>JABTTQ020000482.1:0-50000 GCA_016081115.2 Rehmannia glutinosa
CAAGTCTTTGGATGATACACATTGGATTCAAGCCATGCAAGAAGAGTCTGAATCGGTTTGAAAGGAACAAGGTTTAGGGATTGGTGCATAGACCAACCCATCAAAATGTTATTGGCACAAAATGGGTTTTGAAACAAGATGAATGAGGAAGGTTCTTTGGTAAGAAACAAAGCAACATTGGTAGCCAAAGGGTATTGCCAAGAAGAAGGAATAGATTTTGATGAAACATTTGCTCTGTTGCAAGATTAGAAGCAAATAGGATGTTTCTTGCCTATGTTGCACACAAGAACTTCATTGTATATCAAATGGATGTAAAAAGTTCATTCTTAAATGGATTGTTGGAAGAAGAAGTATATGTTGAGCAACCTCCAGGATTTGAGCACATGACTCTTGGAGATAAGGTGTACAAGCTCAAGAAAGCTCTATATGGATTGAAACAGGCACCTAGAGCATGGTATGATACATTATCTCAATTTCGACAAATAATGGATTCACCAAAGGCAAAGTGGACATAACACTCTTGAGAATTCAAGATGGAGAGAGTATCGCTTGTTGAGATATATGTGGATGACATTATTTTTGAATCCACAAACAAAGAGCTGTGTGATAAGTTCTCAAACCTCATGCAAGGCAAATTTGAAATGAGCATGATGGGAGAACCGACATTCTTTCTAGGACTTCAAGTTAAGCAAAGTGAAGGATGGAACCTTCATAAGTCAAATAAAGTATACCAGAGATTTAATGAAGAAATTTGGTATGGAAGAGAAATCTTCTATGAAAATACCAATGAATACATCATCAAAATGGACATGGATGCAGATGGTAAACCCGTGGATCAAACCAGATCACAGTACTTATTAGATCACCGCTCTATCTCTCACCAAGTAGGCGGACATCACCTTTGTTGTAGGTGTATGTGCAAGATTCCAATCTGCTCCAAAAAAAAGCCATATGATCAATGACTAAGAGAATCCTAAGATATTTGAAGGGATGTCGGGAAGTTGGCTTATGGTATCCAAAGGAAGGTGGATTCAAACTTATTGGCTATTCGGACTACGATTATCTTTGGATGTAGAGTTGGCGGGAAGAATACTTGGTACATGTCAAGTGCTTGGAAACAGATTGGTTTCTGGTTTAGCAAGAAGAGAATTCAATAGCCACATCTACAAAGGCCGAGTACATAGCATGGCGCCTATTGTGCCCAAGTCTTATGGATGAGACAACGGTGAGAGATTATGAAATTGAAGAAAAAGAGATTCCAATTATGTGTGATAACACAAGTGTTATTGCAATCACTCAAAATCTGTGTTGCATTCAAGAACAAAGCACATTGATATCGGATATCATTACATAAGAGACCATGTTGAAAAGAAAGACATCACCTTGAATACATCTCAACCGACAAACAAGTTAGGTGACATATTCACAAAACCATTATGTGAATTAAGATTTGAAGAACTCAAGCATGAGCTAGGGTTAATTGGTGAGTTAACACCCGTAAGACTCAAGGAGAAGAGATGAAACAAGAAAAGATGAAAATAAAGCTAAGCTCGTGAATCGGCTAAGTAAATTAGCCATATCGGAAAATCAATTTTGATCGAGTTAGGACATGACTAAGTACCTATGTGAATAGAGAGAAGAAGAGTTGAGTCGGCTAATGAGTATTTGAGTCATTTATGAGCTAAGTGACAAAAACGCGATCGTTTTTAATAAGCGGGAATGTTTTTAAGGATGACATCAGCGCAATAATGATAATACTGATCAAAAGGCGCACGACAAAGCCTATGATTGGATATAAATGTTGTCGCATTAAATGAGAGAAATTAAATGCTAATCGGCGTGCTAAATCGAGCCATTGATCTCGATCAAATTTCAAAAACCGTATGCACGTCCTTTCATAACCCATACATATACCATCATTGACTTTCTCTCTCACACTACTCAAAACCTGTTCATCTCTCCAAAAGCAAAGAAAGCTCTTTTCTCTCAAAACCCTACAAATATTCAAAGCAAGTTTCTCAAGTTCGTTCGGTAAAAATCAATCGAAATGGCATCAACCTACGATTTCACCAAGTTAGGGAAGCAAATCCACACCGGATCTACCGTGGACTTTGATGGGATGATAAAGCAGGGTTCCGATGAAACCCTCGTGAAGAAGATAGCCGACAAAATCGAGAAGTCTGGACTTAAACCCTTTCTAACAATGGAGTTTCAGATGACCTACGTTGAAGAGGTCGCGCAGTTCTACGTGAATGCTGAAGTTCACGACGAGGGCATCAAGTCCTCCGTTCACGGAAAAGACTTTACCATAACTGTTGAAGACCTTGCGGAGCATTGCTTGCCGTCGGAAGGTGTATAGGAAATATTGAAGCTAATGTAAACCTGGCTTCTTTGCATGGAAGGAAGTGGCGGACCGAGTGTCTTTGCGAAGGTGGTTTTGGTGATAAGAAGATCTTTGAAGGACGATTACCACAAGCGATGGATATTGTCGCAAAATGCGTGGATATGAAGTTTGGAAGCTTCAATCGCCTTTCCAAAACCAAACTGATCGTCATGGCTGCGATCATGGAGGAGAAGAAGGTCGACTGGGCAGAACTCGTCTACAGCAGACTCTGCCAGAATGTTGGGAATAAGTCCTTCAAGGACGATGGGTCGTTTGGAGGATCTCGAGGTATGGCCTTGTAATTGGCTGGTTGATGGAGGTGAAAGGTGTTCCACTCCGACATGGAAAGACGTTCCATGTAAACAATAAGATGTTCCGATCAAATCTTTCGGGAGCTCGAGAAGGGCACACGCCAAGAGGGCGGGTACAAGTGAGGGGAAATCGGTGACCCAAAGAGTAGATACGATTGTCTCCTCCCCTACAAAGAAAAAAGCTACTCCCGTAGCCGCAAAGAAGAAGGTTGCCCTGCAGCAAAGAAAGAAAACAATCGCACTGCCCCTGCCCGGTGAGTCCCTCGCCCTTGTTTGTGTCTCCCCCCTGCAGCATGGGAGAAGAAACCTCAAATACCGCTCCAGTTGTCAAGAAAAAGAGGGCCGATAAGCCAAGAAAGCCAACTCCTCGGACCAAGAAAGTAGCACCGGCCCCCACCGCCCAGGACTCGAGGAAACCGTATCCGAACCAGAAATTCCTCGGTAAGGACCAAGAAGACTCTACAAGCGTTCGGAGCTTGAGAAAACAAGTGAGTCCGCCACTCAGGTGGAACAGATCATTCAAAACAGATTGGAGAAGTAGAGTCTCAGAAATCATTGATGAAACGACCAAGTCTGCTGAGGCCGATCAGCGAGAGGCAAGTCAAGACCCAGTGTGGATAGGACAAGCGAGGAACAAGCGGAGAGGCAGTGAATCTCCTGTCGACGGGGTTGTGTCTCGCCCTCGACGATCGATCTTTGAGGTATTGAGCAACAAAATGTTAGATAAATGTTTTTATCAAGATTTTGATGATTATGTTTAAATGAGTCTTTATACCAAAACAATGTTTATAAATGTTGTCCAAATACTCCTAAATGATTTACAATGTTTTTATTAATTTTTGGAGTATTTCTTAGAGTTTATTACTCGATAAAATTGGACAACACTTTTGATGATTTTGTGTCAATTGGTTTTACACCAAAACAATGTTGTCCAAATACTCCTAAAAGATTTAAATTTTTTTACTAATTTCATGGAGTATTTCTTAGAGTTTATTATTCGATAAAAATGGACAACACTTTTGATGGTTTTGTTTAAATGAGTTTACTATGTTTATAAATGTTGTCCAAATACTCCCAAGTGATTTAAAATATTTTTACTAATTTTTTGGAGTATTTCTTGAAGTTTATTTTTGATAAAAATCGGACAACATTTCAAATTGGAGGTCTACTAGTCGAGCAAATGGTCGACCGGTGCACTGGAGAACGCACAAAATGAAACAAAACCAGTGCGTGAAAAAAGGGGAGGTGACCGGTCAAGGGTGAGGCCGACCGGTCGGACCCCCTCCGACCGGCCGCACCCTTGACCGGTCGCCCCCTTGCAACCCCTACCGATCGCACTATTTTCATTCAAACATTCGAAATCTTATACAGGGCACCGTCGTCCGCTGTGTAATCTTTTGACAAAGAAAATTTGTACCGTTGAACTCCTTGACAACAAGATTTGCTTTTCAATTTTGTACATTATTTCTACATCTTGTGATCTTCTTTTTGAGACAAAATTGAAGAAGGAGGAGCCTATGTTTGTGAAGACTCTCCTATAAATAGAGGATGAATTGAAGACAAATGAGATAACAACACAAGCAAATACACAACAAGAAATGCAAATTTCTAAGCTTTCATTTTCAATACTCTTGTTGTATTTATAGCCTAAGTATTTCACTTTCACATCCCGAGGTCTAGGCTTTATTTCTTGATTACACTTGCACTCAAATTGTAATATTCATTATTGAGTTGTAATCTTGATTTTTGTCATCATTCAACACAAGACATCCTTGTCGTATTCTTGTTGAAAGAATACACTTGGGTGATCTAGGTGATAGGTGTTTCAAGAGTGTGGTACTCTTGAGGTATTGAAGAATTTGGTATTCTTCAAGGTTGAAGATTGTGGTAATCTTCACAAGGTGCCGTTGGAGATTGTGGTAATCTTCAAGAGAGATTGTGGTAATCTCAAATGTGGTGTTGTAGAAGAGTGTGGTGCTCTTCAAGGTGATGTTGTAAGGTGTTGTATTAATTTTGGTAATTAATAAAATCTTTTTCTTTTTGAAATCCATCCAGAGATCTTTGGGGTGGTAGAGGATTAGGCCCTAGGTGGGTTGAACCTCTATAAATCGACACATGTTGTTTACTTCCCGCACCTTTATTATTGTCTTGGCGTATTTGATTCGAAAAAGAGGGCATAATCGAAAAGATGGAGATAATCTATTCACCCCCCCTCTAGATTATCGTAGCCGCTTGGACTTACACAAAGTTTGCTACCCTCCATTCCTGAGAAAGAAGTACAGCAGGAAGATGATGACGATGACGTGATCATGATATCTCCACCATACCCAGACATCCAAAATCGTCTGCGTGAATGGAGGAAGTGGAAGCTGAGTCGCTCGAGGGAACAGTTCGAAAGACCTGAATTCATTGAAGAAGAGGAAGAACTGATGAATTTCCTTGGGTTGACTACAGTGGTCCAAGCACTTGATGAAGAGAACTGCTTAGATATCTTGAATATCTTCAAAGAAAAGGAGAATGAGAGGTTGGCAGAGGAAGCTGAAGCTCGTGAAAAGGCCAACATCTGTCCTTTCACTGGAACCATTGATCACTCCTACCCTCACTTCGATGCTCTCTCAGGAAGTGATGAGGATCTGGACCCTGCTGCTACGACAGAAGAGCTAGAAACGCAGCAAGCCATGCGGGAATCCAGGATCCTACATGAGCAACAGCTGATGGAAGGACCAGGAGAGTCTTCCAAATCATAGCTGGAGATTGATCCATTGGGAGTGGTACAGCAAATTGCCACGGTTATTGCTGCCACCACTTCCCCAGCTCACTCAGAGGATGGATCTAGGGGACTGGCGATGAAACCGGGAACTTAGGGACCCAAGTCGAGCCAACCCCTATTGAAGGTGTCTTACCACCTACCCCAACGATCGAACACTCACAGAAACAGTAGGGAGTTTGGAGAAGAATGACACCAACCCAAGTCACTCGGTGGTGTGCCGGGGGAAACTCCCCTCCGCGCAGCTAGGTCGGAGGATCTGCAGATGACTCCACAAAGAATCTAGGAGGCGAAGTGGAGAAGGAACAACAAGCGAGAAGCACAACGAGGTTGTCACTAACGAAGCTCGGACGATTGAGGCTTGTCTCGGTGAAGTGCCAACCGCTCTCGCAGGGCCGAGGACGCCATCGACGCAATCGAGGCACGGAGATGGATCTGTCCGGGAGTTAACACTCGGACAATGAAAGTGCAATCCACGGAGTTGAGACTCTGTGGATGCCACCGTAGAAGACCCTAAGACAGCTGAGTCTGTCAAAGGGAATGTCCAAGACCTTGCTGCAGTTGAGACTGCTGGAGGTACTGAAGGCCTACGGGAGGTTGAGACTTCCCGAGGTAAAGAGAGATAGAGACGCAGAACAATCCTCCTGTTATCATTGATGCATCCGAGAAGGAGATAAGTGCCCTTCATGATTCCCAAGACAACCACGACATAACTTTTAGGATATGAAGATGAAGATGAAGCCGAGTCATCCCCTGTTGCAAATCCAAAAGACTAAGTGGGGATGTTCTTCCAAGCACGAGTAAGTTAGATTTCAAGGCTACTCGTCAAACATTCACTTTTGATGGTGAGCCACCCCTTCAAGTCTCGTCATCGTCCGATGGCACCACCGATCGGCCGAGGACCGTCAACTCAAAAGGAAAAACCAGATGAGACCGACGGCTGTTGACACAGTGAGGCTCCGCTTGGTGGGTCTATACCACAATGAGACCCGGTGAATCACGATCAATCGCGCAGCTCCCAACGCCGCAGCAGAATCGACTCAACGAGGCACATCATGGCCACAAGTCACTTTGTTGAACATATTCCCTATGTCCGTGATGATGCGTTTGAAGAAACATTCCCTTCTCACCGGAGTCGCCGATCCGGATGAAGAATCGGCTAGAGAGCGAGACGCTTCCACAAACTCCGATCCAGTCATTCCCACGATACCATCATCCCAACAAATTTTGATTTTGATGTTGTTTGGCCACCGGTGAGACGGAGGTAACATCCGAGGTTCAAGAAGTCTTCAAGGGAATTTTTACGAGAAATAGAAAAGATGGAAAGGCATCAGGCCTCATTGTACAATAAAATACTAGTCCGGAGCACCGATAATGCTAACATGAAGACGAGGATGCAAGAAAATATTGATAGGATGCATGCCTCTCATACCATCGAAATGGAATCGCTACGAGAATTTCATCGCAAAGAACCTGGCATGGAGGAGAATATGAATGAAAAGTTTAGCCTTCTTATGGTGAAATGAAGTTGGTGGCAATCGAATCAAAAGTCACCCGTTCGGAATTCCGTGCAAACATACTCCGCAGTGAGAATCCAAGCAAAACTCATCTATCATCGCCTAGACTTCATGCTTGGCATATTTCAGGGGTTCCTCTCTCCTTTGATGATGCCAAAAAGGGGAAGAGGAATACTTAAAGAGGCGTTGAAAGGGTCGGAAGTCAAGAAAAGGACGCTTGTTGTTGAGAAGCGTAAGAAAAGAAAAACCAAGAGCGAGAAGAAAAGTAAGGAAAATCCGTTGAGAGGGAAGGTTCAAAGGACATGACTTTAATGGTTGCTAGAACCCCCAACAAGGACTCATCACGGTGATATCATCAAAGAAACTTCGATGACTCTGCCGCTCCAACACTCTGTTGTGCCCATGTCCGAGAAAAGGAAAATCGTAGAAGCGAGAGATGAAGGAGGTCAAAAGAAAAATGGATTCCGTGCAATGGACATATTGAAACAATACGGGGCATTCCGGCGGGAAGAGACATTGATGCCATTCGCATAAACGGAGACGAGCTACGATCGGTGGAAGAATTTAAAACGCTCGAATCCGAGGGATACTTCAAGAATATGTCCATAGCCCAAGCCCGAGTTGTGCGAAGAAGGCGACAGACAGACCCAGACTACGAGTAGCCACTCTCTTTGGAAAGAAGAAGACCCCAATACAATATACGCCCGGGAGGAAGAGGAAGGAGTGGTGGAGGCGAGAGGTTTTCAACCTAGAACTCTACCCAAGAATATTGAATATATAGATCCGGGCAAGAAGGAAGGATCTATTGGGCGGATATGACGAAGTAGCCAACCGGGAAGTGGCTAGGAAGAATCCGACTATGTCAAAAGGATTGAAGAAGAAAATAAGAGACAAGATCATTTGTGGGAAGAGAGTCAACAAAGACAAGAAAGAAAAAAAAGAAAAGACGAAGTCGCTAGAAGAGCCAACGAGAAAAAAAAGCAAAGAAGAAGAAAAAGAAGAGAAAGAGACGAGGAGAAGGCAGCAGAGAGATGAAGAGAAGAGAAGAAGGAGGCAACGAAGGCGATGAAGTGTTGTTGTCCACCCCTTCATGTATTTCACTATTGTAAATACACATGTATGTAAGTCTTACATACGATGAATAAAAGTTATGCAATTTCTATATTTTTGCTTAGATATAGAATACCATGTTGCTCGATACACTTTGTAAACTTGATTGTGTAAAGGAAAAGAATGTTATGATCAATAAAAAGATCGATTCCACGAATACATTTCTGTTTCTACATTGTCGTATGTATCTTTGCTATTTACTCTTTGTATGTATGTCTCAAGTTTTGGCATCATCAAAAAGGGGGAAATTGTTGGGAAAATTTAATTATCGATTTAGATTTTGATGAATGCAATGTAAAACTTAGACTAGAAAGTTGGCACACTATTTTTCTTGTAATTTGTATTGTAATAGATAGGGTTGTACTAGCCGAGTAAAGTCACTATGCCTGGACATACAAGAAGTCAACTAAAGATCGGGATGAAGACTCATTGTGAAGTAGTGAGTATGGAAAGGAAGAGAAGTCAAGAACTCGATGAAGAAGTATCGGTGGGATATATTTGTGTGAAGTGTCGATTAAGTCAACTCAAGAAGCCAAGTCAAGTTGAAGTGACGGATGAGTCATTCAATCATTGGAGCAGACTCAAGTCACCGGGAAAAAGCATTGACTACAAAAAGGAGTTAATCGAAAAGAATTTGTTGCCTGAGAAGTCAAGAATATTACCTAAACAAGTAATACTTCCATTTGCCATGTCTTAAAGTGCTCGATGATCGAAACATGCAAAAGGAATAAACCAATGGGAAATCGCACCTTGCGTCATACTCGAAAAATTTGAATGTTCATTTAATACGAGGAAATGTCAATATCAAGGATCTGCAACAAGACAAGCCAACGAACACAAGTGAACTTTAAAAATCAGCCTATCTCTTCAACGGGCAGATTTTTTAAAAAGTTCACTATAAAAAGCTGAGGAATCACTTTGAGAAAAGGTCACCTGAACCACGAATATTCAAGCTATTATTCGAATCAGAATTGTAAAATATTCTCAAGATATTCAAGCAAATCCTCAAGCCTAAATTTCGAAGGAAATCAATCCAACACCAAGTTGTGAAGGAAAGACAACTTCTAACTGTTGAAGATGAAACTTTTGAAGAATCAAAAGGGGTCTACATTCCAAGGAGGATTGTAGAAAGGTTCAAGGTCGAACGGTCTCAAGTTATTGGAGGGCTTCATGATCAAATCCAAGAAGCTTGAGCAAGTGTGAAGAAGTAGCAAAGCGTATGCCTGTGAAGAAGTTCGAGTCGGACGAGAAGCCACAATTTTGTGTGACCAAGGCATCTCAGATCGAGTCCCAAAGGATCAAGTGTTTGTGTGATCAAGACTTGCATCCGGACCGATAACCACTTTGTATTCTCGATCAATACTTAGTGGATTCCTCCAGGAGTTGGAGAAGAGAGGATTAGAAGAATTACCCCATTTTCGAACCTCTATAAAAATTATTGTGTCATTTACATTTCAGCATTTAATTTCTGCATATCACCTTATATCTGCTGATAATTTGCTATCCAACTGATAATTAACAAAGTGCTAAAACCAAGTGTTAAAACAAGCTTAAACCAAATTCAAGGGTGTTAAGTCTTCCGCTGAAAATTTCATCACATCCAAGTTAAGTATTAAACTAAACAAGCGAGTTATTCTATCAACAACTCAAGTCGAGTCTGTTGAGTGGCTAACTCTCTGGTTAACTAACTTAGTTGTCCATCAAGGACACAACTGTGAAAATAACTCTGAACTATTTTAAAAGGACTAAAATCAAAAAGTTGGTAAGGTTTATTCAACCCCCCCTTTCTAAACCTTACTCACACCCCTTGGGACCTACATTACGGTTCTGGAGATTTTTAAAATATCCGTACCGAGAACCATACCGAACCGTATTGTTCCGTACCGAATCGAAGATCCGAAGATACAACCGATTTTTAAGAATTTTTTAATACATACATATATATTATTTTTATCTTATTTATATTTTGATATTGTGACACCCCATATTTAATTAACCTAGAAAATTATCTGATATGATTAATTAATTATTAAATTAAGTTTCTAAGAATTTATATCATTTAACTAGCCTTTTGACCATGCAATGCATGGGACGTGTTCCATCAAGGTATTGCATGCATATAAGGGCTACACTATTAATGAATATAAAAATGTAAAATACAACTTCTAACAAATCAAGTTAACTACGTACATTTCAAAATTATAAATTTTGGAATACTTCTTTATACACAACATTATTCGCTCCTGTTTGACTTATTTTGCCGTCGTCACAAACTAATATGTTCAAACTCTTACGATACATGACTCGTGAAACAACAACATATAATTGATCATGATGAAAATGAGTTCTTTATAGGAGTGAATTAATGAAAATAATTAAGAAGATTAATTATTCTCATTATTTGCTACGTTTTAATAAAGCATAACATCAACATGTATATTAAATTTCCTTATTGTCGATACTTATATGTTATACTTTTAAAAGTTTTGTACATCCGAAATACAATAATTACACATCAATGATCCATAGTAAATTTAAAACCATCGACTTTAGATTTACAAAATTTTCGACATAAATTATCCAATGGTTAATTTTATTTTGGTATTAGCGAGAATGGATTGCAATCAATCAAATATTTAGAATATAAAAATTAGATCGGAAATCTACCATAATAAAATACTTGTCCAACAAGCGCAATTAAAGATTAATATATTAAGAAAATTACTTTGGTCGAGAGCATTTTAAGTGTTGGTGTGACTTTATGGTTGTAATTTATTTTGAGATTGTGTTGCCCTTTATGGTTGTAGCATTTATTTTGAGATTGCACTAAAAAAAGGAATGGACTATAATTATTTGGTGATTTTTACATTCATTTTTTATTTTTTTTCTTATTTTGAGTGTTTTACTTTTGATTAATCTCCTTTTCCCGTCCCGAACCATACCGTCCCGAATCGTCCCATTAGAACCGAATTCCCGTGCATCAAGCACGGAGATTTTTTCTCTAAGGTTCGGTTCTGGAGATTGATTTTTAAAATCTCCGAACTTCGGGACGGTTCTGGAGATTTATGAATCTCCGAACCGTCCCGGACCGTGCACACCCCTAATCATTTATATTATTTAGATACTTTAATAAATTTCTCATGTAGGAATAATAATTGAAATAAATTCCTCATGCATGAACAATAATGAAATTACTGATTTACACAGTCAAATTGTAGTTGAATTCAATGTAATGCTAGATGAAAACAACGACATTAGGTTAGTTGTTACAAAGTTTTGTGATCATATTTTAGAGGCAATGATTTTTTTAGAAAACAATGATGGTCAAAATGCATTAATTCCTCGAATAACAGTGACCTCATCCGATCTGAGGTTGCCATTTAATTTCCTACGAAGACAATTTTCTTTGATCGTTTCATATGTGATGGCGATCAACAAAAGTCAAGACAATCTCTCTATCTCTCTCATGTTGGGCTTCTTTTGAAAAAACCAGTATTCAGTCACAGTCAATCATACATTGTTTGTATCGAGAGTGAATAATCATAAAAAACTACGAATTTGTATACAAGAAAATTTTCCGTGATTCGTAAATTACATTCCTTCATTACCATTATTTATGGAAACTTGATAGATTTCTTTTTAAGAAGAAACTTGATAGATTTATAATATATTTTTGTTAAGAAAATATTTAATTAAATATGTCAAGTATTCCCTTTTCAATAATATAAGTTCAATATGAAAATATATGTGTCACAAATATATACATGTAATTTTTTATAGAGAGGTAGAGTGTGTGTGAGAAAGAGAGTGATAGATCTAATATTAATATGGAGATATAAATATACTGGGATTATTCTAAACGAGCTAAATTTAATATTTAAGTTTATAGTTGAAAATATAAATTTGATGTATAAATTTTTATTTTTATTTACTTTATATGAATATTATTTTTAAAACAAAATAATAAATATCAGCAAATGTTAATAAATATTTTCATTATAATTAATAATATTAAAATAGTAATATGTTGCAGCACGTGCGGGATTACTAATTTCTTCAAAATTTTAAAGCATTTTACAACTCTAATGATTTTCAAGACTTTAACTTCAAGATTGAACCAAAAAGAATTCCAGTTTCCGCTATTGGAGCTTATATCGTAGAAATGTTCATTTTTATGTATTGTTTTTTGTTTATGTGTTCCAGTCTCCTCTTCAGTCACTTTATTGTCACACCCACAAATCAGATCCAATTCCCAAACTCCAATGTCCGTATAGCCGACCAACCCACTTTAGCACCCTCCACTGTAGTTTGTTACCTTCCCCACACCAACCAAAAGAAACAAAAACACAAAAAGCCAATTATAACCCACATAGAGTCGTTGAATTGTTTGATTGCTAAGAAAAGAAAAGGAAAACAATTCCCCACCCCTGAATTATTGCCATTGACGCTCAGTTCGCTGGGTTTTTGATTTGTTTGATGAATTAGAATATTAGATGACTTAACGATGAAATGGATGGAATGAAACCCTTTCCCGACACCGTTTTGTTAGTCCCTGGTCTTCTTTCTTGTTCACAAGAGCAACAACCATCCGTTGATTGGTCAGCCTCACTCCACCGAACGCCTCCGTTTGCACTTCAACGACCATGATCACTGCTTTTCTTAAAACCCTCCAAAAATCTCAGCCGCGGATTAACTTCTTTCTTACTCATGGACCCTGCCACCTCTCGCCCTGCTGTAGTCATCGATAACGGCACTGGGTAATTGCGCTCGCTCATCTTTTCCTATACTTCCCAATTGCGATTAAACTGTTCGATTAAATGCGTCAGTGAATATTGTTTGTTGATTTGTTTGAGTTTTCATATGCGCTTGTTTTTTTCTTTCGGAAGGGTTTGTTGAAATTTCATTTTTTTTTCCTTTTAGGTATACGAAAATGGGTTTTGCTGGAAATGTAGAACCTTGTTTTATAGTACCCACTGTAGTAGCCGTAAACGAGTCATTTGTCAATCAGCCGCGAGTTAGTTCTACAAAGGGCAGCAATTGGTTGGCTCAGCATAGCGCGGGAGTGATGGCGGATCTAGATTTTTATATAGGAGAAGAGGCATTGGCTAGATCTAAATCTAGTACCACTTATAACTTGAACTATCCTATCAGACATGGCCAAGTCGATAATTGGGATGCAATGGAGCGGTTCTGGCAGCAGTGCATATTTAATTATTTGCGCTGTGATCCAGAGGATCATTATTTTTGTTGACTGAGAGTCCATTGACTGCACCAGAGAGTCGGGAGTATACTGGTGAAATAATGTTTGAGACATTCAATGTTCCAGGCCTTTATATCGCTGTGCAACCCGTGCTTGCTTTAGCCGCTGGTTACACTGCATCCAAGGTTGGTATTTGATTCAGCAGTTTTGTAGATAAAAATACTTGATCTGTTTATGGGAATTTCGAATAGCTAGTTTAAAGAATTGAATCATCGTTACAGATTTCGAGTGTGCTTTATTTTGGTAATTCTTTCAGAGAACTCTGTAGTTGTATAGATTTTTACGAATTCTTATGAAGATTTGTTGTATTTGAATTAAAAGAGAGAGTTTGTGAACTGCATTTACTTGCAAGCTGGTTGGTTGTGGTGTGTGATTGGGTCTCTGTTTTGCAATTCAAGAAAAAATGGTACTTAGTAAAGTGGCTGAATGTTTTGGTCTCGGAGCTGGTCCTGTTTCTAAGAAGAATAGCGGAAAAGCTGATAACGTGCAAACAAAATTGATGACTTTTGATATGGGTAATGTGTGAATGGAAGATAGTTGTAATGAGTGGGGGAGGTTTTGTTGAATTCGGGCGACTAAACAGTTCAAGTGACACTAAATCATCGTTATATTAGTAATTTAGGATGATTAACACTAGTAATTACGGAACATGAATATTTATGGAAGAAAAAATATACATTAAGAAATATATTACTAATTTCAACTCCTTTGGGCCATTATTTAGCTCTCATTGATATGATTTCATTTTGAGATGAAACCTGGAGGATTCTTTCCTTCACTTATTGTTTGGACATGAAGTAGCTATCACATTGCTTGCTTTTAATATAAAGCTATGGACTTACATCATTAAATGTATTGTGGCGCATATTATGATACAAATTTGAAGTTGTGGACAGATCAAGTATTTCTTTATTTGGAGATACCTATTAGTTGGCAGTTGGCCGCATCTGTATTCTTAAACTATCACATGCCGTTTGATGTGTATCACATAATTCTAGCTACTGATAAATGAGAATCAAACCGTAAAAAAGGCTTATCAAGCATGTAAAATTCGTTTCTGTTAAGATTCATAAGCGCATGTACTTGGTGGACTTGCTTCTTGTTATACAATATTGGCTCCTCGGTATTTATTTGTCTTTATTAATTGTGGAGGTATTGGAGGAGTACATGCCCTGAGGTAGATAATCTAGATGCTTTTATTAATCCTCAATTTATCAATTGTGCGATTGAAGTGGCATTTAGCCTTTTTAATTTCTTTTTTTCTCTGTATCTCGTGACAATAAATTCGTCATAGAGAAAGAAGTAAAAAATAATGAATTTTCTCATATTTTCTATGGTATTGTTGAAATATATCACTTGTGAGTTGTTCCACATTGATTAATTAGGGAAAGAGAGCCTATTTATAAGCTAAGTGAGCTACTCCAATCACCAATTGGTTTTAGGATGGAACCTCATTTGGTGGGCTTGGGCCCTCCTCATCTATTGGGTACGCTTCATGTATGGGACCGTGCCAAGTCCTTCTGAAGTTAACATGGTATTACAGCAGGCCCATGCTCGGCCCAAGGTGGGCCCATCAATATGATTTGATTGAGCATGGAGGATTCTGTGATGATAATGAATTGACGAAGGACTCGGAAGTGAGGCAGGTATATTGAAATATATTACTTGTGAGTTGTTCCACATTGATTAATTAGGGGAAGAAAGCATACTTTATAAGCCAAGTGAGCTACTCTTCCTTTCGCCAATTGGTATTAGGATGGAACCTCACTTGGTGGGCTTGAGCTATCCCCCTCTATTGGGTACGCTTCATGAGTGGGACCGTACCAAGTCACCCCGAATTTAACAGGTATAATAGGAATATGTCGCGTAACTGGTTGAGTTCTTTATTATAATTTTTTGTGACTCCCAAAACATTAAGGGTATGCGTGTTTAGTGATTGGAGGTGATTGAAAGAAGTTTTTGGAGGTGATTGGGGGTAGAGGGGTTTGATGTGATGTATTGGAGAATGTGTATATTAGTAGAGAAACACATAAGGAAGCACAACATGTATGTTTCGTTGGTGATTGAGGGAAGCGGGTGATTGGATGATGCTAAACAAACATAGCCTAAATCTTGCAATTGCACTGAGTTTGAATCTTGGAGCAAGTAATGCATAGTGCATTGATGCTTTATGATCTCTGTGTGTGTGTCTCTGTCTCTCTCATTGACAATATTGCTCCTAAACTCATGCTCAAGGCATATTTATTCATAAGAATCAATATGCTCGCCAATCTTGTTTGCTTTATGGTTTTGTAGATGTGGCTTCTTCTATCTCGTTTTTGAGATTTGTGGAGGAACTTTTTGAATGCATTCAGGAGTTTTTGAGATTCACAGTATTCGAGGAGCTAAGGTTACATTATTAATTGCGGTTATTAATGTCCAGTTGATGTAAAATTAGATAATCATGGAAGACAATAGAATGAACTTCTTTACCATTCACTTAGACATAAATGATGCTCATAATCACTGAATAGTTGATTAATTTTTGTTTTTTGTATATCCAACACTTCTTAGTGTGAGATGACAGGAGTTGTTGTGGACGTGGGGGATGGGGCTACACATGTCGTGCCTGTTGCCGATGGTTATGTTATTGGGAGCAGCATTAAGTCGATTCCAATTGCAGGGGAAGATGTCACTCTCTTCATCCAGCAGCTCATGCGAGTATGGTCTCATTAATAATTCATGCTTATCTTGTTTTTTTTTTTTTCTCCTGGAGGAAAGGAAATTGTCAAGTTTCATTGAACCTAGCACTTTTTCTTGCCTCATAACTTTCGGCGTACAATATTTTTTTCCCCGCATTTTTAAAAATCGTACTGTATCCAGAACTCTAATCATAGCTTAGCTGCCTCAGTTTTAAACTTACTTTTCTATGATGAAAGTTGCTCCGTCAATGTTAACAAGATTCAACCGTGCTCTAAGATGGCAAAAGGGGATAACCCTTCCCATGAATGGTGTAAAATATTTCCTTTTTTTCTTGTTTCTTAACTAGCTCCTTGTGGTGACTTCTTATGAACTATTTGAAAGAATATGAGGACCCATTTTACTACATCTATGTTTGTCTTTTTGTTTTCACTTATTTTATAATATTGACCAGGTAGTACTATAATATTGACCAGGTAGTACAGTTGGTTGATTAAACTTGGGCATAATGATTGCCTTTTTTTTTCTTTGTTTGTTGAGAGGGTGTTGGTCTAAGAATTAGTTATCCTTAAACCATAGAGTTTTTGTAGTGCTTATGTTTTTGTCATTTATTACTTCGGATGTTGTTCCATGTAGGAAAGAGGAGAGCATGTTCCGCCAGAGGAGTCCTTTGAAGTAGCCCGGAAAGTGAAGGAAATGTATTGCTACACTTGTTCTGACATAGTCAAGGTACAGTTGATAGAGTGATGATTTTAGGACCGCGGATTTATCCCCACGTAACCCCTAAAGGATGAGATTTGGTGCTCGTTACTCCTGTATTTGCAATTTCAGAAAAAGCAAAAACAGCATATATGTGTTTTTCCCTTTTCAAGTATGGGAGAGTATATAAAGATTGACTATAGAAAGTAACATATAAAATTGCAAGTTTGACTTAATAGTATTTTTGCTTTCTTATGATAAGACAATTTTTTTAACTAGTCTATATTCTCTGACAAGTTCAGGAGTTCAACAAGCATGACAAAGAGCCGGCAAAATATATTAAGCATTGGAGAGGTACTAAGCCAAAGACGGGGGCTCCGTACTCTTGTGATATAGGCTATGAGCGGTTCCTTGGCCCTGAGGTTTGACTGATCACTGTCTTTAAGCTTGAGTGACCTAGCAGCATATTTCATATATTATAATGTGTTGCCATTTCCCCAAAGTTAGCTAAAAAATTGGCTCATGCTTATACATGTCAAAATGACACTATTTCTAAAGTTCGTTGAATGAATTTCTTTTCTCAAAGTTTGTTCATGAATGAGTTCGAGCAATTGAGAATTTGTCTGGTTTCAATATGTTATAGTAAGCCACGGAAAAGGAACAGATCAAAGTAGTTGATCAAGATTTAGTATGTGTTTTTGTATCAAAGGCATGCCAAAGTAGGAATAGATGCAAGAGAATTCATAGAAGTAAAGCGTTTCTGAAGGTTCCTTGGCTTTCTTGTGCAGGTCTTCTTCAACCCTGAAATTTATAGTAGCGATTTTACAACCCCTTTGCCCGATGTGATTGACAAATGCATTCAGTCCGCACCAATAGACACAAGAAGAGCCTTGTACAAGGTGAGACAAACTATTTGATTAACTAGAACCAATTTTATATGTTGATTGATGCTTCCTTTTTAATTTATTGTTTTAGGGAATAGGAGTAACACTGATCTAATATATTGCAGAACGTTGTATTATCTGGAGGATCAACCATGTTCAAAGACTTCCACAGAAGGTTGCAACGGGATCTAAAAAAGATTGTTGATGCTCGAGTCCTTGCGTCAGATGCTCGGCTTGGTGGAGAAATAAAGGTAAGCTATTAGGCTACTTTATTATCATTCTTAAATGAAAGTGATAAATTTTGACTGCTAGAAGTTTTTCTACAGGCTCAACCAGTGGAAGTAAATGTTGTCAGTCATCCTATTCAGAGATATGCAGTTTGGTTTGGTGGCTCAGTGCTTGCATCCACCCCCGAGTTTTTCACGGTATATGTTGTTACTTAAGTATGGTATCTCAAAGTTTAACATCTATTTCCCTGAGAATATCTACCTTTGGCTGGTATCAGTATATGGCATATATAGATAAAGATTTCAATCTTATTTGTGAATGAGGAAGCCAAAATGTCAATGGGGCTTGTCTTGGATGATTAAGTTTGTAGCATTACGAGGATGCTAGAAGGTTTGTTAACTCAGAGTAGATAGTCGTTATACTCTATGACACATTCAAATGTTCTGGTTGAACTGCATTTTGAATTGGTGTGTTCTGCTTCTCGTCAAACTTTCTGACACTATCCTATATTGGCCTATCTTGTTTATGACTGTATTTAAGCTGAAATTGCTTCAATTAGTACTTTGTGGTCTGACTTTCTTTGTTACTTTTGCTATCTACTATACATAATTTTTCATAATATCATGGCTTCTTTTGTACTAGTCTGATCTCTTAACCGGATATCCTTTTATTGGACTGCAAAAGAACATTTGCATTCAATGGCAAATAATAATTTCTTTCTTGTACTATATAATGATTTCAGGTGTGCATCAAGTGGGAAAACTTGATACGACGGTTTTGAACCTTGGAGTAAAATTTTATCTTATTCTACTGCATTAGTGGCAAAATCTGCTGCAATATCACTTTTCTTTCTAGTATTGTAGTATTTCTTTATTTTGTTGCTCCAAATCAGAAAAATTAGTTCTTTATATAATTAATTACTGTTACATGCACAACATGGCATACATTCCTTTTCTGATATACTGTATGTATTAACATCTCGGAGGTATTATACTATCTTATTGTGTAGCCACTTGAGTTACAGCTGGGGACAGCCTGAGTTCTTGTGTAAATATCTACATCATATTGTGCTATCATAACACGCATAGACTGCTAGTGGTTCACTTTCTTTTTGCAGAATAACCAAAAAGGCCTTGGATCATTGCTAAAATTTTCATGTACTTCTGTAAACTCTGGAGATATTTGCAGAGAGATTACACCAATATTGTTGTGGGCATTAAGTTTAGTCTCAAGTTATGCATTAACAGTTATTACACTTGCCACAGTTTGAATACTTGCATACTTCTGCATCCTAATTTTCAATATAGAATCAATGTTGGATCTTCATATGTTTTAGATGGAAAATATTCCCCCTATGAGAATGATATAAATTGGATAGTGTCCGCATTAAAATTAAATTAGTCCTAGTTATGGGACAGGTGGAACAACAGAAGGGGTCCAATTTTGAGCCACTGATCCATTGAACTCAAAAGAATCAAATGAGGAGCGGAATGACTTCTACCTTTATGGTTTTATGTTGTAGGTGGGAGGGTGACTAGAACTCGTCGACTATCATCTGCAAATGACCTGACTCTACTTTAGTAAACTTGCTAAAGTATGATAAGCTCATGAATTTGAAATCACTACTTGTATATTTGGTATTTGCCTCAATTGAAATGAAACATTCTTCAATCTTAGTAAAAGGGAAATGGAAAGGTCGATATCTGACGAGAGCTGTGTGAATTTGGATGCTATGAAAGCTATCTACTTCATTCTTATCAATTTTCATAGATTTCCTTACTTCTTTCTCTGTCTCTCTCTTCACACACACACACACACACACACACACACACACACACACACTTATAACTTTTTTTTTTTTTTTTTTTTTGATCGGTCACTTATAACTTGTTTATTGATATGGATGGTGGACCAATATTTGTTTTGCTCCATCCAGGCATGCCATACAAAAGCTGAGTATGAAGAATGTGGAGCGAGCATATGCCGCACAAACCCAGTTTTCAAAGGGATGTATTGATCTAGAAAGACCCATCAACCGATGAGAAAGGCATTTTCACGACACTCGGATTGAAAAGTGACGATTTCTATAGGCAGCATTTTCTGGGGTTGACATAATTCTACAGCTGCATGTGCTTTTCATGTATTCCTTACAGGTCAGGTTGCCGGAGGCAATATACTTGCACATTTTCAGTCTTTAGTGTGACAAATGGAGGTTCGTCTTGTATTCTTTCAATAGGAAACAACAATTATTTCTGGAGAGCTAACGGTGCTGTTTTCTGCGGACAAAAAGGACACTTCTGGGCTCAGTTTAGGTCAGATATGGATATTTGCTCTTTAATAATTACTCCTTTTCAGGTAGGGTTGCGGCATTGTTTTCGGATTGATGAAAAGGGTAGAAAAAATCACCATACCTTCTTAGAAAGTTGAAATTTGTTTTTGCCAATTTCTCAATCGTAGCTAAAATTTGTACATTTTATTCCACCTTATTGATGATATTTCTTTTTTCATTATTATATTTTCATGAACTGATTTTTCGATGAAATTTGTTTTCCAAGATTTTTGGTGTCTTCCATTGTTGTTAAAAACATTATGGAAAGTATAATTTGATTTTTTTTTTAGTTATATGTTTTGTCTTGCATGGGTTAATTTTTTTTCAGCAATTTTAAAATAAACTATTTAAAACCATGTATGTAAATGGAACTATAAAATGGAAAACCTTGATCTCATTTTACTTATGTGCTAACTAACGTCAAACGGATCCTAGTTAATTGCATTTCACCAAGGGAGGGGGAAAAACCACTTTTACAAAAGGGAAAATGACACAAATGCCCACCTATTTATGACCGGTCTCTGCAAAATACTCAATTTTAATCAAATTTACCTAACAACATTGACCGGTTTCTAATTCCAAAAAATACGCTCAAAGTCAACTCCTTCCCACATAATACGCTGCACATAAAAACAACAACCAAAACAGAACACCAATCACATATCAGCAACGCAACAGCCAAACACAAATGCGCAAACACTGTGCGAAGGAGAAGAACAAGCAGAACATCTATTAGAGCAAAGGAAGAAGAATTGAACTGCAAATCAGTAAAACAAAGAAGAAAGCAGGACAAAAAACAATGTACCAAACACCAATCTCAAGAAACAATGCTTAGTTTATGTTGAAAAAATATTATTTACATCACTGCGCATCTATTTCCATATGCAAAGTCATAATTGAATATATATATATATATATATATATATATATATATATAGGAGGGGATCTGTGAGACCACCCTCCTAGTAAGACTATAGGACGAGATCTACACCATCAAAAAAATAAACCAATGGCCAAGATATGAACAAATATATACATCAATCCATATGAAAGTATACATTAGAAGGGGTGAAATAGGAATCCAAGAAACTAAATATGGTAACCGCCTCCTACAAATTAGGTACGTGGTCTGTTATTGATCACGTTCCCATAATCATGCGATTCACTTTTTCTTTCTATCCATTCTTCACAACAATAATCTCGCATCGCAAAAACAACATGTCTTGCTCCATTCGAACCCGCAAATTATTCAAATTTGGCAATGAGAATCATGCAACAATTAATTAAAAGTATACAATTCCACTAAACTAGCTATACATTAAAACATTACTAAGTATACATAAATAATTAACTAACTATACAATTACATTTAAACTACATGTACATTAAAATATTACTAAGTATACGAAACATTTAACTAAGTATACAATTACATTGAACTAACTATACATTAAAATATTACTAAGTATCTGAAGCATTTAACTAAGTATACAATTATATTGAACTAAATACACACTTCCAATGAATTACTTATATAACTAAGTATACAATTCAATTGAACTAAATATACAAATTCACGAACTAAGTATACAAATTCACTAAACTACTTATATAACTAAGAATACGATTCATTGAACCAAGTATACAAATCCACATTTGAACTAAATATACAAGAAACATGACTAAGTATACAAGTCCATCGAACTAAGTATACAATTCCATTGAACTAAATATATGATAAAACAAAATCGGTACAAAAGTGATGCGCTTTTTCTCCTAAAAATCGCCAACCGAAAAGGTAAGATTGTATTTGCCTTAAAAATAGCAATTAAAGATATTAACCCACCTATTTAATAAATTGATGATATAGAAAGTACAAATATACCCTTATTAGCCTAAAATAACTAGAATGATCTACACCATTTAAAATTTTAAATCAAGAGTCCATAAGTGTTCCTATGAACTAACCTAAAGGGGTTGATCTCATTTGAACTAATCCCTATATATATATATATATATATATATAATTCCTAGATCTATACAATGGAAAGATATTACACTTCCGGAAGAATGGATTCTTGAAGGCGTTGTAAAACCGAGAACATGTAAAGTCGTTAAAACCAAATACCAACCTTAGGTAAGTACATGAGACCAAATCGGACCACGATCAACAAATTTCAATGACTAATTAATAAATATGCTTAAAATATATAAAAATACCTAATTAAATTGATAAAGGGGTACATTAGTCCAAACAAATCAATCATATCCCATGAAATTAGGGAGGTTACACACAACAAAATATAGATGTTATCTTACCATCTAAAATCATAGCAAAATTACGTAATATTTGTAAACAACAAATATACAATTTCTAAGCAATATATTTGTCATCAATAAGCAAAACACGGTTGACATAAAAAACAACAAAAATACATTTATACAAGACATATGACCTATTTAAATCAATGATTTGCACCCATCTTAGCAACATTGTCTACTTAAATAAGCATAATAATTGTCTTTAATAAGCAACACGATCCACATAAAAAATCAGATACTTACTTAGCAACATTGTCTACCTAAATAAGCAACATATTTGTCTTGATAAGCAAAAGATAGTTGACATAAATAAGCAAAGAATTACATATATATAAAAAGACAAATCGAAGGGAACAATTTGTGGTTGCAACATTATCCGCCTAAATAAGCAACATATTTTCCTCAATAAGCAACATATTTCGCACAAAATGAGAATGCGCCAATATTAATTGCAAGTTTATTTTGTGAAAGGAAAGAGATAATTTGAGATACGGTTTCAAACATATCCAAAAAAATAACATATTTGTGTTCAATAAGCAACATATTTCTCATGGCGGATAAGGTCGAGATACGATTTCAAACAAATCTCAAAAAATTTGGAATGTGAACGGGCACTACCAAAAATAACTCCCATTTTTTACTGATATTCAAATAAAATTACCTATTTATCCTTAACAACCATTAATTAAATATAAACTAAAATAAAAATCAATTAAATCAAAGATCGTTAAAAAAAAGAGGTCAACGCTCCGATTTGGTCTCACGTACTTATTTAAATTATATGGACTCATCGTGATCCAAATCCATATATATATATATATATATATGATTTGGTTCAAACGAGACCACCCTCCTTAGGTGAGACAGTGTGGACTAATCATATCCATTTATTTAATTTTTTCAAAGGTTGAGATTTAATTGAATTTTTAGTATTTTTTATTTATTTTAGTTCAAATAAGGATAGATTAGTCATTTGCCATGTAAGCGATTCTTTAATTCACGGTCCCCATGTGTTTTTGTTTGATAATTTTAATATGCACGTACATATATGTTAAACATGCAAAGTATAATAGTATTAAATATGCAGTAAATATATGTTAAATGTACGATATAATAATGAGCGTGATTCTTTCTCTCTCTATAACTGATTCCTTAATTCACGATCTCTACATGTTTTTGTTTGATAATTTTAATATGCATTACATATATGTTAAATATGTAGTGTAATAGTGTTAAATATGCAGTAAATATATGTTAAATATACAATATAATAATGAGCGTGATTCTCTCTCTCTCTCTCTATAACTGATTTCTTAAGTCACGGTCTCCACATGTTAATGAACGTGATTCTCTCTCTGTAACTGATTCCTTAATTCACGATCCCCACATATTTTTGTTGGAAAATTTTAATATGCAGTACATATATGTTAAACATGCAGTATAATATTGTTAAATATGCAGTAAATATATGTTAAATATGCAGTATAATAATGAACGTGATTCTCTCTCTCTCTCTCTCTCTATAACTGATTCCTTAATTCATCGTCCCCACATGATTTTCCTTGACAATTTTAATATGCAGTACATATATGTTTAATATGCAGTGGAATCATCGCAGAGCACATACACGGTCCCCACACAGAGCGTGATTTTTCTCTCAGAATCGATTCCTTAATTCACGGTCCCCACACATTTTTGTTTGACAATTTTACCCTTATTGGGATTTAATTAATTGGTTAATATATTATTATCATATATTAATTATAGTCTTTGATGTATGTAGGGGATGGTTGAGTTCAGTTCACTCACCTAGGAGGGTGGTCTTACTGGATCTTCCCCCTATATATATATATCAGATGAAATTGAGATTGTACCACGAATTTGCGAATAGAGAATTTGATCAAAATGAATGTTTCAATATTATAAAATGCTTATTTTGTTCGAAACTTAATACAAAATTCTAAAAACTTTGATTGTCATGAAAATCTATACATCAAAATTGTCTCAATCTCAAAAATCAGATGCGACCATTTAAATAATTATTTCAAAGTAGTTTCATTGTTCTTTGAAAAAAGTGTTTCATATTTGTTTCAATGATGTTTCTTTCATGTTTCAAATAGGATAATTTCATTAAATTCTACAGTACCATGGATAAAATTCCAGCAGTGGTATACCACAAGGGAGAATGGACAGAAAACAGGGTTATTTCAACTTCGAGATAACGGGGATCCTGATTCCAATGGATTGCACTTTCAGCACCCTGTATGAAATTTTAGAACAACAAACACATGTCAGCAAAGATGAGAAAATAATGCAGATTAAGTACAAACTGAGAGAATCTCAGCCACCATTAAAGATTGAAAATGACGTCAACCTGAAGTTCTATTTGGAAGTAAAAAGCAAAGAAGAAGATTGGATGAAGTTTCCTCTGTGCATAGACCTAGTAGTCAATTCAGAAAACCAATTACTCTTGAAATCAAAAGAGACAAGCTTACAAGAAACAACACAACAAAATGCAATGGAAGGAACAAGTAGCATATCAGTAGAGAGCTCAACAATGGAGAACATGGGCCAAAATCTCATTGACTACATCGACTATGCAAACCTAATCAGCAAAAATATAGTCCAATAAACAATGCAAATTCAAGAACCTATTAATTGTGAAGAACGAATCCAAATAGGAAATGTCTACAACAAGGAAGAATTGATAAAACATATCAGCTGTTTTGCATTAAAAAATCACTTCCAATATAAGGTCAATAAATCGTGCAACAAGCAATACCACATAAAGTGCCTGGATGAAAATTATTGTAGGTCCCAAGGGGTGTGAAGTAAGATTTAGAGGGGGAGTTGAATAAACCTTACCAAAATTTTGATTTAGCCCTTTTAAATTAATTCAACAGAGTTGACTCAAACAATTGTATCCTTGATGGACAACTAAGTTGGCTTTTCAGCTAAATTACCCACTCATGATTTCGATAGAGTTTGTTGATAGTATCTTTCATTTGCTCAAGCCAAATACTTAACTTGGCTGATTGGTTTTTAACAGCGGAAGACTTAACACCCTTAGACTTGTTTTAAGTTTGTTTTTAACACTTGATTTTTACCACTTGGTTATTAATCAGTTGGATAGCAAATATGATTCTAACAATGAGATATAATGTAAATATGCGGGAAAGTAAATTTTTGAAAGTAAATGACACAAATATTTTATAGAGGTTCGAAGATGGGGTAATTCTTCTAATCCTCTATTCTCCAACTCCGGAGGAATCCACTATATAACAGATCGGTTTACAAAGTGGTGAACAGATCTGGAGACAACCTTGATCACACAATAACCGGCTTTTCTTGCGACTCATCTTCTTCGCAGGTAGGGTTTTGCCTTGCTACTTGACTCACTTCTCAAGTTCTTGGATTTGATCACGAAGCCCTCCAACAAACTCGATAATGGTTCGACGGAACCTTTCTACAATCCTAGCTTGGATAGTAGACCCCTTTGATTTCTTCAAAAGTTTCCTCTTCAACATATTTGAAGTTGTCTTTCCTTCACTACTTGTGTTGGATTGATTTCCTTTGAGTTTCAGGCTTGAGGAATTGCTTGCTTGTTTATGAGAATATTGCAGGTTAAATGTTTGAATATTGCTTGCTTGTCTGTGGTTCAGGTAACCTTTTCTCAATAACTTCCTCTAGTGTACATTTGAAATTTTGCCCGTTGAAGAGATAGGCTAATTTCAAATGTCACTTTTGTTCATTGGCTTGTCTTGTTGCAGTCCTTGATGTTGACTTTTCCTCGTATTAATGTCTTCGCAACATTCTGGTGGTGCACGACATAAGGTGCAATGTTTCCCATTGGTTATTCCTTTTGCACAATTCTGGGATTAACACTTTAGACCTGATATCTTTGACATATTACTATATTGAGTAATATTCTTGACTTTAATCAACGGATCTAAGTCAGTTGTCTTGACTAGACTGTTGTCTTTAACCCGGGTGACTTGAGTCAGCTCTAGTAATTGGATAACTCAACTATCACTTCAACTTTGAGACTTGGCTTCTAGAGTTGACTTGACTAACACTTCTCATAGCTGTTCCTCAGCTGACACTCCTTCAGTCGAGTCCTTGACTTTCTTCTTGGCCATACTCAGCTGACACACAATAGAGTCTTCAATCCAGTCCGCAGTTGACTTCTTGTATTTCTTGGCATAGCTAGACTTGACTCAGCCTTCGCAGCCCTATCTATTACAATACAAATTAAAAGGAAAATGGGGTGCCAACTTCCTAGTTTAAGTTTTACATGGTATCATCAAATTTCTACTCAATAAATTTCCTAACAATTTCCCCCTTTTTGATGATGCCAAAACTTAAAATCATACAAAAGAGTAAACAACAAAGATACATACAGACAATGCAAGTAACAAAGAATGTATGCCTAAAATATATTTTTTTTTATTGATCATAACATTCTTGTCCTTTACACAACTGTTTACATTTGGTATCAGAGCAATATAAAATTATACATGTCAAAACATAATATATCTATACTGAGATACAAAGATACATTCAGAGTAAAAATTATAGGGAAATTCACTAAGCTTATTACATAAGACTTATATTAATGTATTTAAAGTAAAAATACACGAAGGGGTTCGCAGCAACACTTCAACACCTTTCTTTGCGTCCTTCCTCTCTTTTCATCAGCTCTTCTTCTATCTTCGGCTCTTTTTCTCTTTCTTTCCTCTTCATCTCTCCTTTTCTTTTCGTAGGCCCATTTGGCAACAAGGTCATCCCTAACAATGCTTCCTCTCGAGCTATTCTCTTGATTGCCTTTGGTTTTCTTCTTCTTGTCTCCTTAAAGCCTCTGCGTTCTTCCTTTAAACCTCTAGGTTGGCAAGGTGATCATATCCAGCCCAGTAGATCAAACCTTTCTTCTCATGATCCACATATGCTACATCCTTGGGATTTGGTCGAGATTGAGAAGCACCACTTCTTTCTCTACCTGACTCAGCTCTTCCACCTCTGGGTGTGTACTGAACTGGAGTCTTCTGCTTTCCAGCTGAGTGACTGCTGCTTTTCAGCTTCATTACACAAGGCTAAACCTTTCTCCCAGTAAAAATCCCAGGCTTGTGACAGAGTCATTCCTTGGAAGTAGCCTTCTGACTTAAGTGTCATGAACTCTTCAATCGATCTAGGCTCAGATCCATCATCAGGTACAACATCCTGATCCTTCCCGGCTGGTAGACCACCAAATTGTTTCATGATTTCTTGAACGCGAGCATCCTGCTTTTCAGCTAACTTCTCAAACCCTGCTTCAATGATCTTCCTTTTATCTGCCATTGACACAACAACGTTCTCGATTGGTAGGGTCGCAGGGAGTTTGCTGAGGATGGAGGCAGTAACATGACCTTTTTGAAGGGTTTCAAAGATACATTAATTGCATTGAACTTTCTTCCCCTCAATTTGCACTTTTTTCTCATTTGCATCTTTCTTCAACTTTTCTTCATTTAAGCCCTTGAGGAGCTCCTCTTCCCCTTTTTTGGCATCATCAAAGGAGAGAGGAACCCCAGGGAACATTCCACTAAGGATAAAGTCCAGTCGACTGATTGTGGAATTATGCTTGGAGTCGACTGCATCATACGCTGTTCTAAATTCAGAGCGTGTTGCCTTAGACTCGACTGAGACTAACTTCATTTCCGCCATGAGGAGGCTGAATTTGTCATTCATGGCATTCTCGAGTCGACAATTTCATTCTTGTGGAAATGTTGCGTGACTCCATCTCCGACTTATGGGACTTATTTATCCTTTCAAAGTACTCCTTCGTTTCTCTTCGATATCTTTGAATTATCCGCACTCCACAACAACATTTTTGCAAATAATGCTTTGAAGTAGCGGACTTTTTCAGATCTCATAGCTGTCTGCTGTGCAGCCCATTCCCTGATGCGCACAACAATTCTACTTAAATCGGCTGTGAGGATGGCATCATGATTGTCCAAGAGGAGGTCCAAAGATGCTTGATAGCGTTCCATTTTCTCAATCTCTTCACAGATAGTCTTGAAAGCTTTTGAACTTAGCTCCGGGAGGCGGACTCGCTCATCGGCCATTCTCGCATCGAAGTCAAAGTTCATGGGAACAATCGTATCCGTGGGGATGATGGCTCTTTAAGATCTTTGTATATTTCCTTAAATCTCTTAGATTCACTTCTAGGTCAGCGCAGATCAACAGTGAAAGGAAATTCTTCCTCGAAAACACCATTGCGAACAAAGGGGATCTCTGGGTCTCTTGCTGGCGGCATGTTCCCTTGTTCTGGATGACTAGATTTAGCTCTCGGTGCTTCAGCTGTGGCAGCTTCATCGGCAGTTGTCACAGCTGTAGGAGCCTGTGACAGAGCTGTAAGAGTCGTTACTTTTGCATCTTTGGGAGCCTGTGCAGATCACTCGATTGCAGCTGGGGCAGTTGAGATGTTTTGCCTAGCTGACTGAGCCTCAACTGTCTGAACAACTTCCTCGGTCTTAGTAAATGTTTCTAAGTGAATTACCTGGTCCTCGGCTATATCATCAGCGTCATTGGATGATGATGATGAGACTTGTGGGGTTGGCTCATCATCAAAATTAAACTTCATGCAAGCTATTTTCTCACTGATCTAGCTCTGAGTTTTGAGAACATCCTCAGCTGTGTCCGTAGGATTTGCAAGCGGAGTGCACTCAACTTCATCTTCTAATCCAAAAAATGATGTATCTATGTTCTCTTGGGAGTCATGAATAGCGCTTACCTCTTTTTTCGCATCAATTTGTTTAGTGGAGGAATGTTTTATGCATCGTGACCCTTACCGGGGAAGTCTCAACCTCGTTGGGCCTTCAACACCCCCCCAGATTCAACTCATCTGCGAGGCCTTTAATATTCCCTTCGACGGTCTCAACTGTCTTAGGGTCTTCGATAATGGCATCCGTAGGGAGTCTCAACCCCCTGGATTGCACTTTTCGAGCCTGCAGTGTTAACCCCGGGCATCACCATCCTTTGCCTCTG
The DNA here is from genome assembly GCA_016081115.2 of Rehmannia glutinosa. Lineage (NCBI taxonomy): Eukaryota > Viridiplantae > Streptophyta > Magnoliopsida > Lamiales > Orobanchaceae > Rehmannia > Rehmannia glutinosa. The sequence continues at coordinate 29,510 of JABTTQ020000482.1, forward strand.
CTGCAGGAGCAGCTTCACTGGCCTTCAAAGCATTTGATACTTCAGCTTGGATAGACTCAACTGTCCGAGCTTTGTCAATGTCACTTTGCTGATGTTCACTCTCTTTCTCAACTTCGCCTCCTTGCTTCATAGATGAGTCTCCCACAGCAACCTCCAACCTGGCTATGGTGGAGAGAGTTTTCCCCTCAGCTGGCACACCAGCTGAGTGACTGATAGTGGGGTCACTCTGCTCCAGAGACGCGGTTTTTTCCGTTGAGTGCTCGGCCGGGGGCAGTGTGTGAGAACACTTTCTTCGTGGGTTGGCTCGGCTTAGGTGCCCAACTCCCTAGCTTCATCGCCGCTCCCTTGGAGCCATCCTCGACATTGCACGGGGACGTGGTGCGGCAAGAATGTCGACGCACTGGCGTGCCACTCCCAGAGGATTAGTTTGCAGAAGAGTTTGAGATGACTTTCCTGGACCTTCTAACAAACGTTGCTCATGCATGGCTTTGGATTCCTGCAAGGCTTGCTGCATCTCCAACTTCTCAGCTGCAGCAGCAGGATCCATGTCCTCATCGCTATCTGAGAGCATATCAAGATGCATGTGAGTATGCTCTAGAGAGCCTGTAAATTGGCATATCTTGGATTTCTCCAAAGCTCGAGCTTGCTCGGTAGCTCTCTCCTTTTCTTCCTCTTTCAAGATGCGGAGGATATCCATACAGTTGTCTTCATCAAGGGTAGATGAATCATCATTTACGCAGAGGAATTGGAGAAGCTCATCTTCTTCTTCTTCAATAAACTCGGGCGAGTGAACTGCACCTAGAGTGATCTAGCATCCATGTTCTCCATTCCCTCAAGCATCGTTGAATATCCGGATAGATGGTGAATACATGATCACATCATCATCATCTTCACCTTCTCGTCAAGTTTTTTCGGAATGGGAGGTAAGAGACCTTGCTCTTCCTCGGATGCAAAGAACATCGATTATAGGAGGGGAGACAACTCTTTCAACATGAGGTTCAATTGTCTCATCCTCTTTTCTTTCCTCATTGTCTTTCTCACGGTGAGTCTTCGACAGATGTCTGCACGATCATCATCGCCAGATTCGCAGATGCATCAATAACTTCCAAAGATGCGGTTCTTGATCACCAAAGATCTCGGCTTTCTTCTTGGTGAGTAGAAGATTCACTATCTTTTCAAGCTCGATTGCTTGAACAAGATATCCTCTTCTTGGGCCGAACCAGGAGGAACTTCGGTCTGTTTCAACAGATTCATCGAGGTGGGGACTTGGACAATCTTCTTAGAGGTGGTCGCCTTCCTTGACTTGGCGGTCCTCTCTTCTTCTTTACGACTATAGAAAGGAGTTGGGGTTCCTTCTCGAGTCTCTGCTGCAGGGGCGGGAGTCTCGGGCGTGTGGGCGGGTGACTCGGCTGCGCAGGGGCAGTGCTTTCTTTGGCTTGGTCTGCGGGGTAGGAGCAGCTTAGATGTCTGACTTTCTTCTTCTGGGGAGGGGTCTCGGTTGTGTCTTGTGGTCAACCGATTCCCCTCACTAGTATTAGCCTTATTAGCATGAGTTCTCTTGGGCACCAGAGAGATTGGCCCTGAACATTTTCTTGTTCACGTGAAAGGGCTTGCCATGACGAAGAGCAATGCCATTCATCTCCATGAGATGTCCAATCACGACCATAGCCCAAAGAGCATCCAAAGGACCCGTCCTCCTTAAAGGTCTTGTTCAAGACATTCTCGCGCAGAGTCTGCGCCAGAGACAAACTCAGATTAACAGCTTCTTTCTTTCCTTGCATGATCACAACCATGACGATCAGCTTAGTCTTGGACAGCTGATTGAAGCTTCCAAACTTCATGTCGACACATTTTGAGACGACGTCAATAAGCTTGTGATAGTCGTCCTTCAGCGACTCCTTCTTTGCTGTGAAAACCACTTTCGCAGCACACTCTGGCTTGGCCACTTATTTCCAATCCGCAGCTAAGTCGACATCTGTCTTCGAGATGTCCTTCAAGCCCTCCTCTGGCAACAAACAGTGCTCAACAAGGTTTTTGCACGAGTTTGATGACCTTGTTGTGGGACGGAAGATGTGATTTCATCGCCCCGCACTTCCTCATTCACATAGAACATCGCTACCTCTTCAAGGTAGGTATGAGAGTATTCCATCGTTAGAAAAGCCTTTAGAATAGGACTTCTCCAACATTTCCTATCTTTAACTAAGGTTTCATCAACACCTTTTTGATCATCCCATCGAAATCCACTAAAGAATCGGTGTGTATTTGCTTTGAAAGCTTTACAAAATCATACTTTGGGGCCATTTTTAGAGATTTTTACCGAATGAAAAACGAGAAACTTGCTTTCGGGAGAACTTAGGATTTCAGAGAGAAATATGCTTCTTTGCTTGAAGATGAACAATTTGCGTAGGGAGAGAGAAATGCAAAAGTCCGTATATAAAGGTCGTGAATAGACATATTTTGGATTTTGAAATTTTTGATCAAAATCAACGGCTAAGATTAAAACGTCAAAACCTCATTTAATTTTACGCATTAAATGCAACAACATTTATATCCAATCATATGGCTTATGTGCTTTTCTTTTATGTGACCGTCATTATTATTACTGACGTCATCCTTAAAAACATTCCCGCTCAATTAAAACGAATGTGTTCTTGTCACTTAGCTCATAAATGATTCAACTTATATCCAACATGACTTAACTCGCTTCTCTCTCTTGTGAAGTAACTCAGTTGTCACTCACTCAATACACTGGTGACTTCCCGATAAGGTGTTTCACTTGGTCAAGTGTGAAACTTGATATTCTTTGATTTTCTCATCTTCTTTCTCTCTTTGATTGAGTCTTTTGAGATTTAACTCAGCTCAATTAACCAAAACTCATTCTTGAGTTCTTCAAATCTTGATTCACATAGAGGCTTAGTGAATATGTCGAGTTAACATTTGTTTATCGGTTGAGATGTATTCCAAGGTGATGTCTTTCTTTTCAACATGATATCTTCAAGTGATATCGACATCAATGTGCTTTGTTCTTGAATGCAACAAAGGATTAAGGTAATTGCAATAGCACTTGTGTTAATTTCATAATCTCTTAGTCGTTGTCTCATACATAAGACTTGGGCACAATGTTTGCCCACAACTATGTACTCTGCTTCACCTGTGGATATGGCTATTGAGTTTTGCTTCTTGCTAAACCAGAAACCAATCTGCTTTCCAAGCATTTGACATGTGCAAGTACTCTTCCTCTCAACTCTACATCCAAAGATAGTCGAGTCCGAGTAGCCAATCACCTTGAATCCACCTTCTTTTGGATACCATAAGCCGACTTCCTGGCAACCCTTCAAATATCTTAGGATTCTCTTAGCTATAGTCACGTGGCTCTCCTTTGGTGCAGATTGAAATCTTGCACATATACCTACCGCAAAGGTGATGTCCGGGTCTGGCTGGGCGTTAAATAGAGCAATGATCCAATGAGTGCTCTATATCTTGTTTGATCCACAAAGCTTACCATCCGCATCCATATCCATCTTGATCGATGTATTCATTGGTATTTTCACTGAAGACTTCTCTTCCATACCAATTTTTTCATTAAATCTCTCGGTATACTTTGTTTGACTTATAAAGGTTCCATCCTTTAGTTGTTTAACTTGAAGTCCTAGAAAGAATGTCGCTCTCCCATCATGCTCATTTCAAATTTGCCATGCATGAGGTTTGAGAACTTATCACACAACTCTTTGTTTGTGGATCCAAAAATGATATCATCCACATATATTTGGACAAGCAAGATACTCTCTCCATCTTGAATTCTCAAGAGTGTTCGTCCACTTTGCCTTTGATGAATCCATTATCTATCGAAATTGAGATAATGTATTATACCATGCTCTAGGTGCCTGTTTCAATCCATATAGAGCTTTCTTGAGCTTGTACACCTTATCTCCAAGAATCTTCCGCTCAAAACCTGGAGGTTGCTCAACATAGACTTCTTCTTCCAACAATCCATTTAAAAATGCACTTTTCACATCCATTTGATATACAATAAAGTTCTTGTCTGCAAAGATAGGCAAGAAACATCCTTATTGCTTCTAATCTTGCAACAGGAGCAAATGTTTCATCAAAATCTATTCCTTCTTCTTTGCAATACCCTTTGGCTACCAATGTTGCTTTGTTTCTCACCACGTAACCTTCCTCATTCATCTTGTTTCTGAAAACCCATTTGTGCCAATAACATTTTGATGGGTTGGTCTTTGCACCAATTCCCAAACCTTGTTCCTTTCAAACCGATTCACTCTTCTTGAATGGCTTGAATCCAATGTGTGTCATCCAATTGCTTGGGACACATCTTTTGGCTCTATTTGGGAAATAAAACAAGTGAACATTGCTTCTTGTTGAGCGGATCTGGTTCTTACACCATCTCTTACATTTCCAATAACTAGCTCGTGGATGGTCTCTCGGCCATCTCACACGAGGTTCGAGTAAATCAGTGGGTTGATCGTCTTTATTGTGTGTTGTCTTGAGCACTCTCTCATAATCATTTAGCCGCAGATTCTCCGGTGTCTTTGAGATTCAACTATCTCATCTTCATCCCGATTAATTGCTCCGACTTTCCGCTTCAATATAAGAACTCTTCGCATGGTTGGTTGATTGATTATCGCCTAACTCTTCAATGCCATCTCCATTTACATTAGGTTCATCAAAAACCACATGAATAGACTCTTCTCGTGACCATAGTCCTCTTGTTCAAGACTCTGTAGGCTTTGCTTTCAGCTGAGTATCCCAAGAAGATACCTTCATCAGCTTTAGCATCAAAAGCCTTTAGATTATCCTTGCCATTGTTGTGGATGAAGCATTTACATCCAAATATTTTAAAATATGCAACATTTGGCTTTCTCCCTGTCCATATTTCATAGGAGTCTTTGTCATTGTCTATTGATCATGCATCTATTTTGAGTATAGCATGCGGTGTTGATGGCTTGACCCCAAAATCTTTTTGGCAATCCAAACTTCATCTAACATGGTTCTTGCGCCTTCCTTGAGAGTTATTTTCTTCTTTCGCTACCTTATTCTGTTTGTGGAGTACTTGCCGCAGATAATTCATGAGCAATACCATTTTCAACATAATACCGATTTTTCCATTTACAAATTCGGTTCCCTATCGATCTTATCTTTATAATGGTTTGACTCTTCTCATTTTGAACTCTTTTCATCGATTGAGGTAACTTCGCAAAGTTTCCTTATTTTTGCACATGAAGATTGTCCATGTGTATCTTGAATAATCATCCACCACTACTAGAGTGTATTTCTTTCCACTTATCTTTGGTGGCTCAATGGACCAAATATATCCATATGCAATAGATGCAGATCCTTGTTGAAGATGGACTTGACTTCTCTTTGAATGATGATTTGATCCGCTTTCCCATCCGCATGCATCACAAATACTTTCCTTTTTGTACACCGAGTCCGGTAGTCCTTCTACGAGATTACTCCTTGAAAGCTTGTTAATTGTCTTGAAATTTAGGTGACAACTTCTTATGCCACAACCAATTTGATTCAATTTGTACTCTTTGCTACAGACAAGTGCTTGGTGTGGCAATCGACCAATCTACCACATACATGTTCTTTTATGCGGATCCTTGCAACACTACTTTATTTGATTCGAGTGTCTTTAATTTGGTACACTCCCATATTGAATCCAACATTATATCCCTTGTCACAGAGTTGGCCGATGCTTAATGAGTTGAAGTTAAGGCCTTGAACATATGCACATCCTGTGATTTCTAATCCATTTTTCTTGATGGATCCAATGCCTCTTATTTCCCCTAGAGCTTCATTTCCTCCAAATATGACTTTTGCACCTCTAATCTCCTTGAATTTTGACAGATTTTTCTTGTTCCCTGTCATGTGTCTGGAACAGCCACTATCCATGTACCAGGTTCCTTGGCACTCAGCTGTTCCCTGAACTCCGCAATCAAGGAAATCAGTTTTTAGGTACCCATATTTGCCTGGGTCCTGAGGGGTTAGTCTTTGTAAGATGATCCAACCAACCTATATCCAAATGATCGACTCTAAGAGGTTGCCATCTGTCGTGCCAAATTCATAATTCACCTTGGCAAATTGCTTGGGGGCTTTAGGTTCATACATCTGTCTCTTTTTGTCCGTATGCCTGTGTGTGTGTTTTAGCAATTGCCTTCTTTGGGTAATTGTGATATTTTTGAGTGTAGTGCTTGGGTGCATATGTGTGCTGATGATAGCTCTTTTGCCTTTGGAATGACCTTTGCTGAGTTATAGGCCTTTGCCATTTTGGCATATATTCCATAGGTCTTTGCTGATATTTCACATTATTCCAATAAACTTGGCTTGGGTAGTTTATACCATTCCCATCATTTGTGTTCCTTTGATAGAACTTTCCGGGAATTCTGGTAGCTCTGTTTTCTTCTTCACAGAGTACTTCTGTTTGGAGTTTTTGAGGCACTCTGCTGGATTTCTTCTCAGATGTCCTCTCAGCATACTCAACTGGCTGTTTTCCTTTTCCTTTATATCCAAGGCTAGTTTGTTTGTGGTTGTGCTTTGGAATGAATGTGTGTGCAACATTTGGTGTCTTGGATTTTTGAGATGCTTCATTACTTGAAGATTCTTTTTCCAAGATCACTCTGGAAGTTTGGCCGTGCACAAAAGAATTGAATCCTATACATGTCTTGTCTCCACACTCTTTTTGGCTCATAATAAGGTCATCCAATGATTTAGATGCCTTTGTGAATGAAGCAATCACATTTTTGAGGTCATTTTCCCTCTTTTCTATAGCAGCTATCTCTGCTACTAGTTTAGCATTTTCAGCCTTCTGCTCTTTGTTCTCATCGCCTATGTGACTTAGAGTACTCAACTCCTTAGTCATTTTGTGAGTTTTGGTTTTTTTTGTTGTTTTCTGATTTACGAGTGTGTATGAGGATTTAATGTGCTCAAAGTCTTTCATCATTTTGCCTAATGAATCATAAAGATCAGTGGGTGATGAAGTGTGTGTGTCACAATCACTATCACTAGAATCTGAGTGAGATGAGTTAGAGTGTACCTCATCTTCTTGGTCAGGTTGCTCTTGTTCTTTAGCCATTAGACAGATCAATGCTTCTTCTTCGAGAATCACTCGAGTAGTCGACTTCACTACTCTCTAAGTCTCTTTGTATCTTTTGACTTAATTGTCTCGTGATCTCTTCACCAACATGGCCTTTTTCTTTTCTTGTCTTCTTTCTCTCAAGACACTTCTTTTTCTTCATTCCTATATTTATTGAATACAGGATATGGACAAATCAATAGCAAAATGTCCTGGTTGTCGCAATTCCAACATAAGTTTTCAACTTTTTGGTCAGCTCTCTCATTTCTTGGGTTGTCGGTCTTTGATATTCGACCTTTTGATACTCGACTCTCTTTGGTGGCCTATCTTCCTTGACTTGGAGGGAGTGAATGTCTTCTCGGAGGATTCACCTTTATTTCTTTTGTAGTTCTTGTTCAAGAACTTGTTGAATCTTTTAACCATCAGCGCAACTCTCCTCCGGTCAAGGATTTCTTTGGTCTCGGCTCTCTTCCCATCCTTGACTATAAGTGCTGTTTTGGGTACAACTGTCTCCTCTTGATCTTTTATTCTCACTCAAATTCATAAGCTTTGAGGTCCGAGAATAGTTCATGATTGGATGTTTTTGATAGGTCCATCGAGTGCCTTAGAGCCATGGTTTTCATTTCCCACTCGGTGGGAGGCTCCTTAGTATCTTCATACACATTTCCTTTTGTGTGTATTCTTTTCCAAGTCTTTGAGAGCTCATTTGTAATTTCGGTGAATCTAGCATCCAACTCGATCCATTGTCTCACCGCAAGCATTTTAAAGTTTTCAAATTTTTGAACAACAACAGATAATTTGTTTTCCTTAATTTGCTCGATCCTTCGCAAATTAAAGTTAGTTTATCCCGATTTCTTTTCTTTGTCTTGCATGATTTGACTTTGTTGAACATTACTTTATCCCAGTCTTGTAGAGAATATCCTTGGCCATATTATCCAAGTTGTATCTCTTTCTGTCATCATTGGTCCATTTAGTCCTTGGTTTTTCAACTAGAAATTTGGTCTTGCTTTGACCACATCTTCCTCTCATTCTTGGCAGCAGCCTCTCCTTGTATGTTGTGTTCACTTTCAATATTTGCGGTGGCCCATCCTCTATCACTAGCCACATTTCATCATGTAAAGCGAGATAGATGAGCACGCATACGAATTTTCCAGTCATCGATTCCTCAATAATGAAAATGGGAATGCGTGTCAAATTTGCTTCCATGATAATAACTTTATTGTTTAAAAAAATGGCTTTGAAAGAACAAGTGTCAAAAACTTCTTTGAAAGATTGGAGATCTAGTTCAAGAACTAACCGGTGTGTAAGGCTCAATGAACCAACCGCTCGATACCACTTGTAGGTCCCAAGGGTGTGAGTAATGTTTAGAAGGGGAGGTTGAATAAACCTTACCAACTTTTCGTTTTAGTCCTTTTAAAATATTACTGAGTTAAATACATGCTAAGTCCTTGAGGGACAGCTAAGTTAGTTAACCAAAGAGAGTTAGCCACTCAACGACTCGATTGAGCCGATAGAATAACTCATTTGTTTAGTCTAAACCTTAACTTGATTTGTGATGAGATTTTTTGGAAGACTTAACACCCTTGAAACGGTTTAAGTTTGTTTTAAACACTTGATTTTAGCACTTTGTTAATTATCGGTTGGATAGCAAATTATCGTGATTATAAAATGATATGCATAAATAAAAATCTTTGAAATATAAATGACACAATAATTTTCATAGAGGTTCAAGATGGGGTAATTCTTCTACTCCTCTCTTCTCCAACTCCTGGAGGAATCCACTAAGTATTGATCAGTACAAAGTGGTTATCGGTCGAGATACAAGTCTTGATCACACGGTGACTTGATCCTTTGGGACTCGATCCGGAGATGCCTTGGTCACACGGTTGGCTTCTCGTCCGACTCGGCTTCTTCTTCACAGGCGGTTTTGCTTGCTAATTCAGCTCACTTGCTCAAGCTTCTTGGATTTGATCACGAAGCCCTCCAATAACTTGAGACCGGTTCGACCTTGAACCTTTCTACAATCCTCCTTGGAATGTAGACCCCTTTGATTCTTCAAAAGTTTCCTCTTCAACAGTTTGAAGTTGTCTTTCCTTCACAGCTTGGTGTTGGATCGATTTCCTTCGAGATTTAGGCTTGAGGATTTGCTTGAATAACTTGAGAATATATTGCAGTTCTGATTCGAATAATTGCTTGATAGTATGTGGTTGAGGTAATCATGGTAACTTTGTTCTCAATGTGATTCCTCGGCCTTTTATAGTGAACTTTCAAAAATCGCCCGTTGAAGAGATAGGTGATTTTCAAAAATCACTTGTGTTCGTTGGCTTGTCTTGTTGCGAGTCTTTGATGTTGACATTTCCTCGTATTAAATGAATGTTCGACTTTTCGTAGTCGACACGAGGTGCGATCTTCCCATTGGTTTATTCATTTTGCATGCTTCGGGATGAACACTTTCGGACATATGGCAAAGCATGGAAGTATTACTTATTTAAGTAAGCTTCTTGACTTAAAGGCAATGATTCTTTTGATTGTCTTGAATTGATTGCGAGTTCTCTAACTTCCCAGGTGACTTGAGTTAGCTTCCAATAAATGGATGACTCATCCGTCACTTCAACTTGAGACTTGGCTTCTTGAGTTGACTTGATCGACACTTCACACTGTTGTATCGGTGATACTTCTTCATTGAGTTCTTGACTTTTCGTCCTTGCCATACTCAAATTTGTTTCACAATGAGTCTTCATTTCAGTCTCCAGTTGACTTCTTGTATATCTAGGCATAGATGACTTGACTCAGCTCGTACAGCCCTATCTATTACAATGCCAATTACAAGGAAAATGGGGTGCCAACTTTCTAGTCTAAGTTTTACATGGCATTCATCAAAATCTAAACAATATATTTCCCAACAATATATATATATATATATCATAGTTATAAAATAATATTTTTCTATTTTGAAAAAAAATAAATATTGACGTTTTTCAAAAAAAATAAAAAATAACTATTTACATGATATCATAATTTTTTATGATTGTCTTTGATAGTAAAAATATAATATTGAACTTTCAATTGTAATTGGCATATTATTGACAATAAAGTTTAAACATTTAATTTTGATAGTACAAATCTACTTTATATAAAATATCCTAGAAGGTTACCATACAAAATCATAGAACAAAGGATAACAAGTTAGAACCAAACAAAAGAAAGAATAAAGAAATCGGATAAACCCCGGTCCACAGGAAATCTAACTCATAAAAATTTAAAACCCAAATAATACAAATTATATATATTAATTAATAATTAAAAAGAAAAAAGGGAAAAACTAGGGCAAATGAAATCACCAGGGCTAGAGAAGAACACCGAGAAATTTAGTTGCCTTAATTCTTAACCTCACCGGAAAACTAGTCGCCGATCGTAGCACAATCATTCAAACTCAGACATAGTTTCCATTTCCTGTAATCTTTTGTTGAGGTGATTAAATTTATGTGGAAAAGAGAAATAAATGTTGTTACCGAACATATATATCATAATCTGTTGAAATCTTGATTTGAACGGTTGGGTCTTTATTCTGTAGCTTTTTATGTTTTGGTTTACTTTATTGTTTAGTAGTTTTCCTTCGTTTTATTTTGTCTGTTTTTATTGTTGATTTGAAGTGCTACTTTATTTTTGGTTTGTTTATGTTGTGGGTGCTTACATTTAAGTATTTTCTTTTTAATAAAATTGTATGTGGGTCTAGGAAAGTCTTTTTTTTGTGATTTTATGACATGTGATTCATAAAAACACTATTTTTTCATGTGAGTTTGTGATTTTTTGAATTTAATGTTGCTCTCAAAGAGAAGTAGAAAGTTACTTTTAATGGATTGCTGGAAAGATCTTAAATTCTTTTTTTTCCTCGTACTAGTTGCTGTAGATCCGTTTAAAAATACATTTCTGGTTAAGATAATTATAGTTTGTCAAATTTACGTAAGACCCTATGCTCTTTAACTAATTTTATGTTTAAGATTCTCGCTATATCTTCGGTAATGGTAACTTATTGTAGATAATCTCATATTCTTGTATGTTTACTAATGTAATCGAGTTGGTTATGATTTTGATTTTTTTGCTATAATCGATTTGCATGTACATATTTTGGCAAGTATAACTTGCTTTCCATGGATCCATCGATGATGATCAATTAGATTATGGAGACGAAGAATATGGAGAAATTCATAAGATGCAATATCATCGGGGTGGAGCTATACTTGCCCTTGCCGAGGAAGAAATGATTGGTGAGGAGGATGAATATGATGACCTCTACAATGATGTCAATGTTGGAGAGGGTTTCCTTCAAATGCGCGCTACGAGGAACAAATGTCTTATGGTGTAGGAAATAGTGGATTGCAAACTTCAAAAAGTCCCAAAACTATAGTAGAAGTAATAGCCTCACCGAGATGAACAATACGAGAGTTTCTAATGAAGGGGGTTATGCTACCACTACGGTCAATTTCTGAGCGGAAGACTAGCTTGCCGGCCCATCGGCGGACTGCACGGTGTGGATGCTTCTCAAAGGGGAAAGCAACCTGAAATAGCACATAATTCCCAAGCGGGGCATTTGGGATAAAGGATCTATAACTATGCCTCATAAGATCGCCCTGCCCCTAATCGAATGAACAATTCGAGAGAAAATAGTCGGTGAGCCAAAGATCTTTGGCATATCCTAACATGGGGCGGCTCAAAAGGTGTTCCGCAGATTCCACCCAACTGATGAATTCAAATGCAAATGTCAATATAAATCGTTCAATAGATGATGAGTACGATACGACCATCTATAGAAAATGGAAATATGATGCTCTTTGTAGGATAATTGCATTGGTGGACAACATATGCGAGCTTGAGAGTGTGCTCATTCAAGACGGAAGAGTCAAGGAGATTAAGTTTTTCGAGGAAAGGGCTAGTGGTAAGTCCAAAGGGTATTTCTAGGTTGAATTTTATGATCCTCTCGTTGTCTCTCGCTTGCAAGGAAGTTATGAATGGTCACATTTTTAACAGGCGAGCTTGTGTGGTGGCATTTGCCACTCCACGGACCATAAAACGAATGGGTATTTCTTACATGAACAAGACCCGACCCCAGGCTCAATCTCGGTGCAAGGAAGGAATCCCACGGATGATGGATCGGGAAGAGGTAATGGGTCAAATTATTTCGGTGGAGACACAAGGAGGAATTTTGGATGACGTGGTTGGGGATGAGGGAACCAATTCCATAACAAGGGTCCCGAGGGTGGGCCTACGAGAGGAAGAGGGGGCATGGAAAACAAGAATATGATGGGAAATGCACCACCTGGTACTGGTGGAGGAAATTATGGACAAGACCTTAATGGCCCCTGGGTATGGTGGGCCTCCTGGTTTGATGCATCCTCGGGCATGATGGGTCCTGGTTTTGACCTAGCATTTATGGGCCGTGGAGGTGGTTATGGAGGCTTCTCAGGACTCGCTTTCCCAGGATGCTTCCTCCATTTCCGGTGTAAATTCTATGGGGCTTCCTGGAGTGGCTCCTCATGTCAACTCAGCCTTTTTTGGCCGGGGAATGACTCCCAATGGGATGGGTATGATGGGGAATGCAGGAATGGTTGGACCTCATTCGGGAACGTGGAATGATGCGAACATGGGCGGATCGGGAGGGGAAGAACATGGTCGAGATTCTAGTTATCTTTGGTGAAGATAATGCGTCTGAATATGGGTATGGAGAGGCAAGTCATGACAATGGTGTGAGGTCTAGTCTTTGCTTCCCATGAAAAGAAAAGGAATTCGAGCATGGTGGTCTAGTAACCCTGAGAAGAGGCATTGTGAGGAGAGGGAACATGATGGGGAAAGATATGATAGGGAAGCTAGATATAGGAAAGAGAAGGATAGGTATCGGGCTATCGCCACAAAGATTGTGACTCGGGTTATGATGACGATTGGGACAGAGGACAATCTTCAAGATCCCGTGAGTGCATCGTGTGAGTGCCTCAAGGGGATCACATGTCTCGATCTAGGGATGTTGATTATGGTAAAAGGAGACGCATGCCATCTCGAATAATGTGATCAAGAACAGGTCTTAGGGATCTAAAGTTGGCACTATCATTTGAAGTGTCTTATCCGGATAATGTGAAATGATTGCGCTCTTTCTTGATTATGTTGGCTCCATGTGCTTTGTGGCCTCTAGCTTCCATGAAGTAAGTGCCTTTTACTAGAGGTTGTTGTGAAAAATATATTTGCTTTGCTTTCACGTGTCATAATTGAACTCAGTTTGGTGGTACACTATATTTTCGTGATATAATTGAGTACTGTAGTATAATATTGTGGATTTGAATGACGCAGTTGAAAGCTGTCCCTAGTGGAGGGATTTGTGTGCGGAAGCACAATTTAACCTCTGAAGTTCGTCATTTAACACCGATATTGATAGTTACCTCATGGTTCTTGTTTCATACTAATTTGATTTCTATTTTCTAAATTTATGCAAGTTGTTTGGATCTAATTCATTCTCGCGAATGAAAAGAGTTGGTGCAAAATCAACCCTTCTCTAAAAGGTTGATATTACACAGCGTAGTGGAGCTATGAAGCTAAGAAACTAATTCCAAGATATAGTTTCTTATTTGCTTATCCCCACTTTTTAAATCCTTTCTGCTCAGGCTCCTCCTCGTCCTCCTTGAAAAATATTACCTGTAAATGTGTGTGGTTTCTTAATTGCGAGAAGTCATTCTTCTCCTCGTCCTTCTCCTTTTCATTTAATATCTAAAAATATAGTATCCTAAGTTAATTGCAAGAACTTAGGGTCCTTGCGATTTTTTTTTTTTTTTTTTGTCATTGAGTGCATCATTATGACATATATGTCTTATGAATGACTTGCTTTGTTTTGCAGAGAGTAGTGATCTTAGTGGCATTTAGTATGTCTGGGATGTCATGTTCTTTCATGTGTCCTAATAGTCTTTTTATGTTACACATATTCAATGGCAAGAAGGTGTGCATAATGTATTTTTCCAAGAAAGTGAATGGAAACTCGTTGTAAAAATTAGCAATATAAAATGTGCTCATTTGGGAAGATAAGGAACTGATTTTTTGGAACATAATTTAGCTTTACTTTTGTCCTAAGATTCACTTGAAATAGCTTTAGCCCATTGTAGAGACCCTATCCAAACAATTAATAAATGAATAAGTCCATTAATATAGTTGGTCTTTGAATTTAGCTTGTTTGTGTTTTGTATATTCTTCAACTCACAACATGAATTGTGGTCATACTTGAGAAGATTAGATTTAAACATAGTTCGGTTTGCAATATTTTCTAATTCCTTATTTTCACATTTGGTCTTTATTCTTTTAATTGAAGAACACAATCGTGAATTTAATGTGCACATTTGGGAAATGCTTCCAAGACTCGGGTGTTTGAAATTTCTCTTTTTCTTGAAAATCATCATTGCGAGATTTGATATTTTATGACTCACTTGGTTTCTTTTCTACATCGACTTGATCTTTGTGTGATAGATCGAGAAGTTAATGTGTGGTGAGGTCACGTGCGCTTCTCTAAAATCGAACTATCCACAAGCATTTTGTATTAGAAAATTAAATACTAAGACGTATCACTACTTCTCATATTTTTTCTTGCTCATTCGTATATCGTGCTAGTCTATGTAAGGACTACTTATAAGTAATGGAAAGTTGCCGAGTCTATCTTGTTCTCAATGGAAAACGTTTGATACACTTATTTGTTTAGATGCAAAGAAAGCGATAATCGGAACCGATTTGGTATTATATTTGTTATTTTTTTGGTTCAATCAAGAAGGAACTTCCCTGTAACATTTCGCAAGGTAATTGTTGATGTATGCATTGACGATGGTGCCCTCATGATATTCCCATGCCTACATGTGTATGTTGCTCTTATGTTGCTTAATTACTTATTTTTTGCCCTTGAAAGTATAATAATGTCTATTTTGATGTCTTATTGTTTTGAATGGAACTTAGGGTGAACTTAAAATTATATGGTGTTTATTTACACATTATCTATCCTTGATCGAGATACTCACCATGAACTATTTTATTTGTTAGATTGTGATAATACCATGTAAAACTTAGACTAGGAAGTTGGCACCCCATTTTCCTTGTAATTTCAGTATTGTAATAGATATGATGAAAGAGTGAGTGAAGTCGGTTGAGTTAAGAATGCAAGAAGTCAATCAGATTAGAGTGAAGACTCTATTGTGTGTTAGTGCGTATGGACATGAAGGAAGACAAGGGCTCGATCAAGGATAGCCAGTTGTGTAACACCCTTACCCTTGTAATACGTATTCACATAGCATAAAATAGTAGTTCATAAGCAAAGACGGCTGCATTGCACATGAGATTAACATATTAATCATGATCGGTAACACTTTTTCGCAATCGAAATTATTTACTCAAAACGATTTAGCAACACCAATTTACACACGAGCATTTATCCATATTACAAGACCTTAACGGTCATGCCCTTTTATATACTGAGATCAAAATAAAACTCCCTTTATGAAATGCAAATGATGAGTGAGGAGAAGGATGGGAATCTAGCGGCCGACCTTTGATCCATGCTTTAACTTCTGTCACACCTCACGGATCAACTTTTATCTACAACAGCTAAAAATTGACAACATTGCATTTGGTGAGTTGCAAGCTCAACAAGTATAATCCAATAACAAGTTATTTAACATCACACAAGCACATTATCACAATCAATTGATCATATCATTTATAACATGTAAATGCACGTGCTTGATCATTTCTTTTTTTCGATATGGGCAGCTAATACCAAGAATAAATCGTGATCACGAAGATGGCCATGGCACTCTGTAATTCTTTATTTCACGTGAGAGTTCGATGTGAACTCGGGGTCAGACGGTACTCGTAATCCGTAAATTCGGATGATCAGAATTTCGTGATTCAAGGTCATTAGTGGCCATAAGTAATCCATTAATCTCTCGATGAATGCATTTACGTAATCACATATTTCCTTTCCGTATCAATAAAATCGAGAGATTGCGTATCCCATTTCCATATCAACAACATTATTGGAGATCACATATCTCAATTCCATCACAATATCATCATAGAGAATCATGCAATTCACATTAGGGCACGATAAACTACTAATCATTGTAGCCAAATAAGTAAATAATTCATTCCAACACATTAATCATATAATCACACAGTCAAATAACAAGATAAAAGATTATACTCACCAGTGGTGCCCTTATCTTGATGGTTTTTACTAGTTGGCCTCAATTGCTCCTCTGTAGAGATTTTGGTCTATTATCATATCAAAACGCATAACTAATTTCAAAATTAGAGATTGAACATTAATGAAAGTAATCGTATGCTATTTTTGATTTATTTATGCTGGGGATTCTAATTGATATGGTTGTTAACTTAATCAAAAGCATATCCCTATTTAGTATCATTATTAGTATAACTTTAAGCTCATATATATAGTACACCTACAAATATAGTTATCCCATGTATTTATATTTTATCTATTTCCTTTACGTCTTAGTGAAGGGATTTATGTACATATATATAGTACTAATTTTGAAATTTGCAGCGTGAGACTTATAAATTTAATAACATTATATAATATATATTTTGTTAAATTTTCTTATCTAGTAAATACCTGTAAACTAATCTTTTCTTTTTTTTTTTTTTACATTCAGTAATAATACTCATCAAAAGCTAAAATCAAGTTTTAATTAGAAATATATCATTAGGATAGAAATGACAAAATATAAAGAAAATATGGATTCTAAATTTCTTACCAATCACCTCTTTTGTTTGCAACACCCCATGTACCACTTTCGTATTATTTTTTTTTACTTTTTCCCATTTTACCTTTTAGATGGCCAAAGTCGGTTTATTTTTAAATTCTCTAAATAATATGCCCCAATTGCAATCTATTCATTTCATCATTTTCTTCCCTTTTTTTCAAATTCCAATTAATGTTCTTTGAATTGAAAGATATCTACTGATTAGCCCGTTCTCTCTTTTTTCTGGTCCCCTTGTGCGTTTTTTTTTTCTTCCCTTCGATTTTCTTTCTCACGTGCTCATATGATGGGTTTCTTAAACATTATGTGATATATATTATATATTAATATATCCTCCGTTTTAACTCATGGCGGTTGAAGTGAGAGTTATCTTATTTAACTTACATATATATATATATATATATTAGTATGCTACACGTGTTTGATGTTAATCCTTTATATACATACACTATCTCGATACACATATATATTGTGAAGTTATCCAAAATGTAAGTGTGGATAAACCACACGATTATATTAATAACATATATATAATACTAAGTCAACTTACCTCACTTATATATCCAAAGATGTGTATATGTGTTATACTAGTTTACATAATTATTTTATTTATAATATATAAATTCTATAATTCGCACATAATATATATCTACCCACATCTATTATTCATTTATGGGGTCTCATAAATATCATCATTCTTTATCCTTCTCCAATAATATCTTAATCATAATATTGTTTCTATATAAATTTTATATCCCACTATCTTTCAGGTGTTCTGTTAATATATAAATTCTCATATATGTGACCCAATATACATATTGATGACACTTATCACCTCTAAGTTTACCACTTTCTACGATTAATTATGTAAATGTGAAATACCAAAAATGCATGTAATTATGCTTATAAATGGCTTAATCATGATAATTGAAATGCATGATTTTGGGTTATGACAATTCTTCCTCCCTAAAAAAATTTCGTCCTCGAAATTTGTACTTGTATCGATAAATAGCCATGGATATTACTATCTCATGTGTTATTCTATCTCCCATGTATATTCTTCTCCAAAATGGTTTTTCCATAACACTTTGACCAATGGGATCACTCTTTTTCTAAATTGTTTCTTTGTACCCCACTAATTCAACTGGTTTTTCAATATAACTCAACTTATTAGCAATTTCAACTAGTTCATCGCAAAGAACATGTAATGGATTTGATCCATACGAAGCATACTAACACAGAACACATTATGAATCTTGGATAATTCAGGTGGTAATGCAAGCCTATATGCTAATGGTCCAACCTTTCAAGTATTTCATATGGGCCGATATAACGGGGACTCAATTTATCTTTCTTTCCAAATCTGAGAATACCCTTCCAAGGGGACACGAAGAAATACTTTCTCGCCAACTTCATATCCAATCCCTGTCCGTGTTGATCAATATCAGTCTTTTGCCTATCTTGGACTATTTTTAACTTACTTTATGCTAATTTCACTTTCTCAATTGTGTCTTGAACCAAATCTGGACCTTCCAATAACCGTATTCTCTCTTCATCCCAGCATATTAAACTCCTAAATTTCCTACCACATAATGCTTCATAAGGCGTCATACTGATGCTGCTATGATGTTGATTATTCTATGCAAATTCCATCAATACAATGTATTCATCCCAAGAACCTTTAAATTCAAGAACACAAGCATGAATCATATCCTCTAGAGTTCGAATAGTCCTTTCTAACTGCCATCTGTCTGTGGATGAAATGTTGTCTTATAATGCAATTTAGTACCCAAGGCTTGTTGTAAGCTATCCAAAAATCTCGACTTAAAAAGAAAATCTTAATCTATAACAATAATTAAGGTACACCATATAGTTTAACAATTTCGTTTGCACATCGTTTTGCTAGATTTTCGAGAGTAGAACCCCATCTAAATGGTAAAAAGTGAGCTGACTTCGTTGGTCGATCAACAATTACCCAAATTGCATCAATCATTTGTCTATGACTCATTTGTCTATGACTCACTATGTTTAGTGTTGTAGGTTCATCCAAAAATATTAATAATGATTGGCCAAGTCCAAGAATAGTATACTGAATACTTTCAACATACTTAACAACCAATATATCAGGAGTTGAGTTTTGATTATTCCCATAATTTGCAGCTACTTTTATTTTACTTCATATTAAAACACATGGCCTCTATATTGCTAACATAACCAATAGCATATAAAAATTCATACCGCGTCCATCATATTTTATAAAACCTTATAGAGAACTATCCCAATAGTAGACTCATCATTTGTTCCTACGAAAACACACCAATTGAAATTACCCGTCTTATTAACCACAAAATAATTAAAGATCTTCTAGATAACTCGATTTAGATCATTGGGTCTCGATCAAAATCTATAAATGATATTCCAAAATGACCTCATTCAATTCATATAGATCTATATATATATATATATATTCCTAGTAATCCATCAATAAGTGAATCTACAAAATCAGCAACAACTATGTTATAATCTATGAATTCTGACACAATCTCATGAGTGCCCTTGTAACCTTAAGTTGTTTGTATGAAATTTCTTAGTACCAAGTACATAAAACTTCCTTTAGATTTCGACGCTTTCGGTACCATTAGATAACCCAAATATGAAGCGACATGATCATTATCCAAAACACAATCATACATTATCATGTTATCAAGAGTCATATGTGGTCTTCCAATTAGTTATCAAAAACCTATGTAAATTTTTCCCATGTGACTTCCGTCTCAACTGAACCCATTGTCATCCTTGTCCCAGAAATTTAATTGAATAAGATTTGCTAAACCAAGATAACAATAATGAATATTAATTCTTAATCTTATTCAATCTTTTTAGTTCTCTATAAAAAAAATACTTTGTAAAATGATCTAGTTCCTGTGAAGAATTTCAGTAACTTTATTATCCTAAATCAACATGGATCGACCAATGATAATACCACTATAGGAAACTAATAATTAATATGCAAATCGATTCGGTCATGCTCATGTTAAACTATCCATGATTAATTACAAGTATCTTCATTCTATTATATACACCATGACCATATACCTTGTGTAAAATGATTATGGACAACAACCTAAAGGAAAGCTTAGAATACCCAATATCCTCATTTATCCAAGAAAAGTTCCACTTTCAATCACTTTTTTGGTCCTTTCTTTCGCAACATAACCTCAAAATCATAGTGTACTCTATAACCAAAAGATCACAAGTTATCCTACTAATAATCATTCTCTTCCAATCTTCATAGTTCCGAAATCTTTTTAAATATCAACTAAAATCCCACCTAGATATCATCTGTGTATATCATCATAAACAAACCCATATAAGATCTTCCAGCATTTTTATCCATTTGATTTAAAACCCAATCAAGGCACTAATCAGCCAATGTATATGAAGAAACTTAAAAGAGAATTCAGACCACATAATCAGGTACCTCTTACATGGACTAAGTAACAAACATAACCTTTCTTTATCATTATAAATGTTATAGATATAAATATTATACACGCAGACAAAACTTTCGTTTCCCCTTTTAAATACTATATGC
>JABTTQ020000483.1:0-150034 GCA_016081115.2 Rehmannia glutinosa
ATCTGATCAGAAAGCTTCAACACTATATCTTTAATGAAATAATCCAGCTTAACCTGGTGTTCCGCTAACCAATTCATACCTAGAATCATATCGAAATTCTTTAACGACATAACAAGCAACATATCATGTAACTCTAAATCCCAAATCAAAATTTTACAATCACCTTGTACCATATTTACAATAACCACATTCTCTACTAGGGTATACGAACAAGTAAATCATAGCCCAAAGTGTCTGGTCTATTTCCCAAATGTGATGACATGATCGTGACACAAATGAATACGTTATTCCGGAATCAATTAAAATATGAGTATTTATTTTAGAAATAGAGAGATTACTAGAAACTAAAGTTGGTACATCTTAAGCTTCTTATTTTGTCATAGCCAAGATTCAAGCTTGAGCTTAATGTCGCTCGCTTGACTTTCTTATGCGCTAGAGCCTATTCCTATATTAAATATTCCCCGACCTTTATCTCTATTAGGATTGAGCCCACCAAATCTAGTTTGTTCAGCAGTGGGTTCTTCACATGGTTTTGTGCAGTTTCCTGTTATATGACAAGGTTCACAACATCAAAAATATCTACTTGTAAGCAATCTACATTCTCCATAATGATTGTTTCCACATTATGGACATGTGGAAACTGATGGTGTAGAAATAATACTCTTACTAGCTGATATTGCACTTCTAAAACTACCACCTTTTTGAATTGCTTGGTAAGCCCCTCTGAGTAGGCGCAATAAAATCTAACTTTTCTAGTTTCGTCATCCTGTGTTTTCTTATTTGTATTAAAAGTTTTGTTTCGACGGTTCCAATTTTTCAGCACATATCCGTAGGTGCAATACGATTCCGAATAGAAAATCGAAGTCCAAACTTAAATCTAGTACCTTTTTACTTTTCTATAGCTACCATATATGGGATATAATAAGAATGTTGTTTAAATCATACCTCATCATAATCTCAGTTTAAACCTCCGCACGTGTGTATCATGAAATTCCCTTAGACATTCATCCCATATCAATACAGGTAGCTAGACAGTACTATGAGTTATAATATCCCTCCACTGATAAGCGTTTCCATGAAGAAGTGGTATTGTATAACAAAACTTTTCTTCGGGGTACATTTCAACACATTCAGAGTCCACTCTATTTGTTTCAGACATGTTTCTGCCTCTGTTCGATCAATAGTACTCACAAAATCAACAACTTTCATTTTTATAAGTTTATCATACTTTGTTTCTTGTAGTTCGGGGGATTTACCAGTGGTTACACAAAATAAGCAGGTAATCCATGTGCACCTTTAATGAGGTGAATGAGATGAGTTTGACTCTGGCTCGGCTGCTCCTTTCCCTTAATGAAAACTTTGCTCATCATTATCTACATGAATGATAATATATGCACATGTAATGCCATGTCTGCAGAACCCTTACCCGGGCTCTGATACCAAACTAACATGTAACACCCTTACCCTTGTAATACGTATTCATATAGCATAAAACAGTAGTTCATAAGCAGCACGGCTGCATTGCACATGAGATTAACATATTAATCATGATCGGTAACTCTTTTTCGCAAGCGGAATTATTTACTTAAAACGATTTAGCAACACCGATTTACACACGAGCATTTATCCATATTACAAGACCTTAACGATCATGCCCTTTTATATACAGATCAAAATAAAACTCCCTATATGAAATGCAAATGATGAGCTGAGGGAGAAGGATGGGAATCCAGCCGGCCGACCTTTGATCCATGCTTTAACTTCTGTCACACCTCACGGATCAACTTTTATCTACAACAACTAAAAATTGACAACATTGCATTTGGTGAGTTGCAAGCTCAGCAAGTATAATCCAATAACAAGTTATTTAACATCACACAAGCACATTATCACAATCAATTGATCATATCATTTATAAACATGTAAATGCACGTGCTTGATCATTTTCTTTTACTGTTATGGGCCAGCTAATACCAAGAATAAATCGTGATCACGAAGATGGCCATGGTACTCTGTAATTCTTTATTTCACGTAGAGTTCGGTGAACTCGGGGTGGCCGACGGTACTCTTGTAATCCGTAAAGTCGGATGACGTGAATTCGTGATTCAAGGTCATTAGTGTCCATAACAAAATCCATTAATCTCCGATGAATGCATTTACGTAATCACATATTTCCTTTCAGTATCAATAAAATCGTAGAGATTGCATATCCCATTTCCATATCAACAACATTATTGGAGATCACATATCTCAATTCCATCACTATATCATCATAGAGAATCATGCAATTCACATTAGGGCACGATAAACTACTAATCATTGTAGCTAAATAAGTAAATAATTCATTCCAACACATTAATCATATAATCACACGGTCAAATAACAAGATAAAAGATTATACTCCGGTGGTGCCCTTATTTTGATGGTTTTTACTAGTTGGGCTCAATTGCTCCTCTGTAGAGATTTTGGTCTATTATCATATCAAAACGCATAACTAATTTCAAAATTAGAGATTGAACATTAATGAAAGTGTCTGTATGCTATTTTTGATATATTTATCTTTGGGATTCTAATTGATATGGTTGTTAACTTAATCAAAAGCATATCCATATTTAGTATCATTATTAGTATAACTTTAAGCTCGTATATATAGTACACCTACAAATATAGTTATCCCATGTATTTATATTTTATCTATTTCTTTTTACATCTTTGACAAGTGATTTATGTACATATATATATATATATAGTACTAAATTTGAAATTTGCAAACAAACTTATAAATTTAATAACATTATATAATATATATTTTGTTAAATTTTCTTATCTAGTAAATACCTGTAAACTAATCTTTTCTTTTTCATTTTTTTTTTACATTCAGTAATAATACTCATCAAAAGCTAAAATCAAGTTTTAATTAGAAATATATCATTAGGATAGAAATGACAAAATATAAAGAAAATATGGATTCTAAATTTCTTACCAATCACCTCTTTTGTTTGCAACACCCCATGTACCTCTTTCGTATTATTTATTTTTTTTTTACTTTTTTCCATTTTACCTTTATAGATGGCCAAAGTCAGTTTATTTTTAAATTCTCTAAATAATATGTCCCAATTGCTATCTATTCATTTCATCATTTTCTTCCCTTTTTTTCAAATTCCAATTAATGTTCTTTGAATTGAAAGATATCTACCTGATTAGCCCGTTCTCCTCTTTTCTTCAGTCCCCTTGTGCGTCTTTTTTTTTTCTTCCCTTCGATTTTCTTCTCATGTGCTCATATGATGGGTTTCTTAAACATTATGTGATATATATTATATATTAATATATCCTCCGTTTTAACTCATGGCGGTTGAAGTGAGAGTTATCTTATTTAACTTACATATCTATATTATATTAGTTTATGTTACACATATATATTGTGAAGTTATCCAAAATGTAAGTGTGGATAAACCACACGATTATATTAATAACACATATATAATACTAAGTCAACTTACCTCACTTATATATCCAAAGTATGTGTATATGTGTTATACTAGTTAATTTACATAATTATTTTATATATAATATATAAATTCTATAATTCGCACATAATATATATCTACCCACATCTATTATTCATTTATGGGGTCTCATAAATATCATCATTCTTTATCCTTCTCCAATAATATCTTAATCATAATATTGTTTCTATATAAATTTTATATCCCACTATCTTTCGGTGTTCTATTAATATATAAATTCTCATATATGTGACCCAAGATACATATTGATGACACTTATCACCTCTAAGTTTACCACTTTCTATGATTAATTATGTAAATGTGAAATACCAAAAATGCATGTAATTATGCTTATAAATGGCTTAATCATGATAATTGAAATGCATGATTTTGGGTTATGACAAGTCGAGGAACAAGTGTGTGAAGTTTGAGAAAGTGTCTGTCAAGTCAATGAAAGGAGTCAAGTCTATCGGTTGAAGTGATAGTTGAGTCAATCTTGATTGGAGCAGACTCAAGTCATAAGGGGTAAAGGCAACAGTCAAGTCAAGATAACTGACATTGATCCGTTTGAAGGAAGTCAAGAATATTACTAGATATAGTAATATGTCCAAGTTGTCAGGTCTTAAAGCGTTTGGCCTAGAAACATGCAAAAGGAAAAAGCGATGGGAAACACTGAAGCTTGTGTCAGGCCCTGTAAAGCTGCAAAACCATTTAATACGAGGAAAGGTCAACAGCACAAGTGCTGCAGACCAAGAATATACTAGCCAACGAGCAAGAAGTGTCATTTTAAAATAGCCTATCTCTTCAACGGACAAATTTTCAAATGAGCACTATAAAATCTTTGAGGAAGCATTTGAGAAAAAGGTTACCCTTGATTACCAAAACCTAGCACGATCAAAGCAAGCAATATTAAAGCAAACATAACCTGCAATATTCGCAAAGCTTATCATAGAATTCCTCAAGCCCAAAACTCGAAAAAACTCTATCCAACACACGCTGTGAAGGAAAGATAACTTCAACCAATTGAAGAGGAAATATTTGAAGAACAAAAAGGAGTCTACTCTCCAAGCGTAAGGAGTTGTAGAAAGGTTTAAGGTCGAACCAGCAGATTCAAGTTTGTTCGAGGGCTGTGTGAACAAATCCAAGGACTTGAAGGGAGCTGAAGTAGCAAGGCAGCTAGCTGCCTTGTGAAGAAGCTGAGTCTCAGGAGAAGCCAGCTATGTGATCAAGGCTGTCTCTAGACTGAGAACTACTTTGTAACTTGATCTGTTACTTAGTGGATTCTTCCAAGAGTTGGAGAAAAGTAGATTAGAGGAATTACCCCATTGATGGCTCAAAATCTACTCTAGAAAACCTTAGGCAAGTGCACCTATCGTTTTGTAGTATACATTATTGAGTACCGAGTGTCATTCCCACGAGGATTGTAAGTACTAATAATTACCGTCTTTTTGTTATCTAATCTAGCAATTTTCAGAGTTTTGTTTGTTAAAATGAAAAAAAAAAAAAATAAAAAATTTAAAATAATTGCAACTTACAAAAGATCAAATAAAAGTAGATTGTAGAATTAAGAAATTAAGAGCTAGAAATGTATTTAAATGTAAATCCCTCTAGAATATTTTTGTGATTCTACAAGATAAAAATACAACCATAAGCCCTTAAGCAAAAACCAACCTCGTTTAATAAAATCTCATGTTATGTGGACCGTAGAAATTCGATTTAAGTTAAACCCTCTATCGAGCGAATAACTTCTAATCTCAAGTTGATTAACTGAAATCTCTTTCTAGTTAAAACCCCAAGACAACATTATAACGATTTGTGAATTCCCATATTAGGTTTGATCCTAATCCGGAAGATTTATGTCGTCTATATCTAGGATTGCATGCAACTCTTTTCACTTATATAGGTTCTATTTCACCATGAATCTCTCGATTTCCGGATGAAAAATAAACTTCAAATCAATATTGCGCATATACCAATTCGAATGAATAAAGCATAATATAAGTGAATCACACAAAACATGAAGATTTTATTAAAAACATACAAGCCTTAATCACAAATTCATTCATTCTAGAGTTCATTACATTCAAACACTAGAAATTTAGCTACACATGGCTTTGACAAAAGAGTATACTACACAAGAAAATATGAATAAAATGAACATGGTGTACTTAGCTCTTATTCAAGACCAATACAAGACTTCCTCCTTGGTTGATTGCAATGATGTTGAGCTCCAAGCCTTTTCCTCTATTGCTCTTCAACTTCCAACTCTACCTTTCTTTTATCCTCTCAATGTATTTTGCTTTGAAACTTAGAATATACAATGAATATACAATGAATCTCTCTATGAATGAATACTACATGAATTATGAATTCCCTTTCCAACTCAAACTCTTGGCTTTTATATGCACCATCTTTGTGAAAGAACACATCAATAATGCTAACAAATGCTCCACTTCCATGGTTGTTGGTTGAATCATTGTGTGCACATTCATGGTTGAGTTGGTTGAATCATTGTGTCCACATGACAATTGAGGGAATAATAGAGCTTGGTGCATCAAAATGAGGTGTAAAAGTTGCTCAAAGGTTGTCAAAAAGCAAAAAGGGAAGGTCTCCATAATTTCCGCAAAAGAAAAAAAAGAAAAACGCCCGTGTTCGCGGATTTTCCGAACACGGCCGTGCTTCAAAAGCACGGCCTGGCCGTGTTTGGTACATCTTGCCGAAAATTTGCTCGGTTTGGCTGGCTCAAAAGCACGGTCGTGCTTAAAAACATACCCTGCCCGTGTTTGACTGAAAAGGCCCCGAAATGACGCGTTTAGCTTGGGATTTTGAGTGTTTTTGCATCCAGAAACCCCCGAGTATGTTTTGACATGAAACCATGGCCCAAAATTCACCAAAAACAGCTCCAAATCATCAATCTACACCAATAAAAGCACCTCGGAGTAATGTGAACTATGTACAATCAAAAATTTATGAAACTAACAATAAAATAACTCAAATCATACTTAAATATACACATAAAACATGTATAAAAAGACCCTTATCAAACCACCTCCAACTTTGAACTTTGCTTGTCCTCAAGCAAAATATTAAATCAATAATAATGGTTCAATAAATTTCAACACGAAGGATTTTTTTTTTTTCAACACGTTGAACACAAGCGATCAAGTTCTTAGCCTTCTCAACCCGAATTAACCATTCAGTACAAACACAGTTTTGCAAAGTGATCGACTGTCAAGACAGACTGTAATATCAGCAGGCATTATTCAAACTTGAAATCATCACTCCACAAATATTGATAGTTATGAATAACATCAATTCAATAATGTCATGAAAATACAAGAATTCAATGGATCATTGTAGTTAGCCTACTAGTCATATAACCAAGCTTCTTGAACTTTTATTGGAATGAGAATTCAAGGAATATACATTCTCCCTTTCAATTTTTTTTTTTTTGTAGGTCCTTTCGAGGCATTCTTCCACTAGGTTTATATTTTGAATTTTCGTTCAAACACTCCTAGGGTGGTTTCCCATACTCATATTTGTGTCGCCGTTTTACGTAAAAGACAAACATGGGGCTCATGAATGCTCCTAGTTACTAAGCAACAACAAATAGAGGAGTATAACCTCGATTGGATTCCCTTTTTTTTCTTCTTCTTCTTTTTTTTCATTTGTTTTTTTTTTCACAAGCTTGGTATAACAACTAGTTAACCACCACTAAATCGTGAATTCTCAAACGTTCATAACACTAAGCTTTGTCATAAATGCCTTAACAAATCAAGTATTATGGAGTTGGAAATCTCGTCAAAATTTAGCCCGCATCCACGTCAATCTATCTTAGACAATCAATTGCTTCACATTAAAACACAAATTAACAAGTTAATAAAGGTATAATTGGGCTAAGTTATTGACTAGCAAGCACTCAATTTGTAAAAAAAAATAAAAAAATTACCTCTTGTCGACAAACTCAAAATAAAAACAAGCACACACATATTCAAAACAAGCACACAAGCATTCTAAGAATGTAATTGCACCCACCTCCAACTTTAAAGGTTCACATTGTCCTCAATGTGAAAGAAAGAGATGAACGAACACAAACAAAACACTCAAAAATCAGCCACACTAGAAGAAAATAAAAGAGGTGGAAAAAGAAAAATACGACCTTACTAGAAGACCGAAATCGGTATTGAGCGATCATTGGGTTGTTTAGTATGAGATCTTCATCGGCATCTTCATACCTAATAAAGGATACACAACTCGAATACCGTGAAATCATCAAATATAATTTTATTTATTTAATTTTTTTGAGATTTGTTTTTTTTTTTTAATAAAAACACGGCGGTGCTTTTTAAGCACGGCCCGGGCGTGCATTTAATTTTTTTCGGTCAAAATTTTTTTTTAAATTTTTTATTTTATTTTATTTTTTTGAAAAACACGGCCGTGCTTGAAAAGCACGGGGCGGGCGTGTTCGATGCGAATTTTTCCTACAAAACCTTGGATTGTTTTGAACACGGCCAGGGTGTGTTCGCGAATGGGTGATGAACACGGCCGTGCTTTTTAAGCACGACCAGACCGTTTTTTTTTTTTTTTTTTTAAATTGTTTTTTCCCAAGCAAAAAAAAAATTTAAGTAAAAGAAAATGCACACAAAATGCCGGGTTGCCTCCCGATTAGCGCTTCTTTAAAGTCGTATAGCTGGACCATTCACCCAAATGTGGAGATTAGTCGGGTGGAGCTTTGGACTTATGAAAATCCCTTAGGTATTTAGTTGTATTACCTCCAACTTTATGCTTCAAAATGTGCTCTTTGAACTTTTCGGTCCCTTTTCGGGCATAAGCTTCCAACATGGACTTTGAACAACACTTTTCTCCAAGAGATTTTTAGATTTCTCATCGTGCAACGAAATTGAATCGGCAAAAGAACAAGCAAGATCCTTTTCAATATCAACATGAATTTTAAAAATTACTTGTTCATCCCCCACCCTCAAAGTTAATTTTCCTCATGCACATCAATGATTGATTTTGCCGTAGCCAAGAAAGAACGCCCAAGAATTAGAGGAACCTCAATATCATTATGCATGTCAAGAATAACAAAATCAATCGGGAATATGAATTTATCGATCTTGACTAACACATCATTAATAATACCTCTAGGATGTTTAATCGATTTATCGGCTAAGTGTATGTCCATCCTAGTAGGTTTTAGTTCACTTAATCCCATATGCTTGAATGTTTCATAAGACATCACATTGATACTAGCTCCTAAGTCAGCTAGTGCTCTATCAATAGGTAAACCATCAATTGTACAAGGGATAATAAAACTTCATGGATCATTACATTTTTGTGGTAGATTATTGGAAGAACATTTATCATTCAATTGCACATTTTATAGTTCGTTAAGCTTATTTTCATTAGAAATGATGTCATTTAGATCCTTAGCATGCTTTGAAAGAGGTTGAACAAATGGAATATTAGTATGTAGTTGCTTGAATGACTCAAGGTACTTACCAAATTTGTCCTCCCTTCTATCTTCTTCGGTTAGACTCCGGTAAGGGATCTTGGGTTTGTATTCGGCGACCTCCTTTTTCATGAGCTTTTCTTTGGGTATGTCATCCTCCACGTATTTCTCGCATGGCGGTATTGGCATACTCATGCTCATGTGGAAAATCGATGGTAATTGCCTTTACGTGCTCCCTTGGGTTTGGCTCGAGATTACCGGTAAACTACCTTGTGGCCTTTCGAAATCATCTTCGCAATCGCCTATTTGGTTTTCCAGTTATGGATAGATGCCTCTTGATTTCTCAAGGATGTTTCCACCGCCGGAATCGGGTATCTGTTGATTGCACAAACTTTGTTATAAGATCCTCCAAGTTAGGCTTACCTTGATTTGGTGAAACCGGAGACGTGTGTAGATCGGGATTGGGATTAGGTTGTGGTTGGCCTTGGTTTCCCCAACCGAAATTAGGATGTTGTCGCCACCCAGGATTGTATGTGTTCTTTGTAAGGATTACTTGGGTAATTTCGCCTTGATTCCCAACGTAATTAGCCTGTTCGGCGTGAGGTATTGTGTGTGGGCGTCTGATGATTATGCAATCCTCCGCAAGTTTCACAAGATAAAACATGCGGTGGTGGTGGTTTAGGAGCCGCTAGATCGTCAATCTTTTGGGTCAAAGATTCGACTTGTGCAACTAGTGTAACCCTTTGCACCGCATTATAAACACCCACTGCTCGTTAGGTTTACCTCGTCACGGATTGCCATTGATAGCCATTCATGGCCATTCCCTCTATCGATCTTGGGCGCCTTCCGGTGTTTTATTGTTCAAAGTTCCCCCCTACCGCCGATCAATCATTTGCTTGTTGTTGAGAGTAGCCCATTGTAAAATGTTTGGACTTGCATCCAAATAGGAAGACCATGATGTGGGCATTTTCGCAAAGAATTCTTTGAATCTCTCCCAAGTGTCGTACAAGGTCTAGTCGTCTTCTTGAGTGAATGAAGAGATTTCATTCCTCAATCGTGCGATTTTGGCCGGTGGAAAATATTTCAAAAGGAACTTTTCGCCATGATGCTCCATGTTGTGATTGTTCCTTTGGCAAAGTATTTAGCCATTGTTTAGCTTTGTCCCCGAAGAGTAATGGGAATAGGCGCAATCGGATGGCATCGTCAGAGACTCCATTTATTTTGAAGGTATCACAAATTTCGAGGAAATTTGCGATATGATTGTTCGGATCTTTGCCTGGTAGGCCATCAAATTGAACAAACTGTTGCACCATTTGAATGACATTCGATTTGATTTCGAAATTATTGGCTGCAACAGCGGGCCTTACGATGCTAGATGACGTGCCGTCCATGGATGGTTTGGCATAGTCATACATAGTTCTTTGTTCATCCGCCATGACGAAATCTTTACTTTCGTTAGTATCCTCTTCGTGGTCTGTGTTAGTACTTTACTCGTGTTGCTACTTTTGGCGGTGTCGCGCTTCCAAATTCGGTGACGAGTAGGCATACACTGCGGTAAACAAAGAGGATAAGTATAAACCAAGACTTACAAAGATAGATAAAAAGAAAGATAATGGTAAAATAAAAAAAAAAAAAAAATGATTAAATTAACAAAAATAAAGCGTTCTTAATATTACAATCCCCGGCAACGGCGCCAAAAACTTGATGGCTCAAAAGCTACTCTAGAAAACCTTAGGCAAGTGCACCTATCGTTTTGTAGTATAGATTATTGAGTACCGAGTGTCATTCCCACGAGGATTGTAAGTACTAATAATTACCGTCTTTTTGTTATCTAATCTAGCAATTTTCAGAGTTTTATTTGTTAAAATGAAAAATAAAAAAAATAGAAAATTTAAAATAATTGCAACTTACAAAAGATCAAATAAAAGTAGATTGTAGAATTAAGAAATCAAGAGCTAGAAATGTGTTTGCATGTAAATCCCTCTAGAATGTTTTTGTGATTCAACAAGATAAAATTACAACCATAAGCCCTTAAGCAAAAATCAACCTCGTTTAATAAAATCTCATGTTATGTGGACCGTAGAAATTCCCGATTTAAGTTAATCCTCTATCGAGCGCGAATAACTTCTAATCTCAAGTTGATTAACTGAAATCTCTTTCTAGTTAAAACCCCAAGACAGCATTATAACGATTTGTGAATTCCCATATTAGG
Source organism: Rehmannia glutinosa (assembly GCA_016081115.2). Taxonomy (NCBI): domain Eukaryota; kingdom Viridiplantae; phylum Streptophyta; class Magnoliopsida; order Lamiales; family Orobanchaceae; genus Rehmannia; species Rehmannia glutinosa. The sequence goes on from JABTTQ020000483.1 coordinate 11,171, forward strand.
TTTGACCCTAATCCAGAAGATTTATGTCGTCCTATATCTAGGATTGCATGCAACTCTTTTCACTTATATAGGTTCTATTTCACCATGAATCTCGATTTCCGGATGAAAAATAAACTTCAAATCAATATTGCGCATATACCAATTCGAATGAATAAAGCATAATATAAGTGAATCACACAAAACATGAAGATTTTATTAAAAACATACAAGCCTTAATCACAAATTCATTCTAGAGTTCATTACATTCAAACACTAGAAATTTAGCTACACATGGCTTTGACAAAAGAGTATACTACACAAGAAGATATGAATAAAATGAACATGGTGTACTTAGCTCTTATTCAAGACCAATACAAGACTTCCTCCTTGGTTGATTGCAATGATGTTGAGCTCCAAGCCTTCTCCTCTATTGCTCTTCAACTTCCAACTCTACCTTTCTTTTATCCTCTCAATGTATTTTGCTTTGAAACTTAGAATATACAATGAATATACAATGAATCTCTCTATGAATGAATACTACATGAATTATGAATTCCCTTTCCAACTCAAACTCTTGGCTTTTATAGGCACCATATTTGTGAAAGAACACATCAATAATGCTAACAAATGCTCCACTTCCATGGTTGTTGGTTGAATCATTGTGTGCACATTCATGGTTGAGTTGGTTGAATCATTGTGTCCACATGACAATTGAGGGAATAATAGAGCTTGGTGCATCAAAATGAGGTGTAAAAGTTGCTCAAAGGTTGTCAAAAAGCAAAAGGGAAAGTCTCCATAATTTCCGCCAAAGAAAAACCGGTCGGGACGAAAAGCACGCTCGTGCTTTCAAAGCACGGCCAGGCCGTGTTCGCGGATTTTCCCGAACACGGCCGTGCTTCAAAAGCATGGCCTGGCCGTGTTTGGTACGTCTTGGTAGAAAATTTGCTCGGTTTTGGCTCCTCAAAAGCACGACCGTGCTTAAAAACACACCATGCCCGTGTTTGACTGAAAAGACCCCGAAATGACGCGTTTAGCTTGGGATTTTGAGTGTTTTGCATCCGAAACCCCGGGTATGTTTTAACATGAAACCATGGCCCAAAATTCACCAAAAACAGCTCCAAATCATCAATCTACACCAATAAAAGCACCTCGGAGTAATGTGAACTATGTACAATCAAAAATTTATGAAACTAACAATAAAATAACTCAAATATACACATAAAACATGTATAAAAAGACCCTTATCACCTATCCTCGAACCACTACAAAAATTACTTGTGTCATTTTACTTTCAAAGCATTTACTTTCTTGCATATATCTTTATATCGATGTTAGTTAATTTGATAATCCAACCGATAAATAACAAGTGCTAAAACAAGTGTAAAAACGAGCTTTAATCAATCAAAAGGGTGTTAAGTCTTCCATTTGTTAAAAATCCAATAAACTAAAGTTAAGTGAATTAAGATTTTCACTAAGCCCTTATGTGAATCAAGATTTGAAGAGCTTAAGCATGAGCTAGGGTTAATTGAGCTGAGTTAATACTCAGAAGACTCAATCAGAAGAGATGGAAGATAGAAAGTGAGAAATGAACAAGATTTTCTCATCACCAAGTGAATCGGCTTTATCGGAAAGTCAACTATATCGAGTTAGTGACAACCGAGTCTCTTAATGAAATGAGAGAAGATGAGTTAAGTCACTCTTTACGTAAGTTGAGTCATTAAATAGCTAAGTGATAAAAACGCAGTCGTTTTTAATGAGCGGGAATGTTTTTAAGGATGACGTCAGCGTAATAATGACGGGTACAGTCAAAAGCTGCACAGTAAGCATATGATTGGATATAAATGCTGCCGCATTAAATGCAGGCAATTAAATGCTGATCAGCGTGCTAAATCTGAGCCGTTGATCTCGATCAAAATTCAAAAACCAAAAACACGTCCTTTCATAACCCTTATATACTCATTCTTTCAGTTTTTTCTCTCACACATAAAACCTGTTCATCTTCAACATTCGAAAGCAAGTCCTTTTTATCTCGAAACCCTACAAGTTTTCAAGCAAGTTCATCAAGATTTAATTGGTCGAAACTTCCAAAAATGGCACCAAAGCTTGATTTTGTCAAGTTATCGAAGCAAATCCACTCTGGTTCGACTGTGGATTTTGAACGAATGGTGATGCAGGGTTCCGATGAAACCCTAGTAAAAAAGATAGCTGATTTGCTGGAAAAGGCCGTTCTAAGACCTTTTCTTACTTAGGAGTACTCGCACACCTATCTTGAAGAGGTGGCGCAGTTCTATGTAAATGCTGAGGTGTAGGACGAAGGTATCAAGTCCTCCATCCACCGCAAAGAAATCTTGATCTTTGCTAAGGACATTGCGAGCCTTTGTTTCTTTTGCCGTCTAAGGGTATTCTAGAAATCTCTGAAGTGATATGGACTTGGCTGCTGCATGGAAAGAAGTAACCAAACCGGAGTGTGCTACGAAAGTAGTCTACACAGCTGAGAAGAAGTTGCTGAAGGACGACTATCACAAGCTGATGGATGTCGTCTCAAAATGTGTGGACATGAAGTTTGGAAGCTTCAACCAACTATCAAAGACTAGCTAATCGTCATGGCTGCGATCATTCAAGGGAAGAAAGTAAACTGGCTGAGTTGAGTTAGGTACAGCAGACTCTGCCAGAAAGTTGTAAATAAATCCTTCAAGGAAGATGGATCCTTTAGAGGATCACTTGGCTATGGCCTAGTTATTGGGCATTTGATGGAAGCGAAGGGAATTCCCCTTCAACATGGAAAGCCTTTCCATGTAAACAAGAAGATGTTCAGGGCTAACCTTTCAGGAGCCCAGAAGAGAGCCCATGCGAAAAGGGCAGATACAAGTGACGGGGAATCAGCTGACCCCAAGGACACAACTGTTTCGTCTCCTCCCAAGAAGAAAGCTGCAAAGAAGAAGGCTGCCCCTGCAGCAAAGTCAATGGACGCCCCTGCCCCTGCAGCCGAGTCACCTGCCCGAGTATCCGTGTCTCCTGCCCCGCAGTCGAGGTGGAGAAGGAATCCCAAATACCTTCTCCAGCCATAAGAAAGAAGAGGACTGCCAAGCCTAGAAAGGCAGCTCCATCTAAGAAAGATGCTCCGGCCCCTGCCGCCAAGGTACCTGAAAAAGAGAAATCCGAACCAGAAATTCCTCTGGTAAGGACAAAGAGAAGGAAGAGAATCTCCAAGCTTTCAAAGCTTGAGAAGACAGTGAGTCGCAACTCGGTGGAGAACACCCCGAGCTCTTTGGCCGTAGAAATGCGGTCTCGAGAAATCGTTGAGGAAACATCCAAGTCTCTGAAGGTGATCAGCAGAGACACAAAAAGACCCTACTGTAGTCGGGAATTTTGAGGAGGAATAAGCAATCGAGACAATGAGAATCTCTCATTGAAAGGATCGTGTCTCCACCTACCAGAATCTTCTGGAGGCGAAGCGCAGCAGAGTATGCTACCTTCCATTCCGGAAAAGAAAGGTCGGGAAGAAGAAAATGAGAATGATGATCTCATCATGTATCGACCGTATATCCGGACATTCAAAGACCGTATGCGTGAATGGAGGGCATGGAAGCTAAGCAACTCCAGGGTTCGATTAAATGCATACGAGTTTATAGAAGAGGAAGAGGAATTAATGCAATTCCTAGGAATTACCACCGCACGACAGGCTCGATGAAGAAAATTGCATGGAGATCCTCCGTATCATAAAGGCGGACGAGAAAGACAAAGCTGAAGAGCAAGCCCGTGCACTCGAGAAGGCAAACATATGTCCTTTCACTGGAACTCTAGAACACACTCACCCTCATTTTGATGTGTTCTCCGAAAGTGATGAAGACATGGATCCATTCTTTGCACAAGAAAAGCGTAAATGCAGTGAGCTCTAAGGGAATCCGGCTAATGAACGCGGCGATTGATGGAAGGACCAGGAGAGTCCTCAAAATCTCTCCGGAGATAGACCGTTGGGAACGATTATTATCGCGACAACGTCCCCAGTACACTCAGAAGATGGGTCCAAGGGACTTGGCAATGAGACTGGGAATTTGGGCACCCAAGTTGAGCCAACCCCTATTGAAGGTGTGTTACCACCGCCCCATGGTGAGCACTCAATGGAAGAGCCATGAGTTTGCGGAGAAGAGTGACCCCATCGTCGAGTCACTTAGCGGTGTGCCGCCTACGGGGAAACTCACTCCACTACAAAGCAGGTTGGAGGATCTTTGCAGACGACGACTCCACATTGCGAGAAAGGAGGCAAAGTTGAAAAAGAAAAAGAACCACAATAGACTAACACCGACGAAGCTCGGAAAGTTGAGTCTATCTCACTAAAGTGCCAAGCGCTGCAGCCGAGGACGCCATTTGTTGGTGCGATCGAGGCACGGAGTTTGAAATGCCCCGGGAGTTAACACTCCGTGCAATCGAAAGTGCAATCAAGGGGTTGAGACTCCTTCGGATGCCATGGTCCAAGACCCTAAGACAGTGCGTCTGTCGAAGGGAATATAGAAGGCCTTTCTGCATTGAGACTACAAAAGGTATTGAAGGCCCGGGAGGTTGAGACTTCCCCGGGTAAAGAGAAAAAATGCAGAACATCCTTCATGTTCACATTGATGAATCGAGAAGGAGATTAGTGCACTTCATGATTCCCAAGACAACCCTAATATATCATTTTCGGGATCGAAGATGAAGCGAGTCCACCCCGTTGCACATCACAAGGACCCGGTGAGGATGTTCTTCCGCATGACGAGTCGATCAAGTTTCAAAGCTACTCGTCAAACATTCAAATTTGATGATGAACCGAGCCCCAGGTTTCATCATCATCCGATGACGCTGATGATAATCTGATTGACGACGATCTACTCAAATGGAAAAACCCCATCGAGGCCGAGGAAGTTGTTAAGACAATCGAGGCTCGGTCTCATTGGCAAAAACAATCAACTCGCCTACCAGAATAACTTCAATCTGCGTAGGCTACGAGTCGCGGCGGTGACCACCTCGCACACAATATCTCACGTGCGAGATGATGCATTTGAGGATGTATTTCCCTTTTCTCTCGCTGTCTGTGCTAGAAGAAGAAGACTCGCAAGAGAAGAGAAGCACTACACTGTCCAAGAAGATCCCATAATTCCTACTAACTCTATTGTGCGGTGATTTCAACTTCGATGCGAGTGAGTGGGCGGTGACTCAAGTCGGACGGTTGAGATGCGTGAAATCTTCAAGAAGATCCGTGAAGAGATTGAGAAGATTGAACGGCACCAAGCCTCTCTCGACATGCGCCTGGACAACAGAGATGCCACTCTCAGCAGAGTTGAGAGGAGTGGTGTAAAGATATGGGAATGGTCTCAATAGCAGAGTGCCATGCGTCTCGAGCAAGTTCGCCGCTTCAAGGTACTATACAACAAAATGCTAGTTTGGAGTGCAAACAATGCCGACATGAAGCGAGAGGATGGACTATATGGAGAGATTGCATGCCTCTCATACAATCGAAATGGAATTGCTGCGTGAATTTCATCGAAAAGAAATTCTGCGTGTTGAAGAGACCATGAATTCGAAGTTCAGCCTTCTCATGGCTGAAATGAAATTGGTGGCAGCTGAATCGAAGGCCACTCGCTCAGAATTCCGCACAGCTTACGCCGCAACAGACTCTAAGCGTAACTCGGCTCACAGAGATCGGATTTTATGCTCGCAGGAATGTTCCCGGGGTTCTTCTCTCCTTCGATGATGCCCAAAAGGGGGAAGAGGAATACCTAAGGAAATTGAAGGAAGAAACAGCTGAGAAGCAAAAGGATGTAACAACTGTTGAGAAGGAGAAGGGAAAAGCTGTTGAGGGGAAAGGTCAAAGGATGTGACCTTAATGCTTGCCGAAACCCCTCAGAAAGGTCATGTCATAGCATCGATAATCAGCAAACTTCCCATGACTCTACTGCTCCAACACTGATGTGCCCATATCTGAGAAAAGAATAATTGTAGAAGCAGGGATGGAGGAGTTCGACAAGAGAACAGATGCCCGCATTGAAGAAATGTTGAAACAATTTGGTGGCATTCCGGCAGGAAAGGATCAAGATGCTATTCCAGATGATGGATACGAGCCAAGATCGGTTGAAGAATTTCAAACTCTCGAATCTGAAGGCTATTTCAAGAATATGCCATTAGCCCAAGCCTGGGTTTTGTACTGGGAGAAGGGTCTGAAGCTTTGTGAAGAAGGCGATAAGTAGCGAGACTACAAGCGACCATTCAAACGGTAAGAAGAAGACTCAAAGACAATATACGCCTGAGAGGAGGAGGAATAAGTGGTGGAGGAAGAGGTTTTCAACCTAGACCTCTACCCAAAAACATTGAATATGTAGATCCAGGCAAGAAGGAAGGATCTATTTAAGGTCTTTGCAGTTTTTTTTTTTTTTTTTGTCATTGAGTGCATCATTATGACATATATGTCTTATGAGTGACTTGCTTTGTTTTGCGAGAGAATAGTGATCTTAGTGGCATTTAGTATGTCCGGGATGTCATGTTCTTTCATGTGTCCTAATAGTCTTTTTATGTTAGACATAGTCAATGGCAAGAATGTGTGCATAATGTATTTTTCCAAGAAAGTGAATGGAAACTCTTCGTAAAAATTAGCAATATAAAATGTGCTCATTTGGGAAGATAAGGAACTGATTTTTTGGAACATAATTTAGCTTTACTTTTGTCCTATGATTCGCTTGAAATAGCTTTAGCCCATTGTAGAGACCCTATCCAAATAGTTAATAAATGAATAAGTCCATTAATATAGTTGGTCCTTTGAATTTAACTTTGTGTTTTGTATATTCTTGACTCACAACATGAATTGTGGTCATACTTGAGAAGATTAGTTTTAAACATAGTTCGGTTTGCAATATTTTCTAATTCCTTATTTTCACATTTGGTCTTTATTCTTTTAATTGAAGAACACAACTGTGAATTTAATGTGCACATTTGGGAACTGCTTCCAAGACTCTGGGTGTTTGAAATTTCTCTTTATTCTTGAAAAGAATCATTGCGAGATTTGATGTTTTATGACTCACTTGGTTTCTTTTCTACATCGACTTGATCTTTTGTGGTGATGAGAAGTTAATGTATGGTGAGGTCATGTGCACTTCCCTAAAATCGAACTATCCACAAGCATTTTGTATTAGCAAATTAAATACTTAGACGTATCACTACTTCTCATATTTTTTCTTGCTCTTTCGTATATCGTGGTAGTCTGTGTAAGGACTACTTATAAGTAATGGAAAGTTGCCAGTCTATCTTGTTTTCAATGGAAAAAGTTTGATACACTTATTTGTTTAGATGCAAAGAAAGCGATAATCGGGAACCGATTTGGTATTATATTTGTTTATTTTTGGTTCAATCGGTGAAGAACTTCCCTATAACATTTCCCAAGGTAATTGTTGATGTCTGCGCATTGACGATGGTGCCCCTCATGATATTCCCATGCCTACATGTGCATGTTGCTCTTATGTTGCTTAATTACTTATTTTTTGCCCTTGAAAGTATAATAGTGTCTATTTTGACATCTTATTGTTTTGAATGGAACTTAGGGTGTACTTAAATTATCTGGTGCTTATTTACACATTATCTATCCTTGAGTGACATACTCATCCATGAACTATTTTATTTGTTAGATTGTGATGATACCATATAAAACTTAGACTAGGAAGTTGACACCCCATTTTTCTTGTAATTCGTATTGTAATAGATAGGATTGAAAGAGCTAAGTGAAGTCGAGTTGAGTTAAGAATGCAAGAAGTCAATTGCAAACTAGAGTGAAGACTCTGTTGTGTATTAGCCGAGTATGGCCATGAAGGAAGACAAGGACTCGATCAAGGATAGCTAGGCGAGGAACAATCTGTGTGAAGTTTGAGAAAAGTATCGGTCAAGTCAATGAAAGGAGACAAGTCTATTAGTTGAAGTGATAGTTGAGTCAATCTTGATTGGAGCGGACTCAAGTCATAAGGGGTAAAGGCAATGATCAAGTCATAAGGAGTAAAGGCAATAGTTAAGTCAAGATAATCGACATTGATCCGTTGGAAGGAAGTCAAAAATATTACTAGATATAGTAATATGTCCAAGTTGTCAGTCTTAAAGCGTTTGGCCTAGAAACATGCAAAAGGAATAAGCCAATGGGAAACACTGAAGCTTGTGTCAGCCCCCGTAAAGCTACAAAACCATTTAATACGAGGAAAGGTCAACAACACAAGTGTTGCAGAGCAAGAAAATACTAGCCAACGAACAAGATATGTCATTTTAAAATAACTTATCTCTTCAACGGACAAATTTTCAAATGAGCACTATAAAAGGCTAAGGAAGCATTTGAGAAAAGGTTACCCTTGATTACCAAAACCTAGCACGATCAAAGCAAGCAATATTCAAGCAAACATAACCTCCAATATTCGCAAAGCTTATCATAGAATTCCTCAAGCCCAAAACTCGAAGAAACTCGATCCAACACACGGTGTGAAGGAAAGATAACTTCAACCAATTGAAGAGGAAATATTTGAAGAACAAAAAGGAGTCTACTCTCCAAGCTTAAGGAGTTGTAGAAAGGTTTAAGGTCGAACCAGGAGATTCAAGTTTGTTCAAGGGCTGTGTGAACAAATCCAATGACTTGAAGGGAGCTGAAGTAGCAAGGCATCTGTCTTATGAAGAAGCTGAGTCTCAGAAGAAGCCAGCTGTGTGATCAAGGTTGTCTCTAGACTGAGAACTACTTTGTAACTTGATCTGTTACTTAGTGGGTTCCTCCAAGAGTTGGAGAAGAGTGGATTAGAGGGATTACCCCATCCTCGAACCACTACAAAAATTCCTTGTGTCGTTTTACTTTCAGCATTTACTTTCTTGCATATATCTTTATATCTACTGTTAGTTAATTTGATAATCCAACTGATAAATAACAAGTGCTAAAACAAGTGTTAAAAACGAGCTTTAATCAATCAAAAGGGTGTTAAGTCTTCCGCTGTTAAAAATCCAATCAACTAAAGTTAAGTATTAGCTTAAGCAGTCAAATTATACTATCAACAGCTCTATCGAGTCTGTTGAGTGGGTTACTTAGCTGAATATAGCCAACCTAGATATCCCCCAAGGACACATCTGATTTGAGTCAACTCTGTTGAAATTCTTAAAAAAACTAAAAGTTAAAATTTGGTAAGGTTTATTCAACCCCCCCCCCCACCTTCTAAACCTTACACCACACCCCTTGGGATCTACAAGTGGTATCGAGTGGTTGGTTCATTGAGCCTTCCGCACTGGTTATTGAACTACATCTCAATCTTTTTCAAAGGTTTTAACACTTGTGTTAAAAGCAAAGTTATTATCATGGAAGCAAATCTAACTCGTATCCAATGTTCCTTTGTGGAAGAGTTTCATGATTGGAATATTCGTATGCGAGGCTCATCTATCCGCTTTACACGATGAAATGAGGCTTGTGATAGAGGATGGGCCATTTCAAATAATCAAAGTTAATGCGGTTGTAAGAAGATCAGCTGCAGCTGAAGGAGAAGAAGTTGCTATTGAAGCTAGACCAGCCATGGTTGAAAAACTACGCACTGAATTGACAAATGAAGATCAAAAGAGATATAACCTGGACAATGTGGCCAATGATATACTCTTTAAGACGCTGGACAAGGCAATGTTCAACAAAGTCAAGTCGTGCAATCTGGGATAAGCTTACCCTGATTTTGTGAAGGATCAAAACAAATTAAGGAGAATAAATTAACTGTTGCTGTTCGAAAATTTGAAAATTTTAAAATGCTTGCAGGTGAGAGTCTGGATCAAACGTCCAGGATAAATTCAGCACCTTCCTAAGAAAGGGAGGACATGCCGCCTAAGAGAGCCGACTATCGAGTTGATAATTAGAGGAGTTGAGAGTGATCAAAGAACTGAAAACTTGTGTTGGAATTGCAGACAACCAGGACATTTTGCTGTTGACTGTTCCTATCCACCACTCAACAAATACAGAAATGAGGAAGAAAGAAGAGACTGTAGAGAGAGAAGACAAGAAAATAAGAAAGCAATGTTGGCTGCTAAGACTGCTGAGCCAGCCAAGTGCAAAGAAGCAGTAGACTCAGACAGTAGTGAAGCTGACTACTCAAGTGATACAGAGGAAGAGGCTTTGATCTGCCTCATGGATAAAGAACAAGATCAACAAGATCAAGAAGATGAGGTACATTCTAACTCATCTCATTCTAATTCAAGTGATAGTGACTGTGATACACACACTTCATCACCCACAGATCTTTATGATTCATTAGGCAAAATGATGAAAGATTTTGAGAACATTAAAACCTCACACACACTTTTGAATGAGGAAAACATCGACTTAAAAGCCAAAACTCACGGTGACAAAAGAGCTAAGTACTACGAGTCACATAGGATGAGAACACTAAGTCAAGGTGAAATGCCAAAATCTTAGCAGAGTTAGTCACACATTGAGAAAAGAGAAAAAGATCTAAAAGAATGTGATTGCCTCATTTACAAAAGCATCCAAATCATTGGATGAACTTATTATGAGTCAAAAAGAATATGGAGACAAAGACAGAATATGATTCAAATCCTTTGTGCATAGTCAAACTCCAAGAGTGATTATGGAAAAAGGATCTTCAAGCAATGAAGGAATCGAAAAACCCAAAACAACACATGTTGCACCCACATTCACCCCAAAACACAATCACAATATCGCCCTGGTTACAAAGGAAAAGGAAAGAAGCCGAGAGAGTATCTTTGAAAGGACAAGCGAGAAGAAATTCGGACATGTTCATCAAGAGACTCCTAATACAAAATACTCTGTAAGAGCCAAACGAGCTACCAAAAGCCCCATAATTTCATCAAAGAAATACATATGATGGTAATGGCAGAAAATATCCAAACCAAGTGATTGGAATAATGTGAAATATCAACAAAGACCTATGGGATACAAGCCAAAATGGCAAAGACCTCAACCTCAAGAAAAGTCATTTCCAAGGCAAAAGAGCTATTATCGCAGTACACTTATGCACCCAAGCACTACACTTAAATTTCACAACTATCCCAAGATTGTTGCTAAAACAAACACACATGCATACAGACAAAAGAGACAGTTGTATGATCCTAAAACCCCCAAGCAATTTGCTAATGTGCAATATGATTATGGTACTGATAGATGGCAACCTTTTAGAGTCAGATCATCTGGCTATAGGTTGGTTGGAACATCTTATCGCACTAACCCCCAGGACCCAGGCAAGTATGGGTACCTAAAAACTGATTTCCTTGATTGCAGGTTAAAGGAACAGCTGAGTGCCAAGCAACCTAGTACATGGATAGTGGATGTTCCAGACATGTGACAGGAAATAAAAGAAATCTGTCAAAATTCAAGGAGATCAAAGGTGCTAAAGTCATATTTGGAGGAAATGAAGCTCCAGGGGAGATCAAAGGCAAAGGATCCATCAAGAAGAATGGACTGGAGATCATAGATGATGCTTATGTTGAAGGTCTCAACTTCAACATGTTAAGCATCAGCCAACTCTGTGACAAAGGCTACAATGTAGGATTCAACATGGGGATATGATAGATCAAAGATGTTGAATCAAATGAAATTGTCTTTGCAAGGAACAAGCTAAAAGAATATGTATGTGGTAGATTGGTCTATTGCTACACCAAGCACTTGTCTGCTAGCAAGAAGTAAAGTCGAATCCAGTTGGTTGTGGCATAAAAAGCCGAGTCACCTAAATTTCAAGACAATTAATAAGCTTACAAGGAGTCATCTTGTAGAAGGATTGCGGACTCGGTGTACAAGAAAGAAAGTATATGTGATACATGCGGATGGGAAAGCAAATCAAATCATCATTCAAGGATAAGCCAAGTCCTTTTTGAACCAGGATATTACATCTGTTGCATATGGATTTATTTTGTCCAGTTGAGCCAGCTAGCATCAGTGGAAAGAAACACACCTTAGTGGTGGTGGATGACTATTCAAGATATACATGGACAATTTTCATGTGTAAAAAGAAGGAAACACTGCAGAAGTTACCTCAGCTGATGAGAAGAGTTCAGAATGAGAAGAACCAAACCATTATAAAGATAAGATCTAACAGAGGAACTGAGTTTGTCAATAGGATAATAACTTAGTATTGTGTGGAAAATGGTATTGCTCATGAGTTATCAGCAGCAAGGACTCCATAGAAGAATGGAGTAGCTGAAAGAAGGAACATAACTCTCAAGGAAGCTGCAAGGACAATGTTAGCTGAAGCCGGATTGCCTACGAGATTTTGGGCTGAAGCCATAAATACAGCATGCTATACCCAAAATAGATGCATGATTAACAGGCAATTGACCAAGACTCCTTATGATATTTAGACAGGGAGAAAGACAAATGTTGGATATTTCAAGACATTTGGATGTAAATGCTTCATCCACAACAATGGCAAGGACAATTTGAAGGATTTTGATGCTAAAACTGATAAAGGTATCTTTTTGGGATACTCAGCTGAGAGTAAAGCCTATAGAGTGCTAAACAAGAGGACTATGGTCACAGAAGAGTCTATCCATGTGGTTTTTGATGAACCTAATGTGAATGGAGAACACATTGATGAGTTAGTTGATAAGCAGAATCAACTAATGTTTTGAATGTATTTTGAGTATTATTTTTGTGTGTTTTTGTTTTATTTTGTGTGTGATTATGCATATTTACATAGCTTTAAGTATTGGTTATAGTGTTTAGTGTTACGTAGGGTGTTTTTTTTCATTTTTATAGGTTATGATGAAAAGAGGCTCGAAAACGGATGACAAATGGAGAAAACGGGCACAAAGCCAAACATCGGCCGGTAGCAGGGGTGCGGGAGGGCAAGACATTTGCAAAGACGCGCGAGCGAAAGCAGTGTATGGGCGCACATCACAAGACGGGCGTGCATGGAACACATGAGCCACAGCGCGCTGAAAGGTCGATCGTTAGGCATGGGCAGTGCGAAGCAGCGCCGCTACCGGCAAATGCGAAGCGCGTGCGATGTCGTCTTGAACACGAAATTTTTGGTTTTATTTTCCGATTTTTGGCTCTTCCATCTTGTTTAGGACTCTAGGCTTATAAATAGGACTTGAGGAGCCCCTATTTTCGACACACCCTCATTCATAGCACTTCTAGACTTTAGTTTTTGGTATTTTTCTTGCTTTTCATCATTGGGATTGTTTGGGTCTTCCCTTGAAGTTATTTTGCTTCTTAATCAAAGAGTAAGATTTCTTCATCTCTTTTTGTCCGATTTCAATTGTTGGTGATTATTATTGTTGCATGATTATGTTTATGATTGTTTTCTTTCCTTCAATCGAGATTATGATCCCATCTCCAAGCATGAACTAATTTCCTTATTCTAGGATTAGGATGATTTTATTCAAACAAACAAGCTTGAATATTGATTGATTGTTTGGCCAACTCTTGATTGTTTAAGGGGATAATTGAGATCGATCGAAGATATTATTCTGGACTAAATTTATTCGGGGGTTAGATATGAATCGAAATGTATCTATTAGCTCGAGGTTTAATGAAAATAGCAAATTATGTTGGGATAACCCTAACTGTGAATACGATTTATCGATCTAGACCTAGTCTTTACATGTTTGTTATAATTGTTAACCGCGTGATCGTTAATTGATATTCGCTTGCAAGTTTGATGAGATGAATCCATAATCCTAGACTTTCACCCATATCTTTTTCTCCAAGTATTTTGTGTGTAGTTTTAATTGGTCTTTTTACTTGTTTTTCTTTAGTTTATTAAAATCACAAATCTGGTTAGAGTGTTTAGGATTTATTTTCTGTTTATTGTGATACATATTAATTATTTGCCGGCTAAGTTTTTCTTGAGAGACGACTTGTGGTTAACTTGCTACCCTACAATTGATCTTGTTCTCTTGCGAGGATTGTTAGACTTTTATAGGTGTTTAGCAGTCGAACAAAATTTTGGCGCCATTGTCGGGGAAGGCTTTAGGCGTAATAATTATTTTGTCTATTTTTCCGTGTTTTTAGTTTAGGACTTCTTTTTGTTTGCTTTTTGATTTTTACCTTCATTCCACAGGTACGTTTGATTTGTTTTCCTAAGTTTGTTTATGCAAGGTCGTAGGAATCTCAACTGAGCTTGCGACTTTAGAGACGACATTCACCGCTTCCGAGACGTATAAGAAAGAGGGGGAAAATTCTTTGGTTAGTAGCAAGGATTCTCGGACCATGTTCCAAAGGAAGAACAAACAGACGAGCCAAGATTGGGTGATAATCAAACCGGAAACAACGGAGGCACGTCGGCCTTTGATGCGTGAGTTTGCGCGCCCAGCCATCGGAACCGCAACCTCTTGCATCACTCTAAGACAAGCAGCACGGAACTATGAGCTAAAAAATATACACTCCAATCAGTTACCATCTTTATATGTAATGCCCAATGAAGATCCTCTCAACTTCATTTGGGAATTCTATTCTATCATTTGAACTTTTTCTCTGCAGGATTTGAATGAGGATCAGCTAAGGATGCGCTGCTTCCCACATACTCTGAAGGATCGGACAAAAAAATCGCTTATGTATCTACCTCCAAACTCTCTTACTACTTGGGAGGCAGTGTACAATAAGTTCATGGGTGTACTACTCTCATCGAAAAACTTCGGATCTACGAGGTAAGATAGCTACCTTTTTTCAAATGGAAGGTGAACCTTTTCATGAGGCCTGGGATTGCTTCAAAGATTTACAGACTAAATGCCCACATCATCACTACCCATTGGAATTGTTAAACCAATGTTTCTATGATGGATTATCACATAACTTTCAATATATGGTTGACAATGTCATTGGGTGATATGGGTGTGCACACAACCCAGGAAATTTATGATATTCTAGAGATGATGAGTGATAACTCCCAACAAAAATGTGCCCGAGGAAAATGGGCTACCGTGAATGAAGTAGCACCAAGTTTCGATGTGACAAAACAATTGGCTGAGTTGACTAAACAAGTTCAATTGTTGGCTACACGGGGGTATCCATCTAACGCCCCTCCCTCCGCTAAGTCATGCAGAATTTGTGGTGAATTTGGTCATGGGGCTAATGTTTGTAATATGGTGGTTGAACAACAAGTTGAGGACACTAACGCTATTCGGGGTTTTCAAAGAAAGGCCTTGTAATGATCCCTACGCTCATTTACCACCCAAGTTGGCGGAATCATTCAAAAAATTTATCTCAAATACCGAGGCCACCTCTCCAAGGTCAGTCATCTAATCAACCTCGGCCTCCATCGATGAGGAAGCTTAAGTTTGTTCATTCAGGTTAGTAAAAAAAAACTCAAGAGGCAAACATTCAGCGGTTTGAGTCCGTGGAAGCTTCATTCAAACATCTTGAAACCCAAGTTGGGCAATTAGCCACCCAAGTGGGTGAAATTGTTCAACATGTGGTAAATAAAGGAAAGCTACCTAGCCAACTAGAACAAGCCCAAGCCCCACCGTATTACAAAGTGGTAAGGTTATAGATAACAAAGTTGAAATTCCGAGAGGGTGACGATGAGATCGAGAGTGCGTCAAATTCGAAAGACATGCAAAGGGACGAAGAGGGGAGTAAGGGATCCGTCTTGCACAAAACCAACAATCCTTACAAACCTCCAATTCCTTTTCCGAGTTTATGTCAAATTTTTCAAAGAACTCGCATCCAACAAAAGGAAGTTTGGCGACAATGAGAAGGCAATAGTTTCCGAGTGGCATGTGCAATTCTTTAGCACCAGATTGCCCCTAAACAACGAGATCTAGGTAGTTTTGTTATTAAAATTGCAATGGAAAATGGTAAGGAAACTTTTGGGATGCTCGATTTGGGGTCGGGATCAATCGATGCCTTATTCTATTTTTAAACAACTTGATTTAAGGAACTGAAGCCCACTAGAATGTGTCTTCAACTTGCTGATAGGTCCATTCGGTACCCTAAAGGTATGGTTGAAGATATTTTGGTAAAAGTGGGTGGTCACATTGTCCCTGTTGATTTTGTTGTATTTGAAGTAGGGGAAGTGCAAAATCAAGATAATGAGCACAAACTGTTAGGCCGCCCATTTATGGCCACCACGCACACACTTATTAATGTTAAAAATGGGCGCATGACTATGACTATTCTTGTTAAACTATGACTTTCTCTATTTCGATACTAAACCTATCCCCTCGCATGCATCACTTGAAAATTGCTCTTTCATTGATTTAATTGATGGGGCAGTTGAAAACACCTTCTTGCATGATTATAGTCTTGACACTTTATTTCTTGAGCAGTATGATATTTTTGACGTCATGGAAGACGTATGGGCAAGCCTAAAACGAGGGGGTGATGGAAATATTCGCGTTAGAAGATGTGGATAGTAAACCCCAACAAAAACTGGAATTGAAAGAACTCCCTAAACATTTAAAATATGTGTTTTTAGAAGCGGTGAGCGAGAATCCGGTGAATATTTTTATGTACTTTCTAAAGAAGAAGAGGGAGAATTGTTGGTGGTGCTTAGAAAATTTAAAAATGCAATTGGATGGGGGTTGAGTGATATCAAATGGATTAACCCTGCTACACGCATGCATAAAATTATTCTAGAAGAAGGGGCTAAGCCTAGTAGAGAAGCTCAAAGAAGATTGAACCCGTTATGATGGAAGTAGTGATTAAAACTCCTAGCTGAAGGGCTGATATACCCGATTACGGATAGTAAATGGGTGAGTTCGGTGCATGTTGTACCAAAGAAGAGTGGGATAACATTTTAGAGAACGAAAAGGGTGAAATTATTCCCACTAGGACCACGACTGGATGGAGGATGTGCATAGATTATAGGAAGTTAAATGCTACTACTAAAAAAGATCATTTCCCCCTTCCCTTTATTGATCAAATGCTTGACAAACTTGCAGGACATAGTTTCTATTATTTTTTAGATGGTTTGTCTGGTTATTATCAAGTGGCCATCGCACCGGAGGATCAAGCAAAAACTACTTTCACATGCTCGGTTGGGACTTTTATATTTTTACGAATGTTGTTTGGACTTTGCAATGCGCCAAAGAACTTTCCAAAGGTGCATGTTTTAAATATTCTCGACATGGTTGAGGACTTCATTGAGGTATTTATGGATGATTTTTACGTATTTGGATCCACTTATTTCGATTGCCTTAATAAATTGGCTAAGGTTCTTGAACGATGCATTGAATGAAATTTAACCTTAAGTTGGGAAAAAAGCCATTTTATGGTGACAAGCGGAATTGTTTTAGGTCATGTGGTTTCAAAAGAGGGATCGAGGTTGATAAGGCTAAAATTGATGTTATTGAAAAATTACCTCCTCCCATTAATGTTAAGAGCATTAGGAGTTTTCTTAGGCATCTTTGGATTTTATAGAAGGTTTATTAATGATTTTTCAAAAATTAGCCAACCTCTTTGTAAATTGCTTGCTCAAGATGCCCCTTTTGATTTTGATGAAAAATGTTTGAATGCTTTTAACACATTAAAAGATAAATTGGTAATTGTTCCGTTGTTGTTGCTCCTAATTTGTCATTGCCTTTTGAATTATGTGTGATGCGTCTAATCATGATGTATTGGCCGTCTTAGAACAAAGATTTGATAAATTGCTCCATGTGATTTACTATGCTAGTTTGACTCTTAATGATGCACAAGTAAATTACACTACCTTTGAAAAAGAACTATTAGCTGTTGTTTTCTCCTTGGATAAATTCAAATCTTACATTGTTGGGTCTAAGTTAATTATTCATAGTGATCACGCAGCCCTGCGATACTTGTTGAGTAAGCCACAAGCTAAACCTAGGTTAATTCGGTGGATTTTGATGTTGCAAGAATTTAATGTTGAAAGATAGAAAAGGGGTGCGAGAATGTAGTAGCAGATCACTTGTCTCATCTCACTCTTACTGATGATACTCTTGCTTCTCATAAAAATGAGCATATAATTGATTATTTCCCCATGAGCAATTATTTGAGGTTACTTCAATTCCTTGGTATGCCGACATTGTGAATTATCTTGCATGTGGAATTGTGAGAACTAACCTTTCATTTCAGGAAAATAAAAGATTTTTATCTACTTTTGGGATGACCCATACTGTTTAGAATCGCAAGGATGAAATTATCCGAAGATGCATTTCGAAGACGAACATAATGATGTTTTGGCATTTTGTCATGAAATGCTTCGTGGTGGGCACTTTGGAAGCTACAAAGCAACCTTTGAGGTTCTACATCGGGACTCTATTGGCCAACATTGTTCAAAGACGAACATAATTTTTGGTGACATGCAATAGATGCCATAGAACTAGAAATATTAGTAGGAGAAATGCAATACCTCCGAATAGTAAGTTGGTAGTTGAAATATTTGATATGTGGGGTATTGATTTCATGGGCCCCTTCCCTAAGTCTTTTGGTTATGAATATATACTTGTTATTGTTGACTACATGTCCCGTTGGGTTGAGGCAATCCCCACGAGGACATGCGATGCTAACACTTTGTCATCAAGTTTGTGCAGGAAAATATTTTATGCAGTTTGGTTTGGATTCGAGAGCTATCATTAGCGGGGAAAACATTTTTGCAACAAATTGTTCGGAAAACTGATGAAGAAAAATGGTATCACATAATGTAGCTACACCTTATCATCCTCAAACTTAGGGCAAGTAGAAACCACCAATAAACAAATAAAGGGGATTCTCGAGAAGACAAGAAACCCTACAAGGAAAGATTGGGCTCCGAGTTAAATGATGCGCTCTAGGCATACAGAACAACTTATAAAACAATTTTGGGAATGAGCCTCTATAGACTAGTTTTCGGAAAAGTGTGTCATTTACGATTGAAGTGGAGCACAAGGCATATTGGGCTATCAAAGCAACAAATTTTGACTTGGACAAAGCAGAGTCGAAAGGAAGTTGCAATTGTCCGAACTTGACGAGCTTCAAAATGACGATATGAAAATACGCGAAAATACAATAAGATAAAGTCAAGCGATTACACGATAAAAGAATTATCCATAAAAAACACGAATCGGGGATGAAGGTCCTTTTATTTAACTTACGATTGCGGTTATTTCGGGAAACTAAAATAAAGATGGAATGGGCCATTTGAGATCGAAGAGGTATACCCTTACGGAATGGTAAAACTACTTAATCCAAGGACGCAAGAATCTTTCAAGGTGAACGATCATCGGGTCAAGCCATATTTTGAAAGGGTATCTCGGGCTGAAATAATTGAGAGGATAGGCCTCAAGAGGTCACTTAAGAACCATACTTAGGTATCATCAAGCTAAAGACGTTAAATAAGCGCTTCTTGGGAGACAACCCAAATTTTTCCCTTTTTATATTCTTTTTATTTTCCCGACTAACCGTATCTAATAGTTTAATTGAGTTTTCTCTTTTTGTATAAGTTAATTAAAAAAAGATGCAGTGTGGCTGGCGCGCGCAAGCGATCAACAGTGTAAGTTTTGCAAATTGGGGTTTTGAAACAAAGTTTTTCACCCCCAATTCGAAAATCCTTCCTCCCCTTCCAAATTCTCTCTACCAAATCGCAAAATTCAACGGTTAAAACCATAATCTGCTCCAATTAACCAATTCTAATCGATAAATCATGCATAGAAGGACCAAAAAGGATGAAATCTTTTCTTCTGTATGAATCGATCTTATTCCATTCCAATTCCTTCCCGATACCTCCCAAAGAAAATATTGAATTGGATCCCAAATTGACGGGATCAACAACCTATGGTGGAAGAAGATGACCCGATGAATCCGATGGATTTAGCCGAGCAATTCAACGCCCTATTTTCGATTTATTCCGAAGAAGAAGGCCAAAGGTACACTGGCCTACTCTCTCGCGAGTGATACATGGAACCCGATGGGTATTTTACCATGCCAACAGGAACCAGCAGGGGAACAGTTGTGACACATGCGAGAAGAGCACGAGGCTAATCCCGATATTCATCCTCCACACGAGGGGTTACCATTGCGAGTTGATCCGTTATGGAATGCCTCGATACTATGCAGAGAGCGATTTTACCACTTTCAACATCAAATGACCGGGCTCCATGAACTTATGCGAAAAATGAACACGAGGGTCGAGTCCATTGACACTCGAGTGCAAAACATTTAATGAATCGGGTGAACATATCTTTTTCGCCATTCCCGCCTCCACCGCCTTCCGGATACACAATAGTGACACTTTTAGAGTTTGTTTTCTTTTTTCTTTTATTTCCTTTTGTGTATGTTGCATGCATATTAATGTGTTTCCATTTCGTGTTGTCGTAATATAGTTTTAGTGTTTCTATTTTGGTATTATGTTTCCCTCCACATATGTTTTTTGCAGAATTGTAGGCGGATGTATCTATCATGCCATTATTCAATCATCGCATTTTTCAGGGACGTTTCTTTTTCCTTCTCTTTTACTTTTACCCATTGAGGTCATTGCGTGATGTAAGTGTGTGGGGGGACATTTAGTTCTGATAAGAATTAGGTGATTGCTTATGGTTAATATTTTAACTTGCCTATTGATTATCCCAAGTTTAATAAGGGTGCTATTTGGTCAAGTTGAAATAAATGTATTAATTTGAGTTTCAAATATGAAATGACTTTGTGAACTTGATACGTAGGATTTGACTAAGTCGTGAATTAGCCTTTGGGGTGAATGAATGAGGTGACGATTAATCAATATTCCGAGTTGTGGGGCTTGAATTACGAGATTTCATTGATGTGAATTAAGTTAAAACTCTGTTGTGATTTGTGTGTACACAAAATTGCTAGCCTTGCGAAAAAAAAACATTATATAGCCAAAAACAAAAAAAAAACAGGCATGATAGAGTTATACATAAAAAATAGAACAATCGAGATTGTACTCACGATTGAGCTGCTTAGTAACTAGGAGCATTCATGAGCCCCATGTTTGACTTTTACGTAAAACGGCGGCTCAAAACATGAGTATGGGAAATCACCCTAGGAGCCTTTGAAAAACATCCGAAGTTTACACCTAGTGGAATAATATCTCGGGAGTTCTAGCGCAACGAACGAAAAAAAAAAAAACATGGCTAGTAATTGCGTGATTGGTTGTGTTAGTAAAAGGGTTGCAACTTTCGACACAAATTTGAAACTTAGTAAGGAAGGTCAAACACTTTGGTTAATGTTTAATTTGAGCCAAGTGAGTTTATTGTGAAGGTTGGGGATCGATAAGGAATAATCCGAGGTAGATAGAACATTGTGTTATGGATTAAGCGATTCTCAAATTGGAAATTATATTTCTTGTTGGGTTTGTTGGCATTATTATTTGCTTGAGGACAAGCAAAAGGTTAAGTGGGGGCGTTGTTTTGCATATTTTTTAGTATTATTTTTGTGTGTTTTTGTTTTATTTTGTGTGTGATTATGCATATTTACGTAGCTTTAAATATTGGTTATAGTGTCGAGTGTTACGTAGGGTGTTTTTGTCATTTTTATAGGTTATGATGAAAAGAAGCTCGAAAATGGATGAAAAATGGAGAAAACGGGCACAAAGACAAAACTTATTTTGAACACAAAATTTCGATTTTTTTTTTCCGATTTTTGGCTCTTCCACCTTGTTTAGGACTCCAGGCTTATAAATAGGACTTGGGAGCCCCTATTTTTGACACACTCTCATTCATAGCACTTCTAGACTTTAGTTTTTGGTATTTTTCTCTTGCTTTTCATCATTGGGATTGCTTGGGTTCTTCCCCTTGAAGTTATTTTTCTTCTTAATCAAAGAGTAAGATTTCTTCATCTCTTTTGCGTGATTTCAATTGTTGGGTGATTATTATTATTGCATGATTATGTTTATGATTGTTTTATTTCCTTCAATTGAGATTATGATTCCATCTCCAAGCATGAACTAATTTTTCTTGTTCTAGGATTAAGATGATTTGATTCAAACAAACAAGCATAAATATTGATTAATTGATCCGCTTTCTGAATAAATTGTTTTACTTGATGATTGATTGTTTGGCCAACTCTTGATTATTTAAGGGGTTAATTGAGATCGATCGAAGATATTATTCCTGGACTAAATTTATTCAGGGGGTTAGATATGAATCGAAATGTATTATCTAACCCTAGGTTTAATGAAAATAGAAAATTATGTTGGGATAGCCTTAACTGTGAATACGAGAGTTATCGAGATCTAGACTTAGTCTTTACATGTTTGTTATATTTGTTAACCACATGATCAATTAATTGATATTTTGCTTGCAAGTTTGATGAGATGAATCCATAATCCTAGACTTTCACCCATATCGTTTTCTCCAAGTATTTTTGTGTTTAGTTTTAATTGGTGTTTTTACTTGTTTTTCTTTAATTTATTAAAATCACAAATCTGGTTAGAGTGTTTAGGATTTATTTTCTGTTTATTGTGATACATAATAATTATTTGCTGGCTAAGTTTTCCTTGAGAGACGACTTGTGGTTAACTTGCTACCCTACAATTGATCTCATTCTCTTGCGAGGATTGTTAGACTTTTATAGGTGATTAGCAGTCGAACAACCAACTATGCAGAAGAGTCCTTATATTGAAGCAGAAGTGAAAGCACTCAATCCTGATGATGATGAGTTAGCTGAATCTCAAAGACAACTAGAAGGTCTACAGCTGAATGAAGATGAAGAAGTTGTTCAAGACAACTTAGCTACAAGACGGCTGAATCCAGCAGAATTACTCCAACCTGGTGTGAGATGGCTGAGAAATCATCCACCTTAGTTAACCATTGGAGATGTTAGTGATGGCATAAGAACCAGATCCGAGCACAACATGAAGCATTGTTCACTTGTTTTATTTCACAGATAGAGCCTAAAGATGTTTCTCAAGCATTGGACGACACACATTGGATTGGTCATGCAAGAAGAATCAATCGGATTTTGAAAGAAACAAAGTATGGGAATCGGTTCAAAGGCCAACCCACCAAAATATTATTGGTACTAAGTGGGTATTCATGAACAAGATGAATGAGGAAGGATTTGTTGTAAGAATTAAAGCAAGATTGGTAGCCAAAGGGTGTTGCCAACAAGAAGGTATAGATTTTGATGAAACCTTTGCTCCTGTTGCGATTGGAAGCAATAAGGATGTTTCTTGCTTATGCAAGCACATAAGAACTTCTTTGTATATCAAATGGATGTGAATAGTGCATTTCTAAATGGATTAGAGGAAGAAGTCTATGTTGAACAACCTCCGGTTTGAGCGTAAAACTATTGGAGATAAAATCTACAAGCTCAAGAAAGCATGTATGGATTGAAACAAGCACCAAGAGCATGGTATAATACATTGTCTCGATTTCTAATTGACAATGGATTCACCAAAGGCAAGGTTGATAGAACACTCTTGAGTAATTCAAGATGGAGAAAGTATAATTCTTGTTCAAATATATGTGGATGACATCATTATTGGATGCACAAACAAAGAGTGTGACAAGTTCTCAAACCTCATGCAAGGCAATTTTGAAATGAGCATGATGGGAGAGCCGACTTTCTTCTTAGGACTTCAAGTCAAGAAATTGAAGGATGGAACCTTCATAAGCCAACCAAATATATATACCAGAGATTTAATGAAGAAATTTGGTATGGAAGAGAAGTCATCAGTGAAGATTCCTATGAATACATCACCAAGATGGGCATGGATGCAGATGGAAAAGCTATTGATCAAACTAGATATAGAGCCCTCATTGGATCATTGTTCTATCTAACAGCAAGCAGGCCAGACATCACCTTTGCAGTAGGTGTTTGTCCCAGATTTCAATCTGCACCAAAAAAGAAAGTCACATGACTGCAGCCTAATAGAATCCTATGATATTTGAAGGGATGCCAAGAAGTTGGCTTATGGTATCCAAAGGAAGGAGGATTCAAGCTGGTAGGATACTCGGACTCGGACTATGTTGGATGTAGGGTTGACAGGAAAAGTACTTGTGTACATGTCAAATGCTTGGAAACAGAATAGTTTCTTGGTTCAAGAAAAAAAATTCAATAGCTACATCCACACCTGAAGCAGAGTACATAGTTGCGCAGCGAGATGTTGTGCCCAAGTCTTATGGATGAGACATCAATCGAGAGACTATGATATTGAAGAAAGAGAGATTCCAATTATGTGTGACCACACTAGTGCTATTGCAATCACTCGAATCCAGTGTTGCATTCAAGAACAAAGCACATTGATGCCAAATATCATTTTATAAGAGATCTATTGAAAAGAAAGACATCACTTGGAATACATCTCAACCGATAAGCATTTAGGCCGACATATTCACAAAGCCATTATGTGAATCAAGGTTTGAAGAACTCAATAATTTGTTAGGGTTAATTGAGTGAGTTAGAATACTCGGAAGACTCAATCACAGAGACAAAAGAAGAGAGAATGTAAAATAAGTAAGTTTCACACATCACCAAGTGAAACAACCTAGACGGAAGTCACCAGATCGAGTTATGACAAATTTGAATGATTTAATGTGAAGAGAGAAGCAAAGTTAAGTCACTTTGGATGAGAGCCTGAATCATTTATGAGCTAAGTGACAAAAAATACAAATCGTTTTATTCGAACGGGAATGTTTTTAAGGATGACGCGTCGTGTAATTATGATGTCAATACAAAAGCAAAGACAAGAAACCATATGATTGGATATAAATATTTTTGCATTTAATGTGGGAAAATTAATGCGGTTTTGAAGAGTCAATCCTGACCGTTGATTTTGATCAAATTTTTCAAATTCCAAAAACCATCATTTCGAGTCCCATATATACCAAAATTCATTTTCTCTCTTCTCACACAAACACTCTCGTCTTCAAAGAAGCAAGAAAGAATTCTCTCTCCGCAACAAGACAAAACCCTACCCTCAAGGATCAAATTTTTCGCATATTTCTCCGATCAATCGCTCAAAATGGCCGCTACTCATGATTTTGCTAAACTTTCGAGAAGATCCACTTTGGTGCTTGATGGATTTCAAGGGGATGATCAAACAGTAGCCGATAAGGCCCTAGTGAAGAAGATTCTTTGCAAAACTAGAGAAGTCTAGTCAAGGACTTTCTCTCAATGGAGTTCACTCATACCTACTTGGAGGAGGTCGACATGTTTTATGTGAACGCCGAAGTTCATGACGATGAGATTTGCTCATCCGTTCATGGCCTGGACATCAAAATCACTACTAAGGACCTTTCTTTGAACACCGCTTTGCCGCCATTTCAAGGTTTGAAGGTTTGAAGGATATAGCGAGAAGGACGTGAACTTGGTGCGACTTAGAAGGATGTTGCGAAGCCCGAGTATGCTACGAAAGCCGTCTATACTGACTAAGAAAGAGTTTATCAAGGATGATTACCACAAGTTAATGGACATTGTGTCTAAGTGTGTGGACATGAAGTTTGGGAGCTTCATCCGGCTATCACGGACAAAGGCGATAGTGATGGTTGCGATCATGCAGATAAGAAAGTCAATCAAGTTAAGTTTGTCTTGAGTATGCGAATGTGATCAACCAGATCCTTCAAGGAAGATGGGACTTTTGGTTCATCCCTGGGGTATGGCCTAGTCATTGGCCATTTGATGGATATTAAGGGGATCGCCTTGTGCCATAAAAAGCCCTTTCATGAAAATAAGAGGATTTTAAGGCAAACCCTCTCGGCGCGCAGAAGAAAGCTCATGCAAAGAAGGTTGATACCGGTGAGTGAGGGGGAATCGGTGACCCAAACAGAAGATATACTGCGACCGCTCCAGCTCTCTCGCCTAAGCCTACTTCTAAGAAGAGAGTGGTCACTAAACTTGCTCCCGCCCCAAAGATGCCCAAAACCATGAAGGCACCCCAAGCGGCCAAACCCCAAGCACACCGCCCGAGCCGATGCCCCCCCCCGCAATCGAGATCGAGGAGAAACCGCGATCAATCTAACGCAATAATCCCATCTACTTCCTTCTTCAATCATGAAGAAGAGACGACCGCCAAGTCTCGCTGGCGAGTTGCATTGAAGAAGAAGAGTGATATCTTGAAGAAGATGAGAGAGATTCCCTTGGTTCCTACTAAGTGAAGAAAATTTGTTTAAGAAGTCGGAATTGGAAAATACGGCCGAGTTCTAAGACTCATCGGAGAAGCCCGTTGAGATTGAGGCCGATGCTCAAGAGGAGCGATCTCAAGAGAAGATTGATGAGACCGGAAGACTACCGATGTAGATCGCCAGAGTATTGAAGACCCCTATCCAGGAAACAGTTTGTGGAGAGAAGGAGCCGAGACAACAAAAACGCATGAAGAAAAAGTTGTCTCACCCCTCGATCGATGCACTTGAACACGAGGAGGAGCAAGCTCCATTGGCTACTATTCTAGAGATCGGAGAAGAAGATGATTTGATAATGTACTCTCCAGTCTATCTGGACATCCAGGAGAGGCTAAGGGATTGGAGAAGATGGAAGCTAGACTACCCCAGACAACAATTCACACGTCTGGAGTTCATCGAATAAGAAGAAGAGCTTCTCAGCTTCCTCAGAAATGTGTCTGTCTAATATTGCCTCAATGAGAATTTCTACATGGATGTCGTCCGTGCTATCAAAGAGGATGAGAAGGAGCCCTGGAGAAAGCCAAAGCACTCGAGAAATCAAAGATGTGTATGAAAAACCGGAACCCATGAACATCTCATGGAGTCAACTGACAACAGCGATCTGGATGAGTTGGACCCAGCTACAGTAGTTGAAAAGGCCGAGTTACAATAGGCTGTTAGAGAATCCCGAGCCATGCACGAGCATAACCTTCAAGAAGGTCCAAGAGTGTCTTCCAAAATATCTCCCTTGATCTGATCCATTGGGAGTGGTGCGAGGAGATTGCAATCTGTCATTGCAATGACCACGTCCCCTTGTGCATTCTCAAAATGGCTCTCGGGGGGAACGGCGATGAAAGCTAGAACGTGGGCACCCTAACCAAGCCTACCCCAGAAGAAGGTGTTGAGATACCGCCCCAACGGTTGACTACTCAATAGGAAATACAGTCGTGTCTCAGGATCTGAGTAACCCCACTCTCGTTCACTCAGCTGGTGCGCCAGGTGAGGGGGAAGCTCTTTCCACCACATCAAAGTCGAAGGATGTTGTGAGAGATAACTCTATGAAGTTTGGAGGCTAAGGATATCAAACAAGCGATAAGCAGAGTGAAATCAACAAAGCTTGAATGGTTGAGACAGTTCAGCTAAGATTTCCTCTAACGTGCATGCCGATGAAGATCGATGCAACTAAGGCAAAGGATGGAAAACAGGTCACGGGAGTTGAGACTCTTGGCAATGAAAGTGCAATCCTAGGAGTTGAGACTCGAAGGATGCCATTGAATACCCCAAGATAGCCGAGTCTGTCGAAGGGAATGTAGAAGGCCACACACGGTTGAGACTGCTAGGGGTAATGAAAGCCTAAAGGAGGTTGAGACTTCCTTAGGTAAGGAACAGAACAAGAGAACATTCCTAAAGTAGAAGGAACTGGTGAAAAAGAATAGATCAAGACTCTTCATGATTCCCAAGAATATATTGATACATCGTTTCGGGATCGAGGATGAAGCCGAGTCCACACATCATGAAGATTCTACGCAGGGCGGGGCGATGATGTTCTTAACTCACAGAGCAATGTTAGTGATAAGACGACTCGATGATATTCAACTTTGATGATGAGCCATTGCCTATTCTTCGGCCACATCACACTCCCATGATCTTTGTTAAGACGATTCAGACTGTTACCTTAAAAGGAAAAACCCACTAAGACTGACGAAGCTGTTAAGATAGTTGAGGCTCGATTAGTGAGCAGATCAATTCAATCGCTCCGGTGAGACACGTCATCGCGTGAGCCACCACCACGCAAGCTGCGAACGACTCAAATAGCTCCATCGCAGCTCCCACATGTGGTGTGTTATCGCCGATGATGCTTGCTTCATCCGAGGCACAAGAGAGCGATACTCGCAACAAGAGAAGGGAAAGGCCCCTCAGCGTGGACCTCCGGGGATCCCTCTTGTTAGAGACGATGTATTTGAAGACATATTTCCCTTCACTACGGAATTGCCTGATATGGAGGCTGAATCGCCCGAAAAATACACCATGCGGGGAAGAGCCCATCATTCCAACCGATACAATTGTACCTATGGGATTTGATTTCGATGCAGTATGGCTGGAAGAAGAGCTGGCTTCCACAGCCGAGTTTCGTAATGCTTTCAAGAAGATATGTGATGAAATTGAGAAGATGGAACGCCACCATGCATCGTTGGATCTTCTTTTGGACAATCGTGATGCAACTCTCTCCGCATATATTCGAGGAGTTGTCTTACGATCGGGAATGGGGCATAAATGTGATCGCCATGCGCTTAGAGCAGTCCGTTACTTCAAAGCTTTGTTAGCAAAGTTGTTGGTTTGGAGTGCGGATAATTCAAAATTTCAAGTAGAGGATGAAAGAATATATGCTCGAGAATGGAAACTTCTCATAAGTCGGACATGGAGTTGCTCAAGCCGCACCATCGAGCGAAATTACACGCCTAGAGGACAACATGAACCAGAAGTTGATCTTCTTATGGCGAGAAATGAAGTTTTTAGCGGTGAGTCACAAGCTACATGGTCGAGTTCCGCACAACCCACTCCAAAGCGAGATATCAAGCGAGAATTCAACAAATAGCAGATCGGATTTCATTCTCGAGTGGATTATTTCCTACCCTAACCCTTTCTTTTGGTGATGATGCCAAAAAGGGGAAAGATGAGGCCTTAAAGGAATTGAGAGGTGAAGGAGAAAGGAGTAATAAGGAGGCAAAGAAGGGAGAATCAACAAAGGGAAAATGAAGCTTGAAGAACCTCACTTTGAAACTCATGTTTGCTTAAACCCCAAAGAAGAAGATGTCATCGCTTCAATTCTCAACAAGCTACCGAAAGAGCTATATGTGGAACAAAAAGTTGAGATGGCTATGAAAGAATCAAGGAAAGCCATTGAAGTTGAATGCGAGAAGGTAGCTAAGAAGCAATCTGTGTGCATCCAAGATATCGTAAAACGGTATGATTGTCCTCCGGTAGAAAAGGATTACCCCGCAATAAAACCCCAATAGAATTTTCCATGCACGATCTTTGGATCCGAGCCCGGATCTCTAGAGGAATTCAGGACTCTAGAAGAAGAAGGTTATTTTCAAGATATGACTCTACCACAAGCCGGGATCATCAGATTGGAAGAAGGGACTTGATCTATGCAATTTGGCTATTAAGCGGCTAAGTTCAGCAGCCACTGGGCCTGGAAAATCAAAAGCTCCGGTCTGCAATACACTCCCGAGGAGGAAGGAAGTCGAGTCGGGAAAGGGTAGACATGGTGGCGAGTGGGAGAAGTAGTCAACCGCGGCCAAGACCGAGAAGACATCAAGTATGTGGATCCACAAAAAAAGGAACTCATATATCTTTGGGTTGGATTCGATCATCTTGCTAACTTAGAGGTTGCACGCAAGAATGCCGAAGTAATTAAAATACGAGGAAGTCGAGAATGCTCGAACAACTCGCGAATGCGAGGAAAGGCAAGCGAAGGGATGACCACTTTGCTAAGTGAGCTTATGAGAAGAAGAAGAAGAAGAAGAAGAAGAAGAAGAAGAAGAAGAAGAAGAAGAAAGAAGAAAGAAGAAGAAGAAAGAAGAATGAAAGGAGGAAGAGGAAAGGAAGAGGAGGAGAGAAGAAGAAGAGAGAAGAAGGAAGACTAAGGCGATGAAGACACCCGCAAACCCCTTCGTGTATTTTACTTTGCTATAAATACATAACTGTAAGTTTTCCTGTGATATAGCTACGAGAATTTCCTTGTAATATTTATTCTCCTTGTAACCTAGCTTAGATACTCTTTGTAATGCAATATTTGTATGAGCTTTATTACTTGTTGTAAAATGACTTTATAAAGGACAAGAATGTTATGATCAATAAAATTGATTATTCAAAGCATACATTCTTTATTGTTACCGCACCGCTTGTGTTTGTTGTTTACTTATTTTGTTTGTTTAAGTTTTGGCATCATCAAAAAGGGGAAATTGTTAGGAAATTTATTTATTAGATTTTGATGATACCATGTAAAACTTAGACTAGGAAGTTGACACCTCATTTTCCTTGTAATTATGCATTGTAATAGATAGAATTGAAAAGAGTGAGTGAAGTCGGCTAAGTCAAGAATGCAAGAAGTCAAGCTGAGACTAGAGTGAAGACTTTGTTGTGTGTCGGTGAGTATGACTATGAAGGAAGACAAGGACTCAAGCGAAGGATAGCCGGTGAGGAACAACTATGTAAAGTTTGAGGAAGTGTCGTCAAGTCAATGAAAGGAGCCAAGTCTATCGGTTGAAGTGGTAGTTGAGTCAATCTTATGATTGGAGCGGACTCGAGTCACAAGGGTAAAAGCATCGGTCAAGTTAAGACAACCGACATTGATCCATTCAAAGAAAGTCAAGAATATTACTCGATATAGTAATATGTCCAAAGCTGCCAGTCTTAAAGTTTTTGGCCCGAAACATGCAAAAGGAATAAGCCAATGGGAAACACTTTGAAGCTTGTGTCAAACCTGTAAAGTTTGCATAACCATTTAATACGAGGAAGGGTCAACATCACAAGTCTTGCTTGAGACCAAGAAAAGACAAGCCAACAAACAAGAAGTGTCATTTGAAAATAGCTTATCTCTTCAACGGGCAAAATTTCAAATGAGCACTACAAAAGGCTGAGGAAGCATTTGAGAAAAGGTTACCCTTGATTACTAAAACCTAGACGATCAAAGCAAGCAATATTCAAGCAAACATAACTGCAATATTCTCAAATCTTATCATAGAATTCCTCAAGCCTAAAACTCGAAGAAAATCGATCCAACACATTTGTGGAGGAAAGATAACTTCCACCGATTGAAGACAAAATATTTGAAGAATAAAAATGGGTCTACTCTCCAAGTTGAAGGAGTTGTAGAAAGGTTCAAGGTCGAACCAGGAGATTCAAGTTTGTTGGGGTTGTGTGAACAAATCCAAGGACTTGAAGGGAGAAACCATCAGTGTGATCAAGGTTGTCTCTAGATCGAGAACTACTTTGTAACTTGATTTGTTACTTGGTGAATTCCTACGGGAGTTGGAGAAGAGTGGATTAGAGGAATTACCCCATCCTCGAACCACTATAAAAATTACTTGTGTCATTTTACTTTCATCATTTACTTTCTTGCATATATCTTTATATCTCGCTATTAGTTAATTTGCTAATCCAATTGATAAATAACAAGTGCTAAAACAAGTGTTAAAAATGAGCTTTAATCAATCAAAAGGATGTTAAGTCTTCCGCTGTTAAAAACCAAATCAACTAAAGTTAAGTGTTAGCTTAAGCAGCCAAGTTATACTATCAACGAGTTCTATCGAGTCATTGAGTGGGTAACATAGTGAATATAGCTAACCTAAGCCCCCAAGGACACGGTGATTTGAGTCAACTCTGTTGAAATTCTTAAAAAGACTAAAAGTTAAAATTTGGTAAGGTTTATTCAACCCCCCTTCTAAACCTTACACCACACCCCTTGGAACCTAGAGGAAAGTTGCTAGTCTATCTTGTTCTCAATGGAAAAAGATTGATCACTTATTTGTTAAGATGCAAAGAAAGCGATAATCGGGAACCAGATTTAGTATTATATTTGTTATTTTTTTGGTTCAATCAGTAAGAAACTTCCCTGTAACATTTCCCCAAGGTAATTGTTGATGTCTGCATTGACGATGGTGCCCCTCATCATATTCCCATGCCTACATGTGCATGTTGCTCTTATGTTGCTTATTTACTTATTTTTTGCCCTTGAAAGCAGAATAGTGTATATTTTGACGTCTTATTATTTTGAATGGAACCTAGGATGTACTTGCAATTATCTGGTACTTATTTACACATTATCTATCCTTGACTGAGATGCTCAGCCATGAACTATTTAGCTTATTTTTTCTTTGAAATTAATTAGGTAAAGTTGGAGTTATCTACAAATCCTTCCCTACTAGTAGACTTTTAAGAAGAAATGTATCATGTAAAGTGAAAAAAACAGGTGAAGATTATTGAAGGGTAAACGGGTTGGCGTAGTGGGTATCTAATGGGTAAAATCGTACCCTACTCATGTATAAAGCGTAGTAATTTTTTATCCCATACCCATCCCAAATCCTAAAAAGATTATCCATTCCCATCCCATTAGGGTCTGGGCGGTGGGTATCAGCGTCTACCCGTCCCAATGTCATTTCTACTTTCGAAGTTTAACCTTTTTTCTCTTTTTTTTTAAATAATGGGCATTAAATGTATGAATAAATTACAATTTTAGTACCGTAGTTAGGGGTGGAAATGGGCCAAGCCAAGCCGGGCTTTGAGTTGGAAGGTATGTGCCTGCTTTATTGGGTTTGGGCCCAAGTCTGACCTATTATCTGTAATAGTCTTTTTCATAGGCTCGGCCTGGTCTTTTTAAGTAAAAAGGCCAAGCCTGGCCTATTTAAAGCCTTTTAAACCTATCAAAGTCCATTTAAAAAAATTGTAAACTACAAAAATCACACGACAATCTCAAAGTAGTCAATACAAGATTCGTAATGAAACAAACAAAATATTCATAATTAAAAAAATCAAAATGCACATGACAATAGAATCCATTACGCTACACTCAAAGTACATAAATATGATCATAAAATAACCGATAAGTCCATAACAATAACAAATCCAAATTAGTGTCTAATTAGTGTTGTTATATTATATTTTTATATAAGATATATGTAATTTTTATACAATTTATATCTTCATTATGTATATTTATAATATAATACATACATAAGTTATATATATAATATTATTTATTTATATATATTATATATGTAGCTTTAAATAGGCCGACTGTTGAGCTTAAAAGGCTTTTCTAAAGGCCCGACCTAAATCAACTATTTAAATAGGCTTTATAAAAGACCTAAGTCGACCTAATTGTTAAATAGGCCAAGCCAAGCCCTTAGTAGGCCGGGTCATAGGCCCCTATTGGATAGCCATACCTATTTTCACCCCCTAACCGTAGCCATGTGAGGTTGACAATAATAGTCCTAAAAAAATCACGATGTACAAAAAAGTCTCATAACTTTAAAAAAAATCAATATTTCATTTCTTTGGTCATAAGAAGTTGAAAAATTTTAGGAAAAATCCACGCATCCACATTTTCGGCCAAATTTGTTGATGTAAAAATCAAATTTACTCATGTGTGACATCCTTGATGTCAATTTTTTATTTTCTTGAGCTTTTGTCAAAATTAGCATTCCAACTCACTTGCGAGAATTAGGGGTCACAATGCGATTTTTTTGCGGTATTGTTTTTAAAAAAATTAAACTGCATTGCCTTATGTGGTTTTCCTAAAAATAATTTCAAACTTCAGTTTTATTAAGTAAAATCAAAGGTGCGGTGATGGTCGGTTTAAGGTTTTAGTAAACAAAATATTATCGATTGATACATTACTAGGCTAATTTGATAAACTAAATTAATTTAAAATATATTTGACAAATTAATGCCAAAAAAAGAATCATTAATATATATGTGAAAACAGAGTTCATAACTCTGTTTTCTCAATTTTCTTTTTTTCTGAAAAGTTAGAAAACCCATAACTCTGTTTTCTATTTTTTTATTTTTTTGAGAAAATTTATTTATTTATTTTATTTGTTTTTAATTTTCAGAAATTATTTTCTATGTAAAAATAAAATGGTAGCCCGAACACGATTACCGAAAAAAAAATCCAAAACCCGAATATGGCACAATCGACTTAACGGACCCGCCCGCCTCAAGACCCGTCGGCGGGTCTAGGGCCAATATTTTTAGTTGCCATAATTTAATTTTTTGAATTTGTGGCCAAATTTTCAAAAGCAATCCAATGCCAATAGTAAAAAAAATAATAAATGTAATTATGAAACTTATTAAAACAACATTTACAACTATTTAGCTACTATTAGGATTTTTTTAAAAAAGGCTACTATTAGAATCTTGCGATAGTGCTCAAATAATACTCAAAATAATTATTCAAAGTACAATATTATAAGAATTTTTTAAAATATATTACAATATTACAAGATTTTATAGAACTAAATTAAAATCAATGTAAGACTCAAATCTAAAAGTAAATAATGGAAAATATGTAAATACATATTAAAAAATATAACAAATATTAATATGGTGGAGCGGGTCCCGCCTGGACCGAGCGGGTTTTGTATTTTTAGACCGGAACCCGCCGGACCTATTTAACAGGGTCTATACCCACTCCGATGGGGGCAGTTATACCAAAAAATGGTGTATGTATTTTCAAATTTGTAAAGTAAAAAAAAAAAAAAGCGAGTTCATATATAATTAAAGTTTCTTTTTTTGACATTAATTAGTTCAATAGATTTTAAAAGTACTTTAGTTTAATAAATTAGCTCCATTAACAGGTAGGGTTCATCCATTTAATGGTATTAATGGGTCGTGCCGGGCTATTGGATTTTTATCTTGTCGTGTTCGGTCTACTATTTTGATCTGTTAAGCTTATCGGGACGTATTCGGGTTAGTTGATTTTTTTAAAATAGAAAATAATTTCTGAAAATTAATAACTAATAAAATAAATAAAATTTCTCAAAAAAATTAAAAAATTAAAAAATTAGAAAATAGAGTTCCCGACTGCTTTTTCTAAATTTTCTTTAAATAAAAAAGGAAAATTGATAAAACAGAGTTATCAACTCTCTTTTCACATATATTTTTAATGATTCTTTTTTGGCATTAATTTTTCAAATAGATTTTAAACTTACTTTAGTTTATTAAATTAACCACAGATTATATCTCTTTTATAATATTAAAAAATTGTCGAATAATGTAAAACAATGAAAATTTAATTTGATTTTAACCCACATAATTTTGCAAATATATTGTACCTTGCATTATCTTTTAATCCAACAACATTCAAAACATAATGATTTTAATGTTATGTTACTTTAAATGCAAAACATAATGCATATTTGTAACATTAAATAAAAAAATTAAAATATATTTTTTTAAAATTTAAAATGCAAATCTAGATGTATTACTCACCAAATTAGTTTTTTAATATATTGATTCCTAATTATTAACTAAAGAGGATGAAAAACTTTATATTTTAACTAAAAGCGTATAAGAGTGGTGCATTTTTGTTTCAAAACTACAATTGAATCAACAAAGAGGCGAATCGATTTGTTGAAGTGGAGAGAATCGATTACTGTTGACTTAAATTCAAACAAAGTGCATATGTGAGAGCTTTCAATTATAAGGTGTGGGCACGTGGCACCCGTGATATTTACTAATGTGGCGCCCCCTTCCTTAGAAATCAGATTTTCAATATCTTGGTTTAGTTTTAAGAGTTCTATGTATGGCAAAATTATTATTGGAATGTATTTTTGGAGAGAGAATGTTCTCTTCCAATTAAAAAACACGCTTCCATCTAGGATTAGGATTCATTTTTGATTTTCGATTTGAACCCTAGTTTTCTCTTCCTCATTCTGGTTCTTCATGTTAGTTTCTCCCAAGTTCTCTCTTTTATTTTATTTTTTAAGCGACTATGTCTACGGATTGCTAAACTATTTTTCCGGCTAAAAGATAATTGAAGATTTGGTTCTACGCGAGTTGTGAGATGTAATTAATTTTACTTCTTCTTCTTTTCGCTATTATTTATATATCTTCTGTTCTTATTTATTATTGTTGTTTGATTATTAACAACTCGCCATTTAGAACGTTAAATTGGTAATTGTTTTATCTATTCTAATAGTTGTGGCAAATTACATATTTGATTACATAGGTGGTTTTCAATATGTGTTATGGAGATATATAATCTAGTTTAAATGAACCTACATGCGTGTTTGTTGGCTAAAATTGGTGGTCTCTCTAGATTTTAATGCGATGATAAATTAAATTCTAAGATCGTATCTACAATTGTTTATTGGCTAGGAAACAATTAGAGATCATATCCTAATTATCGAACAAGTAAGGAGGGATACGTTGTTAGGTCGTACCAATAACCATAACCAATTTGATAGAGAATTGAAGGATTCATTTTTGCATTAGTGATCAATTCCATGAACCACTTCGAGATTATTCCTTTGGTTAGATATTTCATAAACTGATTTATTATTCATTTATATTTTATTATTTCTTCTTTTCATATTAGTTAATCCTAAAATCTCAAAACCCTCATTTTGTTTTCTTTATTTTGTGAATTACATCAAACTTAGTCTAGCCAATCTCTGTGGATTCAACATTGCTCATCGCTACTATAACTTAACTATTTGAAGAGCAAGTATAATTATTGTTGTCTTGGACACCCATCATTTTTGCGCGCATTGTTGCCAAGGATAGGTTTTTCTTAATAAACTTGTTTGATGCCTTGTTCTTCTCGTGCGGGAGAATTGGTGCAATATAATCCATAGATTGAGAAGACAACAAAACGACCTAGAAAAGAAACTAAACTCGAAACACTCAAGAAGCCTCATCGTCATCATCCCAGATTGAATTTGGCCCTTGATTTGGTTGATTCATCTAGTGATTCTCAAGTCGAGCAAGATATGGCAAACCAAGAACAAACAT
Organism: Rehmannia glutinosa; assembly: GCA_016081115.2. NCBI lineage: Eukaryota > Viridiplantae > Streptophyta > Magnoliopsida > Lamiales > Orobanchaceae > Rehmannia > Rehmannia glutinosa. Next base: position 47,660 of record JABTTQ020000483.1, read on the forward strand.
TGGGGCAATTAGCAGCCCCAGGACATAGATCCGCAACCATTATGCATTGAATATCCGACCATTGATGCTAATTCGAGTTGAAGTTGGTTTTGATCCATCTACTTCCAAAATTTCGTGGACATGAAAATGAAGATCCGCATAAGCACTTAAAAGAATCTCTTGTGGTGTGTTCTAGCTTGAAGCCGCAAGGAGTCACAAAGGAACAAATTAAATCATGAGCTTTTCCTTTCTTATTGAATGAAAGAGCAAAAGATTGGCTTTTCTATCTATCTCCGGGTCTATCTATCTTCGTTAGAAAATCAAACAGCTAATCTGACTACTCTCGTTCAACAAATGGCTATCAAAAACACTCAAGAGGTCAAGACTTATGGAATTTGTGCTAATATTGGACATCAAATAGATTCGTGTCCCACACTTCAAGATGAACCTCAAGAGCAAGCTAATGCAGTTGAAGGAACTCCAAATTTTAGTTACTTCAAAGTATTTGGATGTAAATGCTTTATTTTGAATACAAATGATCAATTAGACAAGCTTGATCCTAAGGCCGATGAAGGGATATTTATGGGGTATTCAACCAAGAGCAAAACATACCGGGTTTACGATAAGACTAGCATGGTTGTTGAAAAATCCATTCATGTAAAATTCAATGAAGCCTCGGGTGTTGAAAGGATACCCCGTGATGATAGTGATGAAGAAGATATTATTGAACCCATTGTTCAAAATGATGCTCAAAATGATCAACCTTCTACCTCAAGTGATCAACCATCCACTTCAAATGTTCCTCAAGAAGACAAAGGTGATACTTTGGATCTTCCCGTGGCATTGAAATTTAAAGGAGATCACCCAAAAGATCTTATTATTGGTGATCCCCTTGATAAAGTGATGACTCAAGAAAATTTGCCGAGAAAGCTCTTATATCTCAAAAGAAGCCTAAAAATGCTAAGAAGGCTATTGAAGATGAGGATTGGTTTTAAAATGCAAGAGGAGTTGAATCAATTTGAAAGAAATGATGTATGTGAATTGGTACCTTGTCCTCCATCTCAAACAATTATTGGTACAAAATGGGTATTCCGGAACAAACTTGATGATCAAGGCAACATTGTTCGAAACAAGGCAAGGTTAGTAGCTCAAGGAATTGTCAAGAAGAAGGTATTGATTATGATGAAACATTTGCACCGTAGCAAGTTTAGAAGCTATTCACATTTTACTTGCCTATTCTTGTTTTAAAATTTTCAAACTTTACCAAATGGATGTTAAATCCGTTTTTTAAATGGTTTTATTCAAGAAGAAGTCTATGTAAAACAACCTCCGGGTTTGAAAATATCTCTAGGCCTAATGATGTTTATAAACTTAAAAGGCCTTGTATGATTTAAAACAAGCACCCGTGCATGGTATGATAGACTTAACTCTTTTCTTTTACAAAATGGTTTTACAAGAGGTAAAGTTGATACTACTCTCTTTGTGTTTGAAAAAGGGCAAGATTGTTTACTTGTGCAAATTTATGTTGATGATATCATTTTTGGTGCTACTAATGAATCCTTGTGCAAGAAATTTTCTAAGTTGATGCAAGGTGAATTTGAGATGAGCATGATGGGGGAGCTTAATTTTTTCCTTGGACTTCAAATCAAACAATGCCAAGAAGGTATTTATATTTCGCAATCAAAATATATAAAAGAACTTTTGAAAAAGTTCGGCATTGAAGAAGGAAGAACCGTCTCTACCCCTATGGCAACAAATGTCAAAATTGACAAAGATGAAAAAGGCAAGTCAGTGGATGAATCAAAGTATCGAGGTATGATTGGTAATTTACTTTATTTAACCGAAAGTAGACCGGACATTCTTCATGCCGTATGCCTATGTGCTCGTTTTCAAAGTAATCCCAAAGAATCTCATATGAGTGCCGTTAAAAGGATTTTTCGATATTTTAAAAGCACTATTCAATATGGTTTATTTTATCCAAAGAATGAAATTTTTTCTCTTAAAGGTTAGAGTGATTGAGTATGCGGGTAATATTGATGATCGTAAAAGTACTTAGGATCATGTCGGTTTTGGGCAATTGCCTAGTTTCTTGGTTTTCAAAGAAATAAAATTGTGTTTCACTTTCAACTACGAAACCGAATATATTTCCGCGGCTTTTTGTTGTACTCAACTTCTTTGGATGAAACAAACCTTAGCAGATTATAAATGTTCTTTTGAAAATATTCCTATCTTTTGTGATAACATATCCGCTATAAAAATATTGCTCAAAACCCGATTCATCATAACCGTACTAAACATATTGAGATTCGACATCATTTTCTAAGGGATTCCGTTTTAAAACGTAAAATTGAGATATCTTTCTTACCATCTCAAGATCAATTGGCGGATATTTTTACAAAACCACTATCTTCCAAGACTTTTGCATCAATACGAGATCGGTTAGGCATAATGCATATTGAATGAGGTCTATTATTGCATTTTGCATGTTTTTGAAACTTAGGGGCGAAAAATTAGATTTTTGGTCCAAACTTTGGATTTTGGAAAAACAGATGGTCGATCAAGTTGAGGTCGACCGGTCGGCCTAGCCCTCGACCGGTCGGAGTCGGCCTAGCCCTCGACCGGTCGCCCTCGGCTCCGGCCAGTTTGCCCTAAGCGCTTTTTTGGATAAAACCGTCTCTGTTCTTAGACTTAGCCATTTTGGCTCTTTCAACTCTTTTTCATCCCCTTTGTCATTTACACACAAAATTCACTTCAAATATGTTTTATTGCATCAATTCTATTCCTTGGACTTCATTATGCTCAATTATCATCATTATTGCTCATCTCTTCCGATTGAATGGTAAGAATTCTACTCCCAAGCTCAATCGGGTTGAACCCTTGAGAATTTGCCTTATATGTAAATTTATTGATGCATATTTTATATGGATGTGTTGAGCTCATTAATTGTTGATGGTTGGATGTTGTATACATTGATTTGGTGATAAAATTGTTGGGTTGATTACATTTACAAGGGCTATATACAACTTCTTCCATTTTTAACGCCCGCCAAGTGTTCGATGAATTGTCGCAAAGAAAACTTCACAAATTACATGATACTTTCATTTTTAAAAGTCTCTTACACTTACGGAAATCATGTTTCTTCACTCAAACGAGCTTTTGTATTTCCAATTATAAAATTCTCCCTTGTTCATTGACCTCAATCTTAAAATTCCAAAAAGCTCGATAAAACGACTACTAAGTGCACTTTTATTTATATATGAATTATGTTTTTATCGTGCTAACATTCTTTTTGATGATTCCAAAGTGGGAGAAACAAGAAATTGGCTTGTTAGCTCAAAGAAGCTAATAAAAGCTCTCGAAAGAAGCTATAAGCTATGGCTCCTTAAAGCCAAAAGTGAAGTATACTTAGTCCATTGGATGTATTATGGACTTATATGCTTGTTCAATGATTTTTCTCGACAAAGTGGGAGCTTCTAAGCTCATGGTTTTCATGTTTATATTGTAAAAGCTAAAGCTTCCAGCTTTTGTATTGATTCTTCTTGATGTGCTTGTTGATAGGGGAGCTTTTGCAAAATGCCTTCAAATTTTTTAAATCCCTTCTATTTTGTTATTATGCATAGTTTGTTGTTGCTCTAAACAAATAGTTTACTCCTTGACCGGAAAATTGTTTTGTTTTCAAAATCGTCCTCTTAAAAATTGTTTTGGTTTGTAATCATCAAAAATGAGGAGTTTGTTAGATATCATGATTTTGATGATTTTGTTTAAATGAGTTTTTACACCAAAATAATGTTTCTAAATGTTGTCCAAATACTCCCGATCGACATAAAATGTTTTTACTAATTTTTCGGAGTATTTTTGAAGCTTATTTTCGACAAAAATTGGACAACACTTATGTCTCGTGTTGGTCCGGTCGCCCTATAGGGCAACCCGCACTGAGTTGAGTTTTGAAACAGAAAAATGGGAAGGAAGGAAAATAGGGGAGGCGACCGGTCGACCGGGGAGGTCGACGCTGAGTGCGACCGGTGCCTAGAAAGAAGCCTTTGAGAACAAAACTCCCTGTATTGGTTTTGGAGGACCCAACATGTCCACACAGTGGTCGACCGGTCGGACCCTCGTCGACCGGTCCCCCTGTGTATTGTCATGAAAATACTTTCAAATTTTTTCTCTGGCGACCCGGTCGCTATACGGTTTTGACAAAGAAACTATCCATGGGTTTTTAGGCTGACTTTCCCCAATTTAAGGGGTTTATTTCTAACACTATTTCTTGAGTTTAATTACATTATTTTTTTGCAGAAATCACTCTCCAAGAAGTAGCCAATATCCTGGAAATCAAACCAAGACCTCTCCTATAAATAAAGGATCCATTCAAGCAACAAGATACAACGCAACATACAAGCAAAAGCATACAAGCAAACACATTGTCAAAATCTTGTTGTATTAGCCTAAATACTTTCACTTGCACACTTTTTGAGGTCTAGGCTTTTCATTCTTGATTACACTTGCACTCAATATTTGTATTATCATTATCGAGTTGTAATCTTGATTTTTGTCCATCATCCAAAACAAGATATCCTTGTTGTTGTTCTTGTGGTAAGAGCACACTTGGTTGATCTTAGGTGTTGAAGAGTGTGGTACTCTTCATAGGTGTTGAAGGAAGATTGTGGTAATCTCCTTGAAGGTGTTGTAAGAGGATTGTGGTAATCCTCAAAGGTGGTGTTGTATTAATTGTGGTAATTAATAAAACTTCTTTTCTTTTTCGAAACCCATCCCGGATATCTTTGGGGTGGTAAAGCACGTAGTCCCTAGGTGGGGTGAAGCTCTTTAAATCAACGTGTGTTGTTTATTTTCCGCATTTACAGTTTCTATCTTTGCTTGTTCATTCGAAAAAAAGAGCGAAATTTGATAAACCGGGATAATCTATTCACCCCCTCTAGATTATCGTAGCCACTTAGACAAATACAAGAACTCGAGGAAATTCGTAATGAAGCCTAGAGAGCTCAAAGATCTACAAGGAAAAAACAAAGGCCTTTCGTGATCGTATGATTTCCAGGAAATATTTTATATTGGTCAAAAATTATACTTTATCATTCCAAGTTAAAATTATTTCTGGTAAATTACGTTCTTGATGGTTTGGGCCTTTTGTTGTTACTAATGTGTTCTCTCATGGAGCAGTGGAAATAAAAAGTTCGGATCTTGGTAAGGTTTTCAAAGTTAATGGTCATCATTTGAAGCCTTTTTATGAAGGTGTTAAGGTGCCGAGGTTGAAAAATTGAGTTGGTATATCCGACTTATTCTAATTGAGATTCAAAGAACGTCTAGTGAAAGACTATAAAGAAAAGCGCTTTGGGAGGCAACCCCAAGTTGGTATATTTTTAAGTAGCTCGGAAAAAAGTGTTTTTGTACCAGAAGACAACTTTCATTAAGACGTGGGCACGCCTTAATGATATTTAATTTGCTACAACATTTGGAATAAGTTTGTGTCCATGCCCTATTGAAAGCGGTGATCTATCTCAACACACAAATTACCCTCTGTTTTGATTTTGAAATTTAAAAAAAAACTGAAAAAATCGATTTTAGGAAATCTTTTATTTTCCTTTTTTATTTCTTCTTTATTTTCCTTTTCCTTTTTCTCCCCTTTCCTTTCCTTTTTTTTTTTTCTTTTCCCCTTTCTCTTCTAACCCTCACACCCCCACCAACAACCCACCACCCAAATGTTGTCGCCCTAAACCACAACACCACCGCCGATCCACCTTCCCCACCGTAAAAACACCCCGCTTCCCCACCGCTCCTCCTCCACCCCCAACCGCCATAACCACCACGCACAAAGACCACCACCAATCCACCACGCACAAAGACCACCACCAATCCACCACAACCACCATCCACCAACATCATTTGCTCCACCTTACCCACCTCTCGCTACCGCTTCTCATAACCTTCACCACCGGAAAACACCATCTTCTCCCCTAAAAATTGGTGCTCCATCTCTCGCTCCACCATCTTCCCCCTACCAAGCACACTACCCCAACCAACCAACCCATCAAATTCGCCACGGTACACCATCCAAATCAACCACCGTAACCACCACACACGCACGAGTCCACCACCATAACCACCACATTCCCCACCGGACAACCAACCGCGCCCCTTTTCTCGATTTATGGGTAAAGCCAAACAAGCTCCAGGTAGTAAACCCATGCCCTAACGGGGTTATCAATCGAACACTCATCCCGGGAATTCAACTAATATGAGTCTGGAAATCTCACCCACATGCAAACGATCGAGAATTGACAAGGGGATAAATACTCTTCCGCCTTTGGAGTCCGATTTGAATGGGCACTTGACATTCACAAAGAAAAAGAGAAGGATAATTATCACGACACATGTTTATGCCCCATTGTTCCTTGTGAATGCATTGATCGGCCTACTATGGATACTTAATATTGGATGGCAAACATATTTTACATTAATTGCCCCGCATATGTTGAACTTGTCTGCGAATTTTACACTACTTATGAATTTAACAAACGTGATGACTTTACGCTTAATAGTCGGGGGTGGTTCAATTTTGATTGATGGGAAAATGGTTTAAGTTGTCAATTACTAAATTCAATCTTGCATTTGGTTTTATATGAGTATTCCAAGTCTGCTACATATTTGGAGAGTGTTTGTGATTTTCATGATGATTTTGATCCCATCTCTTTATATAGAGAATTATCCATTTCTAATTGTTATAACCCGAGCAAGTCCAAATATTCCTACTTGTGTGACCCCATTTCAAAATACATTCATAGGTTTCTTGTTTTTACCTTCTCGAGTAGGAAGGATTTGGCCTCTGTTTTGTCGAAAGTTGAGTTTTATTTTTGTGGTGTATGCAAAATCGATTAAAGTGAATTTGGGATGTTGGTTGGCTTCTCAATTTGTTGTTGTGGTAATAAACAAACGCCCATTGATTCAAGGATATTTAATTCTTTGTTAGGAAATTTATTAAGTTGATTTTGATGATACCATGTAAAACTTAAACTAGGAAGTTGGCACCCCATTTTTCTTATAATTTGTATTGTAATAGATGGGGTGGAAAAGTCGTGTCAAGTCACTATGCCAAGGATTACAAGAAGTCAATCTGTGGACTATGTGAAGACTTTCTTTGTGTGTCGGTGAGTAATGCCATGAAGGAAGTCAAAGACTCGATCAAGGAAAGTCACCGGGGACAATCAGAAGAAGTGTCGGTCAAGTCAACCCAAGGAGCCAAGTCTCAAGTTGAAGTGACAATTGACCGGAGATGACTCAAGTCACCCGTGGTATAGACAACGATCTAGTCAAGACAACCGACTTAGATCCGTTGATTAAAGTCAAGAATATTACTCAATATAGTAATATGTCAAAGTTGTCAGTCTAAAGTGTTATTCCTGAATTATGCAAAAGGAATGAACCAATGGGAAACATTGCACCTTGTGTCCGCACTGTAATGTTGCGAAGACATTTAGTACGAGGAGGGGTCCATATCAAGGATCGCAGACCAAGACAAGCCAATGAACACAAGTGACATTTGAAATTAACATATCTCTTCAATGACAAAATTTCAAATGTGCACTATAAAAGGGTGAGGAAGTTATTGACAAGAGGTTACCCGAACCACGAACAAGCAAGCAATATTCAAACAACTAACCTACAATATTCGACAAACATTCAAGCAATTCCTCAAGCCTAAAACTCGAAGGAAATCGATCCAACACATGTTGTGAAGGAAAGACAACTTCAAATCTGTTGAAGAGGAAACTTCTTGAAGAAATCAAAGGGGTCTACTTTCCAAGCTAGGATTGTAAAAAGGTTCTAGGTCGAACCATTATAAAGTTTGTTGGAGGGATTCGTGATCAAATCCAAGAACTTGATAAGTGAGTGAAGTAGCAAGGCGGCTGCCCTGTGAAGAAAGAAGTCGAGTCACAAGAGAAGCCATTTGTGTGATCAAGGTTGTCTCAGATGTTCACATCTTTGTAAATTGATCTGTTACATAGTGGATTCCTCCAGGAGTTGGAGAAGAGAGGATTAGAAGAATTACCCCATCTTGAACCTCTATAAAAATATTTGTGTCATTTACTTTCAAAGAAACTTACTTTCCCGCACATTTAATTTATATCGCTATTAAGTATTATATTTGCTATCCAACTTATAAATAACTAAGTGCTAAAAATCAAGTGTTTGAAATAAGCTAAAATCGATCAAATGGTGTAAAGTCTTCATTGTTAAAAACCAATCACCAAGTTAAGTATTTAGCTTGAGCAACCGAAAGTTATACTATCAACAACTCTATCGAGTCCGTTGAGTGGGTAACTTAAATTTGAAAATCCAACTTAGTTGTCCATCAAAGACACATATGTTTGAGTCAACTCTGTTGAATTATTTTAAAAGGACTAAATCGAAAATTTGGTAAGTTTTATTCAAACCCCCCTTCTAAACCTTACTTCACACCCCTTGGGACCTACAAGTGGTATATCGGAGCAGCGGTTGGTTGATTGAGCCTTTCCGTGACAGTTCTTGAACTAGATCTCTATCTTTTCAAAAGTTTTTAAATACTTGTATTTTCAAAGTATTTCATTTTAAGCAAAGTTATCATCATGGAAGTAAATGCGAACGTATTCCTATGTTCTTTGTTGAAGATTTTGATTATTGGAAAATTCGTATGCGGGCTCATCTATTTGCATTACATGATGAAATGTGGCTAGTAATTGAGGATGGGCCATTGCAAATACTCAAAGTGAACACGGCGCAATAATAAGAGCAAAGAATAAATGACTAAAGGGGAAGAGTTGTTCTTTGAAGCAAGACCACCATAGTTGAAAACCAAGGATCGAGTGGACTAATGAGGATAGAAAGACATACAACTTGGACAATGTGGCCAGGACATACTCTACAAGACATTGGACAAAGCAATGTTCAATAAAGTCAAATCATGCAAATCGCAAAAGAAATCATTTGTTCTTTGTTCAAAAATTTGAAAATTTCAAAATGATTGCGGTGAAACCTTGGATGTTTGGATACCGATTCATGAAATCACAAATGAGCTTTCACTCTTGGGAAGGAATATACACAAAAGGAAATGTATATGAAGATCTTAAGAAGCCTCCCATTTGAAAAGGAAATGAAGGTTATGGCCCCGAGACATTCAATGGACCTCTCATGAACATCTAACCATGAGCTATTCTCGGACCTCCAAGCCTATGAGTTTGAGATGAGAAGAAAATAGCAAGAGAAGACAATGTACCCAAGACAATCGCATTAATAGCTAGTGATGGAAAGAGAGTTGAGCAAAGGAAGCCATAGACCAGGAGGAAATTTCCGATGGTCAAAGGTTTTACCAAGTTCTTCAATAAGAACTATAAAAGAAATAAGTATGAGACCTCCGGGAGACATTGGCTCCTTCCAAATCAAGGAAGACAAGCCACCCAAGAGAGCGAGCATCAAAGGGTTGAATATGAGAGAGTTGATAATCCAAGAACAGAAAGAGATGATCAAAGAGTGAAAACCCGTGTTGGGCTGCGGACAACAGACACTTTGCGATTGACCGTTCCTATCCACCGATCAACAAGTACAGGAATGAAGAAGAAAGAAAATTCTTGAGGGAAAGAAGACATGAAAAGAAGAAAGCCATTTTAGCCGAGATGCCGTCTGTCCGATCAAAGAAGCGGCAGACTCGAGAAAAGTAGTAAAGTAGACTACTCAAGTGATTCGATGAAGAGGCTATGATTTGACTTATGGCTAAAGAACAAGATCAACCGGATCAAGAAGATGAGGTACACTTTAATTCATCTCATTCATATTCAAGAGACAGTGATTGTGATACACACACTTCATCACCCATGATCTTTATGATTCATTAGGAAAAATGATGAAAGATTTTGAACACATAAAATCCTCACACACTGTTCTAAATGAGGAAAACAACGACTTAAAAGCCAAAACTCACGGTGACTAAAAGAGCCGAGTACGAGTCATATAGCCGATGAGAATACTAAGTGAAGGTTGAAAATGTAAAGATCACATCGAGTTATTTGCTATAGAAAAGAGGGAAGAAGATCTAAAAAATGTGATTGCCTCATTTACAAATGCATCCAAATCATTGGATGATCTTATTATGATTCAAAAAGAATGTGGAGATAAGACAGGCATAGGATGTAATTCCTTTGTGCGAGTCAAACTCCAAGAGTGATTTTGGAAAAAGGATCTTCAAGTAATGAAGCATCTCAAAAACCCAAAACATCAAATCTGCACCCACATTCACTCCAAAGCACAATCACAAACAAAGCGGCCTTGGATACAAAGGGAAAGGAAAAATGCCTAGTTGAGTATCTTTGAGAGGACAACTAAGAAGAAATCCGGCCGAGTTCCTCAACAAACTCCAAACAGAAAATATACTGTAAAAAGCAAACAGAGCTACCATAAACCCCGAAATTTCACAAGAGAAATACACATGATAGGAATGGTAGAAACTATCCAAACTATCCGACTATAATAATGTGAAACATCAACAAAAACCTATGAAATACAAGCCAAAATGGCAAAGACCTAAACCTCAAAGAAAGGTCATTCCAACGGCAAAAGAGCTATTATCAAGACACATACGCTTTGAAGCACTACACTGAATTACCACAACTACCCCAAGAAAGTTGCTAAAAACACAAACAGGCATAAGACAAAAAAAACACGATTGTATGAACCTAAAACCCCAAGCAATTCTGTAATGTTCACTATGATTATGACACCGATAGATGACAACCTCTTAGAATCAAATCGTTTGGCTATAGGTTGGTTGGATCATCTTATAGCACTAACCCTCAGGACCCAGGCAAGTATGGGTACCTAAAAACCGATTTCCTTGATTGCGGGTTCAAGGAACAACGAGTGCCAAGGAACCTGGTATGTGGATAGTGGTTGTTCCGGACATATGACAAGAAACAAGAAAAATCTGTCAAGATTCAAGGAGATTAGAGGTGCAAAAGTCATATTTGGAGGAAATAAAGCTCCGGGAGAAATCAAAGGCACAGGATCTATCAAGAAAAATGGATTGAAAATCACAAATGTTGCTTATGTTGAAGGCCTCAACTTCAACATGTTAAGCATCACCAACTCGTGATAAAGGCTACAATGTTGGATTCAACATGGGAGTGTGCCGGATCAAAGATCTTTGAATCAAATGAAATAGTGGTGCAAGGATCAAGGCAGAAGAATATGTATGTTGTAGATTGGTCTCTTTGCTACACAAGAAGAACTTGTCATTAGCAAAGAGTACATCCAAATCAAGTTGGTTTGTGGGGACAAGAACACGAGTCATTTGAATTTCAAGACAATCAACAAGCTTTCAAAGAGTCATCTTGTAGAAGGATTGCGGACTCGAGTGTACAAGAAAGAAAGTGTATGGATGTATGCGGATGGGAAATCAAATAAAGTCTTCATTCAAGGATAAGCCAAGTCCTTCTTCAACAAGGATATTACATTTGTTGCATATGGATCTATTTGGTCGATTGAGCCACCAAAGATAAGTGGAAAGAAATACACCTTGGTGGTGGTAGATGACTATTCAAGATATACATGGACAATCTTCATATGTAAAAAAGGAAACTTTGCGAAGTTACCTCGGTGATGAATATAGTTCAAAATGAAAAGAGCCAAACCATTATAAAAATAAGATGTGATAGAGGAAACGAGTTTGTTAATGGGATAATAACTTAGTATTGTGTTGAAAATGGATTGCTCATGAGTTATTAGTTGCAAGAACTCCACAAACAGAGAATGGAGTGGGTGAAAGAAGGAATAAAACTCTTAAGGAAGCTGCAAGGACCATGTTAGCTCAAGGTGGATTGCCTAAGAGATTTTGGGTGAAGCCATTAACACAACATGCTATACTCAAAATAGATTCATGATCACAGGCAATTGACCAAGACTCCTATTAGATTTGGACAGGGGAGAAAGCCAAATATAGGATATTTTAGGATATTTGGATGTAAATGTTTCATCCACAACAATGACAAAGATAATTTGAAGGCTTTTGATGCTAAAAAGCGATGAAGGTATCTTGTTGGGATATTCAAATTGAGAGTAAAGCCTATAGAATCTTTGAACAAGAGGACTATAGTTCGAGAAGAGTGTATCCATGTGGTTTTGATGAACTTAATGTAAATGGAGAGGACATTGAAGAGTTAGGCGATAAAATTTGAATCGATCAACTATGCAAATGAGTCCTTATGTTGAAGTTAAAGTAAGAGCAATCAACCCAGGATGAAGATGAGATAGTTGATTCTCAAAGACAATTTGGAAAGTCTACGGTGATGAAAATGAAAGAGTTGTTCAAGACAACTTAGCTGCGAGAATTTGAATCCAACGAGACTTACTCCAACGATGTGAGATGTCTAAGAGACAGATCGAGCACAACATGAAGTTATGTTCACTTGTTTTATTTCCTAGATAGAGCCTAAAGATGTGTCTCAAGCATTGGATGAAACACGTTGGATTCAAGCATGCAAGAAGAAGAGTGAATCGGTTTGAAAGAAACAAAGCATGAGAATTAGTGCGAGAGGCCAACCCATCAAAATGGGTTTTTGAAACAAGATGAATGAGGAAGGATCTGTTGTAAGAAACAAAGAAAGATTGGTAGCTAAAGGGTATTGTCAAGAAGAGGGTATAGATTTTGATGAAACCTTTGCTCATGTTGCAAGATTGGAAGCAATAAGGATGTTTCTTGCCTATGCTGCACATAAGAACTTCACTGTGTATCAAATAGATGTGAAGAGTGCATTTCTAAATGGACTATTGTAGGTCCCAAGGGGTGTGAAGTAAGGTTTAAAATGGGGGTTGAATAAACCTTACCAAATTTTCGATTTAGTCCTATTAAAATAATTCAACAGATTTGACTCAAACAGCAGTGTCCTTGATGAACAACTAAGTTGGCTTTTTAGCTAAGTTACCCACTCAACAGACTCAATAGAGCTGTTGATTGTATAACTCGACTGCTCAAGCCAAATACTTAACTTGGCTGGTTGGTTTTTAACAGCGGAAAACTTAACACCCTTAGATTTGTTTTAAGTTTGTTTTTAACACTTGATTCTTAGCACTTGGTTATTTATCAGTTGGATAGCAAATATGATTCTAACAGCAGATATAATGTAAATATGCAGGAAAGTAAATTTGCTGAAAGTACTGACACAAATATTTTATAGAGGTTCGAAGATGGGGTAATTCTTCTAATCCTCTCTTCCTCAACTCCTGGAGGAATCCACTATGTAATCGATCGGTTTACAAAGCGGTGAACAGATCTGGAGATAGCCTTGATCACACGGTGGCTTCTCTTGCCACTCGAACTTCTTCACAAGGCGGTGATTTTGCTATTTGACTCACTTCTCAAGTTCTTGGATTTGATCACGAAGTCCTCCAACAAACATGATAATGGTTCGACCTAGACCTTTCTACAATCCTGGCTTGGAAAGTAAACCCTTTTGATTTCTTCAAAAGTTTCCTCTTCAATAGATTTGAAGTTGTCTTTCCTTCACAACTTGTGTTGGATCGATTTCCTTCGATTTCAGGCTTGAGGAATTGCTTGAATGTTTATGAGAATATTGCGGGTTAAATGCTTGAATATTGCTTGCGTGTTCGTGGTTAGGTAACCTCTTCTCAATAACTTCCTCGGCCTTTTATAGTTTACATTTGAAATTTTGCCCATTTAAGAGGTTGGCTAATTTCAAATGTCACTTGTGTTCGTTGGCTTGTCTTGGTCCGATCCTTGATGTTGACCCTTCCTCGTGTTAAATGTTTTTGTAGCATTGCATGTGCACGACCAAGGTGCGGTGTTTCCCATTGTTTTATTCATTTTGCACAATTCAGGACTAACACTTTAGAACTTACAACTTTGATATATTACTATATTGAGTAATATTCTTGACTTTAATCAATGGATCTAAGTTAGTTGTCTTGACTAGATCGTCGTCTTTACCCCAGGTGACTTGAGTCGGCTCGGTCATTCGATAACTCAACCGTCACTTGAACTTGAGACTTGGCTTCTTGAGTTGACTTGATCGATACTTCTTATAGTTGTTCCTCGGTGACACTCCTTGATCGAGTCCTTGACTTCCTTCTTGGCTATACTCGGACACACAGCAGAGTCTTCAATCCGATCCATGATTGACTTCTTGTATTCCTTGGCATAGCCGACTTGACTCGGCTTTTTCCAGCCCTATCTATTACAATACAAATTACAAGGAAAATGGGGTGCCAACTTCCTAGTTTAAGTTTTACATGGTATCATCAAAATCTACTCAATAAATTTCCTACCAATTTCCCTTTTTTTTGATGATGCCAAAACTTAAAAATATTCAAAGAAAGTAAACAACAAGGATACATACAGACAATGTAGTAACAAAGAATGTATGCTTAAAATAGATCTTTGATTGATCATAACATTCTTGTCCTTTACGCTTACATTGAAGATCGAGCAATAAAAATGTATACATATCAAAACATAGTATATCTAAGTTAAGATACATAAAGGGTGCAAATTATGGGGAAATTCACTAAGCTTATTACAAAAGACTTACGTAGATGTATTTACAACAAAAATACACGATTGGGTTTGCAAAGAACACTTCAACGCCTTTGGCCCTTCTTCTGTCACCTCGGCTCTCTTCCTCTTTCTTTCCTCTTCTTCTTTTTTCTTCTTTTTGTAGGCCCGTTTGGCAAAGCATGGTCATCCATTTGCTTCCTCTCTCGAGCCATTCTCTAGTTTGCCTTTGATTTTCTTTTTCTTGCCTCTTTGCGGCTTTAACATTCTTTCTTTCAACATGTAGGTTGGCAAGGTGATCATATCCACCCTAGTAGATTAATCCTTTCTTATCGGGATCTACATACGCTACGTCTTTGGGTTTTGGTTGAGATTGGGAACCTTTTCCACCACCACTTCTTCCCATTCATGACTCAACTCTTCCACCTCTTAGAGTGTATTGCACAGAGTCTTTCGCTTACCACGGTGAGTGATCTTTGGATGATTCTTGCCTTTTAATTTGAATTGACCACATCCAATCCTTTCTCCCAATACGGATCCCAAGCTTGCGATAGAGTCATTCCTTGAAAATAGCCTTCGATTCCGAGTTTTAAACTCCTCAATAGATCCGGGTTTAGATCCATCATCGGGCATCATAAGTTCTCTTGGGGTTGAATCGCAAAGATAGTCCTTTCCGTGGAGGACCACCATATTGTTTCATGATTTCTTGAACGCGAGCATCCGCTTTTTACCTAACCCTCAAATCCTGTTTGTTGATTTTTCTTTTGTCTTCCATTGACACAACATCTTTCTCGATTGGTAAGGTCACGGGGAGTTTCTTTGAGGATATCACCGTGACTTTGCCTAACTGAGGGGTTTCAGCGAACATCGCCTTCATATCCTTCGAACTTCTTTCCCCCACCGCTTCGCCTTTCTTCAAAGATTTCTTCTTTAAAGCCCTTGAGGACTCCTCTTCCCCCTTTTTGGCATCATCAAAGGAGAGATGTATCCCAAGGAACATCCCACTAAGGATAAAGTCGTCGGCTAATAGTGGAGTAGTGCTTGAGTCAATTTGCATCATACTGTTGTATGAAATTCTCGAGCGTGTTGCCTTAGACTCGGCCGAGACTACCTTCATTTCGAGACATGAGAAGACCGAATTTCTCATTCATGGAATTTTTGAGTCGTAATTTCATTCTTGTGGAAATGTTGCAAAGCAACTCCATCTCTCGACTTATGGGACGGATTGATCCTTTCAATGTACTCCTTCATTCTCTTCGGATATCTTTGAATTATCCGCACTC
The DNA here is from genome assembly GCA_016081115.2 of Rehmannia glutinosa. Taxonomy (NCBI): domain Eukaryota; kingdom Viridiplantae; phylum Streptophyta; class Magnoliopsida; order Lamiales; family Orobanchaceae; genus Rehmannia; species Rehmannia glutinosa. The sequence goes on from JABTTQ020000483.1 coordinate 63,467, forward strand.
CACAACATCATTTTTCAAACAATGCTTTAAAGTTGCGGACTTGCTCGAGATCTCATAGATGTCATCACGTGCCCATTTCTTGATCGATGCGTACTGATAATCCCTCTTAAATCATTTGTGAGGGTGGCATCACGATTGTCGGTGGAGATCCAAAGATGCTTGATGGCGTTCCATTTTCTCAATCTCTTCGCAGATAGTCTTGAAAGCTTTTCGGAACTCGGCTACGGAGGCGGACTCATTTCTTTGGCCATTCTACATCAAAGTCAAAGTTCATTGGAACAATCATATCCGTGGGGATGATGGCTCTTCACGCATCTGTATATTTTCTTAATTCCCTGGCGATTTAGTTTCTAAGTCGGAAATTTAATTGTGAACAAAGGGGATATCCGAGTCTCTTGCATGCGTTGTCTTCCCTTGTTCTCGGATGAGTGGATTCAGACTCTCGATACCTCGGTGCAGCTTCATCGGCGCAGTGGTCACGGTGGCAGGGGAGCTGTGGATCGAGCTAAAGGAGTCTTTTCTGCTGCATTTGTGAGCTGTGAGATAACTTGGTTCCAAGTGGGGCATTTGAGATGTTTTGCCTAGCCGATGACTCAGGAATGGTTCCAGTGGGGCATTTGAGATGTTTTGTCCTCACAGTTTGTATCATCGCCTTCATCGGAGGATGATGATACTTGTGGAGTTGGCACATCACCAAAATTAAATCTCATAGGAGCCGTCTTTTCACGACTTGGCTTTGAGATTTGTGAACATCATCTCGAGATTTGATTGGACTCGCTTCATCTTCCGATCCCAAAAATGATGTGTCAATGTTTTCTTGGGAGTCTTGAAGGGCACCAATAACTTCTTCTCGTGGCGCAAAGACCTTCAAGGTGAGGAATGTTCTCGTTTCAACACCTTTACCAAGGAATTCTCAACCTCCGTTGGCCTTCAATACCCCCAAAGAATCTCTCTCTGCCGCGGGGTCTTGACAATCCCTTCGACAGACTAAACTGTCTTAGGGTCTTGGACGATGGCATCCAAAGGAGTCCAACCCCTTGGATTGCACTTTCGTGAGCCCGAGGTTAACTCTCGGGGCTTGACCATCCTTTGCCTCAACTATGATAAAGTGTCATCGACTTTCAAAGCAATTGACATTTCAATTTGAGACAAACTCAATTGTCCAAGCTTTGTCAATGTCATTTTGTTGTTGTTCAATTTCTTTCGCACTTTCGCCTCCTTCCTACATTGATGTGTCTCTCACAAAGAACCCAACCTCCAACCTATTTGTGGTGGAGAGAGGTTCCCCCTTAGTCGATGCATGCACTAGCCGAGTGGTCGATAGAGGGGTCACTCTCCTCCCGAGATGTGGCTTTATCCTTTGAGTGTTCATTGCCCCACCAGGGTAGGTGTGAGGATACCTTCTTCTTGTGGGTAGCTTAACTTGGGTGCCCAACTTCCCGACTTCATTGCCAACTTTGTTGGAGCCATCCTCCGATTGCACGGGGACGTGGGTGCAGCAATGCCCGACGCAATCGCATTTGTGCCACTCCCGGAGGATCACTGCGAGAAGAGTTTGAGAGGACTCTCATGGACCTTTCGACAAACGTTGCTCGTGCATGGGTTTGGATTCTTGCAAGGCTTGTTGCATCTCCAACCTCTCACCGCAGCAGCAGCAGGATCCATGTCCTCATCGCTATCCGAGAGCATATCAAGATACGTGTGAGTATGCTTTAGAGAGGTGTAAATTGGTACATCATGGATTTCTCCAAGGCTCGGGCTTGCTCAGCCTCTCTCCTTTTCTTCCTCTTTGAGAATGCGAAGGATGTCTAAAATGTTTTCTTCATTTAGGGTAGATCGAACATCATTTACGAGAGGAATCGGAGAAGATCTTCTTCTTCTTGATGAACTTAGGGCGAGTTAAATGTACCTTGGAGTGATCCAACTTCCATGCTCTCCATTCTCTTAAGCGTCGTTGAATATCCGGATAAACTGGAGAATACATGATCACATCAAAGATCATCATCATCTTCACCTTCACCTCCGGTTTAGGAATGGGAGTTAAGAGACCTTGCTCTTCCTCAAATGCAACAACATCGATTATAGGAGGGGAGACAACTCTTTCAACATTATGCTCGATTATCTCAAACTACATCGGTTTTCTCTTTGTTTTCCTTACAACAGGTCTTCGATAGATCTGCGTTTGATCATCATCGCCAGATCGCATCAACTCATCAATAATTTTTAGAGATCGCTCTTCTTGATCACCAAGAGTATCGTTTCTTTCTCCATTTGAGTACCAGATTTAGCTATCTTTTCAAGCTCGGATCGCTTGAATAGCCTTCGTTTCTGGATGGGAGCGAGAAACTTCCTCGGTTCAACATCCTCGGGTTCCTTAAAAGTGAAAGCTTTTGGACTTTTCTTAGAGGCGGTTTGCCTTTCTTGACTTAGCGATCCTCTTCTTCTTTACGATAGGGGAGGGAATATGGTGTTCCTCCTCTATCTCATTTCTTGGGGCAAGAGTCTTGGCTGCTCGAAAGCGGTGAATTGGCTGCATGGGAAAGTGCTTTGGACTTTCTTTGCGGGAGCAAGTGCTTTCTTTGGCTTGGTGCAAGGCGGGAGGAGAGGCTTGGATGCCGCGCAGCTCTCTTCTTCGGGGAGGGGTCTCGGTGAGTTTTTGGTCGGTGATTCCGCTCACTTGTATCGGTTTTTCTTAGCATGAGCTCTCTTTCGGGCTTTGGAGAGATTTGTCGTGAACATCTTCTTGTTTACGTGGAAAGGCTTGCCATGGCGAAGAGTAATGCCCTTTACCTCCATAAGATGGTCAATCACAAGGCTATAGCCCAATGAGAATCCAAAGGACTCATCCTTCTTGAAGGTCCTGTTCATCACATTCTGGCATAGTCTGCTGTAAACAAACTCAGCCCAGTTAACCTTCTTTCCTTGCATGATCGCAGCCATCACGATCAGCTTAGTTTTGGACAGCTGATTGAAGCTTCCAAATTTCATGTCAATTCATTTTGAGACGACATCCATCAACTTGTGATAGTCGTCTTTCAATAGTTCCTTCTTGGCCATGTAAACCACTTTCGCGGCATATTCGGGCTTGGCAACTTCCTTCCAAGCGGCTAAGTCGACATAAGCCTCATAGATCTCGTTCAAGCTCTCGAGGAAACAAACGAGTGCTCGGCATGGTCTTTTGTACTTTGCGAGTTTTATGACCTTGCTATGGACGGAAGATTTGATTTTGCCGCCCTACACTTCTGCGTTTACGTAGAACATAGCTACCTCCTCGAGGTGCGTATGAGAGTATTCCATTGTCAAAAAGTCCTTCACCCGGACTTCTCCAACATCGCAGCCTATCTTTTGAACCAGGGTTTCATCGACACCTGTTTGATCATTCGTCGTCAAAATCCACCGAGGCACGGTGTGGATTTGCTTTGAAAGCATCACAAAATCGTACTTTGGGGCCATTTTCAGACGTTTCTACCGATCGAAAATACGGATATCTTGCTTGAGAAAGACTAGGGTTTGTGTTGGTTTTAGAGAGAAAATGCTTCCTTTGCTTGAAGATGAACAATTTGCGTGAGCGAAAAGAAGTGCAAAGTTCGTATAAAAAGGTCGTGAAAGGACATATTTTGGATTTTGAAATTTTTGATCAAAATCAACGGCTACGATTAGAACATCAAAACCGCATTTAATTCCCGTATTAAATGCGAAAGACATTTATATCTAATCATATGGTTTCTTTGTGCGGCTTTTTTATCATGGATTTGTCATTATTACGCCGATGTCATCCTTAAAAATATTCCCGCTCAATTAAAATGATTTGCGTTCTTGTCACTTAGCTCATAAATGATTCAAACTTATATCCAACGTGACTTAACTCTACTTCTCTCTTTTTATCAAGTAACTCATTTGCCCAACAAACTCGATACAATTGACTTCCCGATTAGATTGATTTACTTGGTCAAGTGTGAAACTTGCTCGCTTTGATTTTCTCATCTTCTTTCTCTCTTGATTGAGTCTTCTCGAGTTTCAACTCGGCTCAATTAACTCTAACTCATTCTTGAGCTCTTCAAATCTTGATTCACATAGACGCTTAGTGAATATATCAACTAATTGTTTATCGTTGAGATGTATTCCATGGTGATGTCTTTCTTTTCAACATGATCTCTTATTAAATGATATCCGACATCAATGTGCTTTGTTCTTGAATGCAACACAGATTGTGACTGATTGCGCAATAGCACTAGTGTTATCACACATAATTGGAATCTTTTTTCTTCAATATCATAATCTCTTAGTTGTTGACTCATCCATAAGACTTGGGCACAACAACTTCCAAAGATATATGTACTTTGCTTGTTTGTGGATGTGGCAATTGAATTTTGTTACTTACTAAACCAAGAAACCAATCTATGTCCAAGAATTTGACATGTACGAAGTACTCTTCCTGTTAACTCCACATCCAAAGATACCGAGTCCGAGTAACCAATTAGCTTGAATTCACCTTCCTTTGGATACCATAAGCCAACTTCCTGGCATCCATTAAAATATCTTAGGATTCTCTTAGGCTTGAGTCAAGTGGCTATCCTTTGGTGCATATTGAAATCTTGCACATACACCTACCGCAAATGTGATGTAGGGCACGCTTGTCTGTTAGATAGAGCAATGCTCCAATGAGTGCTCTATATCCGGTTTGATCTCTGACTTTGCGTCGCATCCATGTCCATCTTGACTCGATGAATTCATTGAAATTTTCACAGAAGACTTCTCTTCCATACCAAATTTCTTCATCAATTCTCCGGTAGATTTTGTTTGACTTATAAAGGTTCCATCCTTCATTTGCTTGACTTGAAGTCCTAGGAAAAAGTCACCTCTCCCATCATGCTCATCTCAAATTTACCTTGCATGATTTCGAGAACTTGTCATAGAGCTCTTTGTTTGTGGAACCAAAAATGATGTCATCCACATATATTTGAACAAGCAAAGTATATTCTCTCCATCTTGAATTTCAAGAATGTTCTATCAACTTCGCCTTTGGTGAATCTATTGTCGATTAGAAATTGAGACAATGTACATACCATGCTCTTGGTGCTTGTTTCAGTCCGACCATATAATGCTTTCTTGAGCTTATATACCTTATCTCCAATAGTTTTTCGCTCAAAACCTGGAGGTTGTTCAACATAAACTTCTTCCTCTAACAATCCATTTAGAAATGCACTCTTCACATCCATTTGATACGTGAACTTCTTATGTGCAAAGCATAAGCAAGAAACATCTTTATTGCTTCCAATCTTGCAACATGAGCAAAAGTTTCATCAAAACCTATACCCTCTTCTTGCAATACCCTTTGTATACCAATCTTGCTTTGTTTCGTACAACAGATCATTCCTCATTCATCTTGTTTCGAAAACCCATTTTGTGCCAATCACATTTTGATGGGTTGGTCTCGCACTAATTCCCATACTTTGTTTTTCACAAACCGATTCAACTCTTCTTGCACTAATGTGTGTCATCCAATGCTTGAGACACATCTTTAGGCTCTATCTGGGAAAAAAAAAAAAAGTGAACATAGCTTCATCTTTGTGCTATGGATCTGTTCTTATGCCAACTCTAACATCTCCAATAACTAACTCTGGTGGATGGTCTTTCAACCATCTCACATCGGGTTGGGGTAAGTCTGTTTGGATTCGGCAAATCTGCCTCGACTAAGTTGTCTTGAACAACTCTTTTATCTTCATTGACTATAGACTTTCCATTGTCTTTGAGATTGACTATCTCATCTTCATCCGGGTTGATTGCTCTTACTTGACTTCAACATAAGGACTCTTCGCATAGTTGGTTGATTCAAACTTATCAACTAACTCTTCAATGTCTTCTCCATTTACATTAGGTTCATCAAAGACCACATGGCTAGACTCTTCTCAGTAACCATAGTCCTTTTGTTCAAGACTCTATAGGCTTTGCTCTCGGTGAGTATCCCAAAAAGATACCTTCATCGCCTTTAGCATCAAAGGCATTTAAATTATCTTTGCCATTGTTATGGATGAAACATTTACATCCAAATATCCTGAAATATCCAACATTTGGCTTTCTCCTATCCAAATCTCATATGGAGTCTTGGTCAATTGCCCGTTGATCATGCATCTATTTTGAGTATAGCATGTTGTGTTAATGGCTTCACCCCAAAATCTCTTAGGCAATCCAGATTCAGCTAACATGGTCCTTGCACTTCCTTGAGGAATTCTATTCCTTCTTTCAGCCACTCCATTCTGTTGTGGAGTTCTTGCAGCTAATAACTCATGAGCAATCCCATTTTCAACACAATACTAAGTTATTATCCCATTAACAAACTCAGTTCCTCTATCACATCTGATTTTTATAATTGTTTGGCTCTTTTCATTTTTAACTCTTTTCATCGAGGTAACTTCGCAAAGTTTCCTTCTTTTTACACATGAAGATTGTCCATGAATATCTTGAGTAGACATCTACCACCACCATGGTGTATTTCTTTCCACTTATCTTTGGTGGCTCAATGGACCAAATAAATCCATATGCAACCGATGTAATATCCTTGTTGAAGGACTTGGCTTATCCTTGAATGAAGACTTTATTTGCTTTCCCATCTGGCATGCATCACATACACTTTCTTTCTTGTACACTGAGTCTGGAAATCCTTCTACAAGATGACTCCTTAAAAGCTTGTTGATTGTCTTGAAATTGGATGACTCGGCTTTGTGCCACGACCCAACTTGATTCGGCCTCTTTGCTCTTTGCTTTTTGAGACAAGTGCTTGGTGTAGCAAGATGGACCAATCTACCACATACATATTCTTCTCTTGATACCGCAAAGACTATTTCATTTGATTCAAAGATCTTTGATTTGGCACACTTCCATGTTGAATCCAACATTGTAGCTTTTTATCACGAGTTGGTTGATGCTTAACAAGTTGAGGTTGAGGCCTTCAACATATGCAACATTTGTGAAAAAAATCCATTCTTCTTGGCGAGATCCCGTGCCTTTGATTTCCTCTCGAGCTTCATTTCCTCCAAATATGACTTTTGCACCTCTAATCTCCTTGAATCTTGATAGGTTTTTCTTGAACATAAGCATTGTATGTGCACGACACAAGGCGCAGATGTTTCCCATTGTTTTATTCATTTTGCACAATTATGGGACTAACACTTGAGACTGGCAGCTTTTATATATTACTATATTGAGTAATATTCTTGACTCTAATCAACGGATCTAAGTCGATTGTCTTGACTAGATCTTTGTCTTTACCCCAGGTGACTTGAGTCGGCTCCGTCATTGGATAACTCAACTTCACTTCAACTCAAGACTTGGCTTCTTGAGTTGACTTGACCGATACTTCTTACGATTGTTCCTCGGTGACACTCCTTGATCGAGTCCTTAACTTCCTTCTTGGCCATACTCGGTGGCACACAAAGAAAGTCTTTAATCTAGTGCGTAGTTGACTTCTTGTATTCCTTGGCATAGCTGACTTGACTCAACTTTTCCGGCCCTATCTATTACAATACAAATTACAAGGAAAATGGGCTGCCAACTTCCTAGTTTAAGTTTTACATGGTATCATCAAAATCTACTCAATAAATTTCCTAACATCTATTAGAGGAAGAAGTTTATGTTGAACAACCTCCAGGTTTTGAGCAGAAAACTATTGGAGATAAGGTCTATAAGCTCAAGAAAGCATTATGTGGATTAAAACAAGCACCAATAGCATGGTATGATACATTGTCTCAATTCCTAACTGGCAATGGATTCACCAAATGCAAAGTTCATAGAACACTCTTCAGAATTCGAGATGGAGGGAGTATACTGTAAGTCCAAGCGGCTATGATAATCTAGAGGGGGGGTGAATAGATTATCTCCATCTTTTCGATTTTACCCTCCTTTTTGAACAAAACAAGCCAAGACAATAATAAAGGTGCGGAATGTAAACAACACGCATCGATTTATAGAGGTTCAACCCACCTAGGGCCTAATCCTCTGCCACCCCAAGATATCAGGGATGGATTTCAAAAAGAAAAGGAATTTTATTAATTACTAAAATTAATACAAACTCAACTTACAACACCTTGAAGAGCACCACACTCTTCTTCAACACCACCTTGGAGATTACCACAATCTCCATTTGAAGATTACCACAATCTTCCTTCAACGGCACCTTTGAAGATCACCACAATCTTCAATTTTGAAGAATACCAAATTCTTCAACACCTCAAGAGCACCACACTCTTGAAACTCCTATCACGTAGATCACCCAAATTGTATTCTTACCACAAGAATACTCACAAGGATGTCTTGTGTTGAATGATGACCAAAAATCAAGATTACAACTCAATAATGAATATTACAATATGAGTGCAAATTGTAATCAAGAATAGCCTAGACCTCAAGGATGTGAAAGTGATAAGCTAGGCAAAATTACAACAAGAATAATAACTATGAAGAACAAATATTTGCTTGAAGTGTATCTTGTTGTATTGTATCTCAATTGTTGTTTTGGTTGCTCCAAAACTTCCTCTATTTATAGGAGATGGTTGATCAAGCATAGGCTCCTCTTGGGGGTTGAAAATCTACAGACAAATACAATTAAAATCAAGAATATAGTTGTTAGACATCAATCCCACATTTTAAAGAAAGTTTGTTTGTTGTCAAACGGTCGAATTTGTTGTCAAAAGATAGAGGCGACCCGGCCGCACGAAATAGCGTTTGAAAAATACAGCAAAATAACACAGGCGGCCGGTCGACATACACCTCCACCGGTCGACCACATGCTCGGTGGTCGACCATGACCAAAAAATAAGCGCGGGGTGTTCTGTTTCAATTTTTGCTCCCGTGTACCAATCGACGGGGGTCGTCGAGGTCGGCCGACGTCATCGGTCCGACGCACGGTCGATGTGTCGACTGGTCTATTTCCTTTTCGTCTCATTTTTTGTTCCAAAAATCATCTTCGTCACGGGTTGCCCTATACGGCGACCGGTTGACCTCGAGACATAAATATTGTCCGATTTTTGTCGAAAATAAATCTCAAGAAATACTCAGAAAATTTAGTAAAAACATTTTAAACCAATCGGGAGTATTTAGACAACATTTAGGAATCTTGTTTTGAAGTAAAAAACTTATGAACATAAAATCATTAAAAGTGTTGTCCAATTTTATCTAAAATAAAACTTGAAGAAATACTCAGGAAAATATTAAAACCATTTTAAATCATTTAGGAGTATTTGGACAACAACTAAAAACATTGTTTTGGTGTAAAAATAAAATAATCAAAATTAAGATAAAAACATGTATCAAACAATCTCCCCCTTTTTGATGATTACAAACCAAAACAATTTTTAGAAATATTAGGAGGACAATTTTAAAACGATTTTCCGGTAAAAACATCTAACCGTTTGGAAGCAACCAAAATTTCCAAAATAATAAGCAACCAAGTAAGGAGTAAATATATTCAATAATAAGCACAAGCTCCCCTATCAACAAGCACATCAAGAATAATGTAAAAGCAATTTAACCATAAGCTAAAAGCTTAGCTTTTACATATTGTTCAAGAGCTTATAAGCTCCCCTGTTAACAAAACATCATTAGACAAGTATATAAGTCCATCAAGCAACAATTGGACTAAAAATAATTCACAACTTATGGCTTTTAAGAGCCATAGCTTATAGCTATTATAACAAGCTTTTATTAGCTTCTTTGAGCTAATGAGCCAATTTCTGTTTTCTCCCCTTTGGAATCATCAAAAGAATGTTAGGATGATAAAAAAACATCATACAAGTTTATCACAAAGGCGCCAATAATACGATTTATCAATATCAACCATTGAGAGAATTAAGCTTAGAATCCAAAAAAAATGGGAGAGATATATCATAAGAAATCCATAAACTCATTTGTTAGCCAAAAACATGATCTCAATAAGAATTTAAGACATTTGAAAATAAGAGAATCATGTAGGTGATGAGTTTTTCATTGAAGCATTTTATCGAACACTTGGCGGGCGTCAAAGTTTTAAGAAGGTGTATATAGCCCTTGCAAAAGAAATTAAGCCAAGTTTTTCATATCATCACCAAATGCAATTTTCAACATATATGCAACAAATAATAGGCCTAACAAAGTAAATTCTCAAGGGTTCGACCCCATTGAGATAATTTATAGCCAAAGAAGAGATCAAGGCATTACAAATGCCATCAAGCAAAAATTAAAGAGCCATCAAGTAATACATGTCAAGCATCAAACAATATATATTAGACATTACAAATGTCCCAAGTTATCCATCTAAACAAAATGATCAAGGCATCTCAAGTGCATTTAAGCAAAAATTAAAAGAAGCACTTTTACCATCAAGTACTTCATACCAATTATCAAACAATGCCAAACTAGAGTATTTTTACCATAAAATACTCCATCAATATCATGATCATCCAATAGCCGTTTTTCAACTTGCTATTTTAACCCTTTCAAGAAAACAAGCAAATCTCATTAGTGCAATAGAGTTTTACAAGATAGTTCATAGAAATACAAAACAACATGAACAAAAGAAAATGCTAAGATAATAAAGGGGTGGGGACATCATTCTTCGTCCGAAGAGAAGCAAGTTCCGGGAATAAAATCTTTGATGAATTTCTTCAACTTGCCGATTGATTTTTGCATTTCGGAGGTCTTTTGCTCCAAAGCCTCATACCTAGCTTCATGATATGTTCGTAGATCATCATACTCGGCTTGGGTGTACCTCCTAGGCGGTTGAGCACCGGTATTACCCTCCGGATTGCTCGGTTCGCCTTCCTCCACCAATCTCACGGCCTCGACATCATCAAAGAAGTCGTTTGGATCTGGGGAATCTTAGCCTCTTCCTCTAGCCATTTTAGTTGGTCGGATGTCCATATTTTTGCGCATAGTGACCATTTGGGAGATGTTATCAATGTCAAAGTCATTTTGAAATACCTCCGAATTACACTCGATGAAGGTAGTCCCGATTGTATAAGAAGTTTACAAATCCAATTGCCCATAACAAACTTCTTATTTCTTTGAGTAATAGACTCAATTAGACATTGAATAAGAATAGCGCCAAAGTTAAGCGGTTCCCTTCTAGCAATCTTATAAGTCAAAAATAATCCATGTTGTAGGCATTTTTCTCGCTTTTCCACATATGCAATAGCGACAATAACGGATATGATACGGTGCTCAAGAGTCATCGCCAACAATGAATACTTTGGCCATACGCTCAAATAAGTCTTGACTTCTCTCATCAGACACCCCCAACATCTCATCATTCCAAATGGCACAAGAGAAATAGTCCCAACCACCTTCTCTTACATGTAAAAGCCGACAAATATCATTTGGAGTCCACCTAAAATGACGACCCTTACAAACGAATTCAAAGTAAGAGGCTTCCTTTGAGCATCATATTAAACCCACATATTGGCATAAAAATGAAAAATTATATCATCGTCATATAAAACATAAGGATGCTCCCATAAGTACATCCACCCTTGCTCTTCAAAGAATCCTCTAATAGAAGGATATTCATTTGTAAACGAATTAAATCGACAAATATTCGTACAAGCTATTATTTTTGCACCCATGTTCAAATTTTCATATTACCACTCCGCAAATTTGTTGATAAAATCTAAAACATTACTAGAGCGAGGAGCTTGAGGTATAAAAGGTTTCTTACTTTTTGCCCAACGGCAATTGTTGAATGAAATTGTCCCGTGGAGTTCGGCAATTTGAGGATTGGAAAATCTTGGGTTTTCAATATCATCACGTTCTTGAGCCACATTCCTTTGGGTAGCTCGAATATCCCTTTGTTCGGCTTCTTCTTGCCGATTTCTCGAAGAACCCTCTCCGCCCCTTTCTACGCTTGGAGGTGGGATTTCGGCCAGTTAGAATTCCTTGGAGGTGCCATATATGTAAAATTCTTGCAAAAAGAAGTGGATTAGCAACAAGAATCACAAAGATTGATGAAGAATTGAAGACTTTATAGAAAGGGGGTGTTTTTTATTTCTTTGTTCGAGGGTTTGAGGATTTCTTGTTCTGTTTTGAAAGTGAAGACAGACGAGATATAACCCAAAAAAAAAATAAGCTGGGGGCGACCGGTCGAGGTAGGGTGCGGCCGGTCAACGCGTCGAGCGACCGGTTGGCCCCCTTGACCGCCCCAAAGTGCAATTTTTCATCCTCCGATTTTTCAAAAATTTGATTTTTCACCCCAAAAGTTTCAAAACTTTGCAAAAAGATAATTATGGACTAAATCCAACAAATATGAGTTTCGAGAAAACACATATACGAGAAGAACGAGTTTTACGAGTAGTGCCCTTTTTTAAGAAAAATCACAAAGTCATTTAATGGCACTAAAGGGGTTGAAATGAAATATTTTGAAAGACATGTGCATAAACATGATATGAACACAATAAATATGATAGCACAAAAAGTAGGCCAAGTAATAGGAGATATCACAATAAATATGCTTATGCTATAGAAATCATAAGAGTTTAAAAACAACATGTAAGGTCTCATTTTCAAAGGCTTTTAAAAACACAAATGTTTATTGAGGACCTTAATTTTTAAAATAATGAAAACTCATTTGCAATAGACACAAATAAAAACATGCATACTAACTAAATAAAATGCATGTTTAAATGGGGAGATACGGTTTACCAATTACGCCATTTCCATGGGTTGTGCCGTTCCCGTTGTTGATGATATCTTCCCTTTTGAAAATCATCTTGTTGATGATGGCTTCTCCAATTTCTCCATCTCCAAGCATTGTGGCCTTCCCATTTTCGAAAGTGTCTTTCGCTTGGAAAATCATCTTGTTGATGATGTCTTTGCCATTTCAAGGATTGTGTTCTTCCCATTTTTGATTATATCCTCTTCTTGGAAATTGACTTTGTTTTCTCCTTCTTTGATCAAATAAGATGTTCATTGGATGTTTCCTTGGCGGCATGAATTTTCTTTGATTATTATTTCGCCGGGTACCTAATATAACATTATTTTGTGGTACCCTCAAGTGCTTGGGTCCTTTTGGATTAGCTTTGAGACTTTTAGGTCTCCAATATAAATTTGAGCTATTTCTAGCCCGACAAGTATTTACGGCGTGTCCCTTCTACCGCAATAAAAGCAAGTAACATTACTAACATGCATAGGAACTCGATTCTTTTTCATATGCTTGACAATATTAGGCTCATGATCAAGTTCACTATTCAAGTTATCACAACCATTAACATTCACAATATTGGGCAATTTATTGGTACTCAAGTTGGGTTTTGATAAATCATTTTTCATGCAATTAATATCCTCAACAAGAGTACTATTTTGTTTTTCAAGGTTTCTAACATTATCAAGTGTGGTGGTGTGAGCACATGATAGTGATTCATATGAAGTAAATAAACTATCCTTTTCATTTTTCAAAACATTGAATTCCTTTTTCAAATTTTTGTACTTAACTAGTAAATTTTGGAATTCATTTTGAAGATCATCAAAATCATTTTGCAAGTCACTATAATCATTTTTAATATCATAAGAAGTAGAGGGTTTAAGACATACCTCGTTTTCTTCTTCGATGCCTATAAGACAATGTTCAACTTCTTCATAGTTGGAAGTTGTAAGAGGCTTGTTCCTTAGATTTGACATTGTATCCCTTTGAGAAGTAGATGCTTTTGTTTGACTCCTTTCATTTGCAAATACTCCATAGATGGCTTCTAATTTTCGCCATACTTCATGTGCCGATCGAATTCCTACAATATGTTCATATTCCAAATTAGTAAGTGAACAATACAAAATATTGAGAGCTTTACCGTTTAAGGAGATGATTTTCTTCTCTTCATCATTTAGCTCTTTGAGGCCTTTGGAGGTGTGTGGTGTGTCTTTTATTGGAATGGATTCTCCATTGATGATGATGTTCCAAATATCGAACCCGCAACCTTGTAAATAGCATTCCATTCTTTCTCTCCAAAATATATAATTTTTGGAATCAAATAGAGGTGGCTTGGTGGTGGAGGTGCCGGATAGATGAGCTTCATTCGTAGCCGACGATCGTTCCTCCTCACTCGCGATGTGAAACGAGCTTGCCAAAGAGTTTGGCTTTGATACCACTTGTAAGTCCAGCGGCTACGATAATCTAGAAGGGGGTGAATAGATTATCTCCATATTTTTGATTTTACCCTCCTTTTTGAACAAAACAAGCCAAGACAATAATAAAGGTGCGGAATGTAAACAACACACGTCGATTTATAGAGGTTCAACCCACCTAGGGCCTAATCCTCTACCACCCCAGTATATCCGGGATGGATTTCAAAAAGAAAAAGAATTTTATTAATTACAAAAATTAATACAAACTCAACTTACAACACCTTGAAGAGCACCACACTCTTCTTCAACACCACCTTTGGAGATTACCACAATCTCCCTTTGAAGATTACCACAATCTTCCTTCAACGGCACCTTTGAAGATCACCACAATCTTCAATTTTGAAGAATACCAAATTCTTCAACACCTCAAGAGCACCACACTCTTGAAACTCCTATCACCTAGATCACCCAAGTGTATTCTTACCACAAGAATACTCACAAGGATGTCTTGTGTTGAATGATGACCAAAAATCAAGATTACAACTCAATAATGAATATTACAATATGAGTGCAAAGTGTAATCAAGAATAGCCTAGACCTCAAGGATGTGAAAGTGATAAGCTAGGCAAAATTACAACAAGAATAATAACTATGAAGAACAAATATTTGCTTGAAGTGTATCTTGTTGTATTGTATCTCAATTGTTGTTTTGGTTGCTCCAAAACTTTCTCTATTTATAGGAGATGGTTGATCAAGCATAGGCTCCTCTTGGGGGTTGAGAATCTACAGAAAAATACAATTAAAATCAAGAATATAGTTGTTAGACATCAATCCCACATTTTAAGGAAAGTTTGTCTTTGTCAAAAAGTCAAAATTTCTTTGTCAAAAGATAGGCGTGGTCGCACGTAAATAGACATTTGAAAAATACACAACAAAATAACACAGGCGCGTGGTCGACGTACACCTCGGCCGGTCGACCACATGCTCGGCCGGTCGACCATGACCAAAAAATAAGACAGGGTGTTCTGTTTCATTTTTGCCCCAGTGTACGGTTGTGGGGTCGACCGGTCGACGTCCATCAAGTTGACACCTGGTCGACCGGCCGACTGGTCTATTTCCTTCCGTCTCATTTTTTGTTCCAAAATCATCTTGGTATGGGTTGCCCTATACGGCGACCGGTTGACCTCGAGACGTAAATGTTGTTCGATTTTTGTCGAAAATAAAACTCAAGAAATACTCCGAAAATTTAGTAAAAATATTTTAAACCAATCGGGAGTATTTAGACAACATTTAGGAATCTTGTTTTGAAGAAAAAAACTTATAAACATAAAATCATCAAAAGTGTTGTCCAATTTTATCTAAAATAAAACTTGAAGAAATACTCCGGAAAATATTAAAACCATTTTAAATCATTTAGGAGTATTTGGACAACAATTAAAAACATTGTTTTGGTGTAAAAATAAAATCATCAAAATTAAGATAAAAACATGTATCAAACATATATTGCTTGCTCAAATATATGTGGATGACATCATTTTTGGTTCCACAAATAAAGAGTTGTGTGACAAGTTCTCAAACCTCATTCAAGGTAAATTTGAGATGAGCATGATGGGGGAGATGAATTTCTTCCTAGGACTTCAAGTCAAGCAAATGAAGGATGGAACCTTCATAAGTCAAAAAAAATATACCATGGATTTGATGAAGAAATTTGGTATGGAAGAGAAGTCTTCTCGTGAAAATTACAAAGGCAATCATATTTTTGAGATCTTTTTCCCTCTTTTCTATAGCAGACTAACTCTGTTGTGATCTTTGCATTTTCGGCCTTGATTAGTGTTCTCATCGGCTATATGACTCGAGTACTCGGCTCTTTAGTCATTTGTAAGTTTTGGCTTTTGCTCGGATATTTTCCTCATATAGAATTGTGTGAGAGGATTTTATGTTTCAAAATCTTTCATCATTTTGCCTAATGAATCATAAAGATCTTGGGTGATGAAGTGTGTGTATCACAATCACTATCACTTTCGAGTCCGAATGAGATGAGTTAGAGTGTACCTCATCTTCTTGATCTGGTTGATCTTGTTCTTTTACCATAAGGTATATCATAGCCTCTTCCTTAGAGTCACTTGAGTAGTCCGCTTCACTACTCTCTCGAGTCCGCTTCTTTGGGCTTAACTATCTCGGCGATCTCGGCGCCTATCATAGTTTTCTTCTTTTCTGTCTTCTTTCTCTCAAGACTTTTCTATCTTCCTCATTCCTATATTTGTTATTTGGTGGATAAGAGCGATCCAACCGCAAAAGTGTCCTGGTTGTTTGCGGTTCCAACACAGTCTTGACTCTTTGATCGGCTCTTTCTGTTCTTGGATTATCGCTCTGTGATATTCAACGCTTTGATGTTCGACTCTCTTGGGTGGCCTCTCTTCCCTTGACTTGGAAGGAGTCAATGTCTTCTCGGAGGTCTCACCCTTATTTATTTTATAATTCTCATTGAAGAACTTGTTGAATCTTCGACCGTTAGAGCAATTTCCTCCTAGTCTATGGCTTCCTTTAGTTCAACTCCCTTTCAATCATTAGCCCATGGGTCAAATTGTCTCCTCTTGCTCTTTTCTTCTCGGCTCAAACTCATAGGCTTTGAGATCGAGAGAGAGGTCCATCGAGTGTCTCGGGGCCATAGTCTTTATTTCCCATTCGGTGGGAGGCTTCTTAAGATATTCATACACATTTACTTTTGTGTATATTCCTTCCCAAGAGCTGAAAGCTCATTTGTGATCTCAGTGAATCTGGCATCCAGCTGATCCATGGTTTCACCTGCAAGCATTTTGAAATTTTGAAATTTTTAAACAGCAACAGACAATTATTTTTTTTAATTTGTTCGATCCTTCACAAATTAAAATCGAGTTTATTCGATTTCTTTGCGGACTTGCAAGTTTTGTCTTTATTGAACATTGCTTTGTCCAATGTCTTGTAGAGTATGTCCTTGGCCACATTATCCAAGTTGTATCTCTTCCTATCTTCATTAGTCCACTCAGTCCTTGGCTTTTCAACCGTGGTTGGTCTTGCTTCAGCAATAGCTTCTTCTCCTTCAGCTGCGGCTGCTCTTCTTACAACCATGTTCACTTTTAGTATTTGCAGTGGCCCATCCTCTATCACAAGCCATATTTCATCATATAATGCAGATAGATGAGCCTGCATACGAATTTTTCAATCATCAAATTCTTCAACTGTGAACATGGGAATGCGTGTCGATTTGCTTCCATGATAATAACTTTGCTTAAAATGAAAGATTTTGAAATACAAATGTTTAAAAAACTTTTTGACAAGTGTTTAAAAAACTTTTTTAAAAGATAGAGATCTAGTTCAAGAATAACCGGCGGAAGGCTCAATGAACCAACCGCTCCGATACCACTTGTACGTCCCAAGGGGTGTGAAGTAAGGTTTAGAAGGGGGTTGAATAAACCTTACCAAATTTTCGATTTAGTCCTATTAAAATAATTACAGAATTGTATTGTATATTTGTGTCCTTGATGGACAGCTAAGTTGGCTTTTCAGCCTAAGTCCTAAGTTACCCACTTAAACAGACAGTTGTTCGATAGAGTTGTTGATAGTTTTAACATTTGGTTTTAGCACTTTGTTAAATATCGATTGGATAGCAAATTATCATCGAGAGATATTAAATGATATGCGCGAAGTAAATCTTTGAAATGTAAATGACACAATAAATTTTATAGAGGTTCGAAGATGGGGTAATTCTTCTAATCCTCTCTTCTCCAACTCCTGGAGGAATCCACTAAGTATTGATCGAGTACAAAGTGGTTATCACCCGGATACAAGTTTTGATCACACACTAACTTGATCCTTTGGGACTCGATCTGGAGATGCCTTGGTCACACGGCGGCTCTTCGTGACGACTCGGCTTCTTCACAGGCAGGCAATTGCTTTGCTACTACATCTCACTTGCTCTAGCTTCTTGGAATTGATCACGAAGCCATCCAATAGCTTGAGACCGGTTCGACATTGAACGTTTCTAAAATCCT
Organism: Rehmannia glutinosa; assembly: GCA_016081115.2. Taxonomy (NCBI): domain Eukaryota; kingdom Viridiplantae; phylum Streptophyta; class Magnoliopsida; order Lamiales; family Orobanchaceae; genus Rehmannia; species Rehmannia glutinosa. The sequence goes on from JABTTQ020000483.1 coordinate 81,577, forward strand.
CCTTGGAATGTAGACCCCTTTTGATTCTTCAAAAGTTTCCTTTTCAACAAGATGAGGTTGTCTTTCCTTCACAACTTGGTGTTGGACGATTTCCTTCAAGTTTAGGCTTGAGGATTTGCTTGAATAACTTGAGAATATTTTTGCAGTTACAACTCGAATAATAACTTGAAAATTCGTGGTTCAGGTTCACCCTCTCTCAAAGTGATTCATCTGCCTTTTATAGTGCTCTTTCAAAAATCTGCCTATTGAAGAGATAGCTGATTTTCAAAAGACACTAGTGGTCGTTGGCTTGTCTTGTTGCGAATTGAAATTGACATTACCTCGCATTAATTGAACCTTGACTTTTTAGTCGACACGGTGCGAGTGCTTCTTCCATTGGTTTATTCCTTTTGCACGCTTCAAGGGAGCACTTTAGAATATTACAACATGGAAGTATTACTTATTTAAGTAACTTTCTTGACTCACGTGCAACGGACTCTTTTCGATTGTCATGACTTGGCAGTTCCTTAACTTCCCCAGGTGACTTCGAGTCAGCTCCTAATCATGGAAGACTCATATGTCACTTCAACTTGACTTGGCTGTCTTGAGTTGACTTGACTGACACTTCTCACATTTGTATCATAGCTGCTACTCCTTTAGTCGAGTTCTTGACTTCTCCTCCTGGCCATACTCAGTTGCTTCACAGCGGAGTCTTCATTTTAGCCTTCAGTTGACTTCTTGCATATCCAGGCATAGCTGACTTGACTCAGCTCGTACATCCCAATCTATTACAATGCAAATTACAAAGAAAATGGGGTGCCAACTTTCTAGTCTAAGTTTTACATGGCATTCATCAAAATCTAAACAATAAATTTCCCAACATTTGCTGAAAGTAATGACATAAATATTTTATAGAGGTTCGAAGATGGGGTATTTCTTCTAATCCTCTCTTCTCCAACTCCTGGAGGAATCCACTATGTAACAGATCAGTTTACAAAGCGGTGAACAGTCTAGAGACAACCTTGATCACACAGTTGGCTTCTCTTGCAACTCAGCTTCTTGACAGGGTAGCTGCCTTGCTACTTCAACTCACTTCTCAAGTTCTTGGATTTGATCACGAAGCCCTCCAACAAACTTGATAATGGTTCAACCTAGAACCTTTCTACATTCCTAGCTGGAAAGTGGACCCCTTTGATTTCTTCAAAAGTTTCCTCTTCAACAGATTTGAAGTTGTCTTTCCTTCACAACTTGTGTTGGATCGATTTCCTTCGAGTTTCAGGCTTGAGGAATTTCTTGAATGTTTATGAGAATATTGCAGGTTAAATGCTTGAATATTTCTTACTTGTTCGTAGTTCAGCCTTTTATAGTGTACATTTGAAATTTTACCGGTTAAAGAGATAGGGTAATTTCAAATGTCACTTGTGTTCATTGGCTTGTCTTGGTCTGATCCTTGATTTTGACCCTTCCTCGTATTAAATGTTTTTGAAGCATTGCATGTGTGCACGACACAAGGTGCAAGTGTTTCCCATTGTTTTATTCATTTTGCACAATTATGGGACTAACACTTTAGACCTGACAGCTTTGATATATTACTATATTGAGTAATATTCTTGACTTTAATCAACGGATCTAAGTCAGTTGTCTTGACTAGACTGTTGTCTTTACCCCAGGTGACTTGAGTCGAGATCTTGCCATTGGATAACTCAACTTCACTTCAACTTGAGACTTGGCTTCTTTAGTTGACTTGACCGATACTTCTTACAGTTGTTCCTCAGCTGACACTCCTTCAGTCGAGTCCTTGACTTCTTTCTTGGCCATACTGAGCTGACGCACAGCAAAGTCTTTAATCTAGTGCGCAATTGACTTCTTGTATTCCTTGGCATAGCTGACTTGACTCAGCCTTTTGCGGCCCTATCTATTACAATACAAATTACAAGGAAAATGGGGTGCCAACTTCCTAGTTTAAGTTTTACATGGTATCATCAAAATCTACTCAATAAATTTCCTAACATCTATTAGAGGAAGAAGTTTATGTTGAACAACCTCCAGGTTTTGAGTAAAACTATTGGAGATAAGGTCTATAAGCTCAAGAAAGCATTATGTGGATTAAAACAAGCACCAATAGCATGGTATGATACATTGTCTTAATTAAGTAGAATCGGCAATGGATTCACCAAATGCAAAGTTGATAGAACACTCTTGAATTTGAGATGGAGGGAGTATCTTGCTTGTTCAAATATATGTGGATGACATCATTTTTGGTTCCACAAATAAAAGAGCTGTGTGACAAGTTCTCAAACCTCATGCAAGGTAAATTTGAGATGAGCATGATGGGGAGATGAATTTCTTCCTAGGACTTCAAGTCAAGCAAATGAAGGATGGAACCTTCATAAGTCAAAAAAATATACCATGGATTTGATGAAGAAATTTGGGATGGAAGAGAAGTCTTCGTGAAAATTCCAATAAATACTTAAGTCAAGATGGACATGGATGCGGATGGCAAAACTATTGATCAAACCGGATATAGAGCACTCATTGGATCATTGCTCTATCTAACAAAAAAGTGAGGCGGACATCACCTTTGCGGTAGGTGTATGTGCAAGATTTTTTTGCACCAAAGGAGAGCAACATGATTGCGGCAAAGCAAATCCTAAGATATTTGATGGGATGGCGGGAAGTTGACCTATGGTATCCAAAGGAAGGTGAATTCAAGCTGATCGGTTACTCGGACTCAAACTATCTTTGGATGTAGAGTTGACGGGAAGAGTACCTCGTACATGTCAAATGCTCGGAAATAGATTGGTTTCTTAGTTCAAGAAGAAATAAAATTCAATTGCCACATCCACAATCGAAACAAAGTACATAGTTGCGGGCGGTTGTTGTGCCCAAGTCTTGTGGATGAGACAACAACTAAGAGATTATGATATTGGAGAAAGAGAGATTCCAATTATGTGTGATAACACTAGTGCTATTGCAATCATTGAGAATCTGTGTTGCTTTCAAGAACAAAGCGCATTGTTGTCGATATCATTTCATGAGAGATCATGTTGAAAAGAAAGACATCACCTTGGGATATAACTCAACGATAAACAAGTTAGTGATATATTCACAAAGCCTCTATGTGAATCAAGGTTTGAAGAGCTCAATAATGAGTAAGGGTAAATTGAGTGAGTTGAAACTCAAAAGACTCAATCAGCATAGATAGAAGATGATGAGAAAAACGAAAAAGGGCAAGTTTCATGTTTCACCTAGTGAAACAAAGCCCGATCGGGAAGTCAATGTATTGAGTTAGGCGACATCCGAGTCATTTCATGAGAAGAGAGAAGCGAGTTAAATCACTGCGGATATAAGATGGATCATTTATGAGCTAAGTGACAAAAACGCAATGCGTTTTAATTAAGCAAAGAATATTTTTAAGGATAACGTCGCATAATAATGACGATCACGGTAAAAGAAAAGTGCGGTATCTAAGGCTTCTCCTACCCCCAGACCAAGCCAAAGAAAGCACCTGCTCCCACAACCAAGTCCAAAGCTCCTACCCATGCAGCCGAGACTCCTGCCCACGCAGCCGAGATAGAGGAGGAACACCATATTCCCTCCACTATCGTAAAGAATAAGAGGACTGTCAAGTCAAGAAAGACAGCTGCCTCTAAGAAAAGTCCAAAAGTTTTCACTTTTGAGGAACCTGAGAATGTTGAACCAGAGGTTCCCTTGCTCCCATCCAGGAAGAGACGGTTGTTCAGGCGATCTGAGCTTGAAAAGACAATTGAATTCGGTACTCAGCCAGAGAAAGAAATTGAGACTGCAGATGATCAAGAATAGCAGTCTCCGGAAATTATTGATGTATCGAAGCAGTCTGCTGATGGTGATCAGTAGAGATCCGTCGAAGACCCAACTGTGAGGAAAACAGCTGAGGAAAGTGAAGCAACCGAGACAACTGAGCCTAATGTTGAAAGAGTTGTCTCCCCTCCTATAATCGATGTTTGCCGCATCGAGGAAGAACAAAATCTCTTACCTCCCATTCGAAACCGGAGATGAAGTCGATGATGGTGATGATGATGTGATTATGTATTCTCAGTTTACCCGACATTCGAAGGTGCTTGAGGGAATGGAGGGCATGAAAGTTGGATCACTCAAGGATGCATTTCACTCGCCCTAAGTTCATCGAGGAAGAAGAAGAGCTTCTCCGATTCCTTGTTGTTGGTGATTTTCAATCCGCCCGAATGAAGCCAAGCCGGACATTCTCCACATTCTTGAGGAGGAGGAGAATGAGAGAGCCGCCGAGCACGCCCGAGCCTTCAAGAAATCTAAGATGTGCACATTCACAGCGCGCTCTAGAGCACACTCACGAAAGCGAAGAAGCACTTCTTGTAACCAACACCCCATAGATCGGCAAAGGCTTGTTCTCGGACCACGTCGCGTATTTGATCGCCACTTATTTTGGGATGATTGCCACCTTCCTATTGTTGTAAGGAATAACAAAAGATTTTCAAGAGTTTGCTAGGGCTGTTCAACCAATCTCCGGTTAACCAGTGGGACTCACGCCGGGATTGGAGGGGTTGTGTGAACCTATTTCTCGGATCTCTACTTTATAGAAACAATATTATCTCGGTGCCATTATTCCTACTTGCGGCTATCGGAGAAAGGCACTCCTCATATTAATGGCCTTTTTGATAAAGGAGCCAAGGTTGGACAATTTTGCAAGACCTACAATACATGTGGCTTTAAGATATGGTGACTTTGCTAGACTTGTTTCTAGTCCGATAGGAAATCAAAGTCACAATCGTAAGAATCGAAGGATGGAATTTCAATGAATTAAATCTAGAATAACCACAAAGTCCTAGCTTTTGAATATAAAATCAATCAGTTACCCTACTTTCATAACATCTGACGTTGTATATATATATATATATATATATATATATATATATATGTTAACATCACTTGGCACTAGATCGAAAGTCAAAAGCGTCTCTTTCTCCTTCAAGTTTAGCTACTATGGTACCAGAGTGAATATGATCTCCATCAGATATACGTAAAGCTTTAGCTAGTACACGGAAGTTGTTTGAATTGTGTAATCATCAATTATTGACACCGGCTTTGTCTTCTGTCAGACTCCCTTATTCATCGAGAAAGAGAATGGAGACAGATAGTGATGAAGACATGGATCTTGCTGCTGCTACAGCAAAGTCGTCAGAACTGCAGAAGGTCCAAAGCCATACACAAACTAAGCTTATTAGAAGGTCCAGGAGAGTCCTCCCAAACTCTTCTGCAGACTGATCCCTTGGGAGTGGTGCATCAAATTGCTACAACCATAGCTGCCACCACGTCCCCAGTACATTCAACTGATGGCAAGGGCGATGAAGCTGGGAATTTGGGCACCCAAGCTAATCCTACCCCTGAAGAAGGTGTTCTCACATCAGCCCTAGCGGCTGAACACTCGGAGGGAAAAGTCGCGTCTCTAGAGCAGAGCGACCCCACTCTTATTCACTCAGCTGTTGTGCCAGCTGAGGGGGAAACTCTCTCCACCACAGCTAGGTTGGAGGTTGTTGTGGGAGACACATCAATGGAGTTAGGAAGCGAAGGTGAGAAAGAATTTGAAAAACAGCAGAGTGACATTGACGAAGCTCGGACAGTTGAGTCTGTCTCAGCTGAAATGTCTACTGCTTTGAAGGCGGATGACGCTGCTATCACAGCTGAGGCAAAGGATGGTGAAGCCCCGGGAGTTAACACTCTGGGCTCTGAAAGTGCAATCCAAGGGGTTGAGACTCCTATGGATGCTAATGTCCAAGACCCCAAGACAACTGAGTCTGTCGAAGGGATTGCAGAAGGCCCTGACTGTCAAAGGGATTGCAGAAGGCCCTGCAACAGTTGAGACTGCTGGGGGTATTGAAAGCCAAAGGGAGGTTGACACTTCCCTTGGTAAAGATGATAAAATTGAGAACATTCCTCAATTGAAGGTGCCATCGCAGATGAAGTTATTGGTGCCCTTCAAGACTCCCAAGAAAATATTGATACATCATTTTTGGGATCGGAAGATGAAGCTGAGTCCACCCAACATGATAATTCTATGATGGACACAGCTGAGGATGTTCACAAATCTCAAAGCCAAGTTAGTGAGAAGACAACTCCTATGAGATTCAACCTTGATGATGAGCCATCTCCCCAAGTCTCATCGTCCTCCGATGAAGCTAATGATACAGCTGAGGACAAGATTACTCAATTGGAAAAACCCACTCAGTCAGCTGGGCAAAACACTTCATATGCCCCAGCTGGAACTGAGTCATCTATGCAGGCTCCCAAGCTGCAGTAGCAACGACTCCCTCAGCTCAATCACAGGCTCCCACAGCTATGACCACTGCTATTGAAGTTACCGCAGCCGAGGCATAACGAGCTGAGTCATCGCAAGCACCTGAGCCATAAGAAATTCCCTATGTGCGCGATGATGCATTCCAAGACATGTTTCCCTTCTCCAAGGACCTACCTGAATTAGAAGAAGAGACAGCTACTGAAGAGAGGAGATACATCATAAGGGAAGATCCAGTTATTCCCACGTATTACCACGATTGTTCCAAAGAGACTTCAATTTTGACCTTGAGAATGACCATCGTTGAATCCAATGTGCAAGTTGAGTTCCGTGGCGTCTTCAAGAAAATTTGCGAAGAGATTGAGAAGATGGAACGTCATCGGCCTCTCGGACTTGCGCCTGGACAATCGAGATGCCACTCTCACAGCCGATCTAAGAGGCATAGTGGTGAGACTACGGGAATGGACTCAACAGCAGACTGCAATGAGAATTGAGCAAGTCTTATATTTCAAAGCCTTATATGGAAGGATGCTCGTATGGAGTGTTGATAACTCTATGAACATGCAAAGGATGAATGAGTACATTGAGAGGATTAACCAGTCTCACAAAACGGATATGGAGCTGTTGCAGCATTTCCACAAGAATGAAATTGCCAGACTCGAGAACAACATGAATGACAAATTGAGTATTCTCATGGCTGAAATGAAGATAGTCGCAGCCGAGTCTAAGGCCACACGCTCAGAATTTCGAACAGCGTATGATGCAACAGACTCCAAACACAACTCAACTATCAGCAGACTGGACTTTATCCTCGGAGGTTTGTTCCCTGGGATACCTTTCTCCTTTTGTGATGATGCCAAAAAGGGGGAAGGAAGTTCGAAAAGATTTAAAGCTAATGTTTGTTGAAACCCCTCAGCTAGGTAATGTCACTGTCTCTATCCTCAGCAAACTCCCTATGACCTTACCAATTGAGAAAGATGCTGTGTCGATGACAAACAAAAGAAAGATCATTGAAGCAGGATTTGAGGAGTTAGCTGAAAAGCAAGATGCTCGCGTTCAAGAAATCATGAAACAATTTGGTGGTCTACCAACTAGAAAGGATCAGGATGCAATACCTGATGATGGATCTGAGCCTAGGTCAATTGAGGAGTTCAAAACTCTTGAATCAGAAGGCCAATTCCAAGAAATGGCTCTGTCTTAAGCCTGGGATTTGTACTGGGAGAAAGGTTTAGCCTTTTGTAAAGAAGCGATAAAAAGACTTCAGATCACTCACCGGGAAAGCGGAAGACTCGAAGACAAGACACTCCCAGAAGTGGAAGAGCTGAGTCAGGTAGAGGAAGAAGTGGTGGTGGAAGAGGCTCCCAGCCTCGACCAAATCCAAAGGATGTATTGTATGTGGATCCTGAGAAGAAAGGCATTATCTACTGGGCTGGATATGATGACCTTGCCAACCGAGAGGTTGAAAGAAAGAACGTTGAAGCTGCAAGGAGGCAAGAAGAAGAAAATCAAAGGCAAACTAGAGAATGGCTCGAGAGGAAGCAAAGGGATGACCCTGCTGCCAAACGGGCCTACAAAAAGAAGAAGAGAGAAGAAGAGGAAAGAAAGAGGAAAAGGGATGATCCAGACAGAAGAAGAGCTGATGAAGAAAGACGAAGGAAGCAGCAAAGGCGTTAAAGTGTTGCTGCAAACCCCTTCGTGTATTTTTGTTGTAAATACATCTATGTAAGTCTTCTGTAATAAGCTTAGTGAATTTCCCTGTAATTTTCACTCTTTATGTATCTTAGCTTTGATATACTATGTTTTGACATGTATATATTTATGTCGCTTTGATACCGAATGTAAACAGCTGTGTAAAGGACAAGAATGCTATGATCAATAAAATGATCCATTTAAGCATACATTCTTTGTTACTGCATTGTCTGTATGTATCTTTGCTGTTTACTTTCTTTAAATTATTTTAAGTTTTAGCATCATCAAAAAGGGGAAAATTGTTAGGAAATTTATTAAGTAGATTTTGATGATACCATGTAAAATTTAAACTAGGAAGTTGGCACCCCATTTTCCTTGTAATGTGTATTGTAATAGATATGGCTGGAAAAGCTGAGTCAAGTCAGCTATGCCAAGGATTACAAGAAGTCAACTGCGGACTATGTGAAGAATTTGTTGTGTGTCAGCTGAGTAATGCCATGAAGGAAGTCAAGGACTCGACTGAAGGAAAGTCAGTTGGGGAAAAGCTGTAAGAAGTGTCAGTCAAGTCAACCCAAGGAGCCAAGTCTCAAGTTGAAGTGACAGCTGAGTTATCCAATGACTGGAGCTGACTCAAGTCACCTGGGGTACAGACAACAGTCTAGTCAAGACAACTGACTTAGATCCGTTCATTAAAGTCAAGAATATTACTCAATATAGTATTATGTCAAAGTTGTCAGGTCTAAAGTGTTAGTCCTAGAATTGTGCAAAAGGAATGTACCAATGGGAAACACTGCGAAGACATTTAATACGAGGAAGGGTCAACATCAAGGACTACAGACCAAGACAAGCCAACGAACACAAGTGACATTTGAAATTAGCCTATCTCTTCAACGGGCAAAATTTCAAATATGCACTATAAAAGACTGAGGATGTTATTGAGAAGAGGTTACCTGAACCACGAACAAGCAAGCAATATTCAAGCATCTAACCTGCAATATTCTCACAAACATTCAAGAAATTCCTCAAGCCTGAAACTCGAAGGAAATCGATCCAACACAAGTTGTGAAGGAAAGATAACTTCAAATCTGTTGAAGAGGAAACTTTTGAAGAAATCAAAGCGGTCTACTTTCCAAGCTAGGATTGTAGAAAGGTTCCAGGTCGAACCATTATCAAGTTCGTTGGAGGGCTTCGCGATCAAATCCAAGAACTTGAGAAGTGAGCTGAAGTAGCAAGGTAGCAGCCCTGTGAAGAAGCTGAGTCACAAGAGAAGCCAGTTGTATGATCAAAGTTGTCTCCAGACTGTTCACCGCTTTGTAAACTAATCTGTTACATAGTGGATTCCTCCAAGAGTTGGAAAAAATAGGATTAGAAGAATTACCCCATCTTCGAACCTCTATAAAAATATATGTGTCATTTACTTTCAGAAAACTTACTTTCCCGCACATTACCATGTTCATGTCCGAATTCAATTTTCGTCTTGTTAGAACTCACCTCCCGGATTATAGACTAACAAGTATGACATGCAAACTATTGATCGATAATCGATAATTAAGAATAAGCACTCGAAATCATAAAATAGAACACATAAATCAATTAAGAAAATAATTAATCAAGATTTAACATGAATCCACGATTTTGATAATGCCCTAACATCCAAAAGATTAGCCAAACATTGATAACAAATTCATTAAAACTTGGAATTAACATTGTGACATCATTTAAGCACGAGACAAGAGATCTAAACTAAGAAAGAAAACTCCTTCTTGTCGAGGTTAGATTCTCTTCCAAGCCTTCGAAGCTCTTGTGCTTGAAGAGATGCGAAAGGCCTTGTGGTGTTCTTGAAACCTAGCCCTCCTCTCTCGAAGACCTTTGATCTTGTGTTCTGTGAAATTTGGTGTGTTGTATGGTGTATAAATGTCTCGAATTCTCGCATGCCCTTGGGTCCCTTATATAGGTGCTTGGAGAGATCACATGTAGAGTTTGAATGGGAAAAGGACACAAAAATCCGCCTTGACTCGTCACACGGTCTGGCCGTGTAGCTTCACATGGACACTCCACACGTCCATGTTAAGTATTATATTTGCTATCCAATCGATAAATAAACAAGTGCTAAAAATCAAGTGTTTAAAACAAGCTAAAATCTAATCAAAGGGTGTAAAGTCTTCCGCTGTTAAAAACCAATCAGCCAAGTTAAGTATTTGGCTTGAGCAGCCGAGTTATACTATCAGCAACTCTATCGAGTCTGTTGAGTGGGTAACTTAGTTGAAAAGCCAACTTAGTTGTCCATCAAGGACACAGCTTTTTGAGTCAATTATGTTGAATTATTTTAAAAGGACTAAATCGAAAATTTGGTAAAGTTTATTCATCCCCCCTTCTAAACCTTACTTCACACCCCTTGGGACCTACAATTACTCACATGGCTATTCATGAGTGATATGTGTAAAATATATGTGTATTTAGGGGCTTAAAATGGGATATAATTGATGCATTTGCATGTATATTTAGTGTGTTTTTACTTGGTTTCCTTAGGAAGTTATAATACTGCATATTCTTATAACTTTTTACTGAAAACAGAGCTTAATTGAAGAAATATCAGTTGAAAGGCCCAAATAGGATTGATGAGTGCAAAGAGAAGATCGAAAAGATGAAGAAACTGGACAAAAACTAGTCACACGGTCGGACCGTGTGGGACCACATGGTCGTGTGACCTGCCTGTGCGAAGATGACATGTCCGTGTGAAGTTGGGAAAAATCAGGGGACGAAAGCAAACCGCACGGCCAAACCGTGTGAGAGCCACACGACCGTGTGAAGCTACACGGTTGGACCGTGCGACGAGCTGTGGCGGATTTGTATGTCCTTTTCCCATTCAAACTCTACAAATGATCTCTCCAAGCGCTATATAAGGGACCCAAGGGCTGCGCGAAAATAATTTTTTGATTTTTTTCTTTTTTTGGTTTTTATTTTATTTATTTCTCTTCTTCGGTTCTAATTATTTTAGTTAAGTGCAGATAGTGCATGATCACGCGTTCCAGATCTACCCAGCCAATACCCATTGATTTGGAAATCGAGAAAACAACGAAACAACTAAGGAAAAGATCTAAAGCAATGGCGGATGGGACTAATCAGAATGTCGTGAACAACATAATCAATGAGGAGCGCCCACTTGGGGCAAACACACATGACTGAATAGTGGAAAGGCCCGCGAGAAGGGCAGTTAGGGACTACTTCTAGCCAAAGGTTAGTCGAACTTATGGGCGTGTGGCCCGTCTGCCGATCAATGCAAATAACTTTGAAATAAAACCTGCATTAATCCAGATGGTGTCACAAAATCAGTTTGGGGGCAGAGCCATTGAGGATCCAAAGGCGCATCTCGTGGCAATTCATAGAAATGCGACACTATTATGATGAATGGTGTTTCGAGGATATCATTCGATGCCGCCTTTTACATTCTCTCTGCGATAAGGCTAAGGGATGGTTATGTTCTATAACACCACCGCCAGCAGATTAGGTTGAACTAAGTCACGAGTTTTAGCCAAATATTTCCTCTCTAGTAAAACACTCGCAATTGAAATCTAAAATCGCTTGATTTAGGCGAGTTAGATTCAAAGCTACTATATGAGGCATGGGATAGATTCCGAGAATTGCTAAGGAAGTTCCCTCAACATAGATATCCCAACTACCAATAGGTTCAGTATTTTTATAATGGTTTAAGTGGCAACACGAGAACGATTATAGATGTTGCATATGGGGGTACACTGCTAGGGAAATATCCAGAGGAGGCACTAGAACTGTTAGAGGAGATGGCAAATAATAGTTACCAATGGCCATCCAAGAGATCCGAGGATAAATGTATCGCGGAAATTCAGGATGAGGATAAGATAGCCATACTCATATAACAAATATCCATGCTAAGTATGAAAGTGGATGTGATACATCAGGTAACTTCAAGAGAGGCAACAAGTGTTGTGGAAGAAGCAAGTTTTGTGGGACATCAAGGCTACAACAACTATAGAAATGCTCAGTGTTCACCAAATATTTGGATCTTACAACCGCAAGTGTACGGTGTAGTTTATAGAATAATGGCAAGCAAGGTCGTATTCCTCGGGGATTGACTACGAAACACTTAGGCTATAATAACATCGCATTCCAATTTTATTAAAGTGACCAAATATTAAGTTTTGATAAAAATCGAAATAAAAGAAAAAATATGAATAAATTTGCAAACCCAAGTATTTTCAACAACCACGAAGCAACCTTAGGCACATAATCTCAACATGTTTCTTCAATATTAAATCTAATTAAAGTTTCAATAACCAATTCATGCTTTTCTATGGGTTCAATTTCTAAAATAGTTTATTCCCCTCCGGGTGGCACATAAACAAAGAGATTAATAATAATTGAGGTCTCCGATCCATCACAACTATTATTAACTCCCAAAAGATCTTTGAATTGAAATACTCCCCACAAAAAGTAGTATACCGATACATTACCATGTTCATGTAAGAATTCAATTTTCGTCTTGTTAGAACTCACCTCCCGGATTATAGACTAACAAGTATGACATGCAAACTATTGATCGATAATCGATAATTAAGAATAAGCACTCGAAATCATAAAATAGAACACATAAATCAATTAAGAAAATAATTAATCAAGATTTAACATGAATCCACGATTTTGATAATGCCCTAAGATCCAAAAGATTAGCCAAACATTGATAACAAATTCATTAAAAACTTGGAATTAACATTGTGACCTCATTTAAGCACGAGACAAGAGATCTAAACTAAGAAAGAAAACTCCTTCTTGTCAGGTTAGATTCTCCTTCCAAGCCTTCGAAGCTCTTGTGCTTCAGTAGATGTGAAAGGCCTTGTGGTGTTCTTCGAAACCTAGCCCTCCTCTCTCGAAGACCTTTGATCTTGTGTTCTGTGAAATTTGGTGTGTTGTATGGTGTATAAATGTCTCAATTCTCGTACAACCCTTGGGTCCCTTATATAGGTGCTTGGAGAGATCACATGTAGAGTTTGAATGGGAAAAGGACACAAAAATCCGCCACAGCTCGTCACACGGTCTGGCCGTGTAGCTTCACATGGACACTCCACACGTCCATGTGGCTCTCACATGGTACGGCCTTGTGGCTTGTTTTCATCCCCTATTTCTTCCCAACTTCACACGGACATGCCATCATCGCACGGGCAGGTCACACGGTCGTGTGGGCCCACACGGTCTGATCGTGTGACTGGTTATTGTCTGAATTTGCTCCTAGAGTCTTTATGAAAGTTGTATCCCTTTCTCTTAGCTTTCCATAGCCACTTGAATCACCTCAATATCAATTTTGTAGAGAAAGTTATGTTCAATATACTAAACCATGCCAGTGCTAAAAACTGTTAGCGCATTCGGACGTTTTTTAAGAAAATTCTCTTTTGTTCGATCGTCCATACTTGTTTCCTTCATATATTTGCTCTTGACCTATACTTTGGAACGTGATATCGCTTTTTATCCAATTTAGCTCCATTTCTGTAAGAAGTTATAAGAATATACGATATCACGCCCAACAAAGGAAACCAATAAAAACAAATCGAATATACATGCAAGTGTATCAATTATATACCATTTTAACCCCCTAAATGCACATATATTTTATACATATCAAATTGCTCGTCCTCGAGCAAATTTAGAAAAATAAAATCAGGGTGTACAAAGAACACACAAGAACACTACAAACATTTAATCTCATTTGACTCCATATTCAAGTAAACCATGCAATTCATTGTCAAGAAGTCATCATTCATAAGTTCATTATAATTAATACTCTCTCGGGTACTTAACATCGCGTCTTCAAAGTAGTAGTGTATCACTCAACTCTCAAAGTGTATGGTAAGTGTTTGCGCTCAAAATCAATTTAGTGAATGTTGAACTACAAATCGTCTAACATCTCTACTACTTTTGTGTGCAAAATTTAAGAATCAAAAAGGACTTTCATTTGGTTGTAATGTAGGCTCTTTGGTAAGGGTAGGGAAAATTTGGATTAAGTGACTTGACTTGAGCAAGTAGAATTGAAGTACACAAACTTGCAATTCACCAACCCAATTTTATCATAAAACTCATTCTTTCGGGATATTTTCTTTTTCAACTCAATTCCACCATTTTTCTCCTTTTTGCATTCTTAGGCATGTTTGCCTTTTCTTTTTCTTTAGCCTCAAGCTCTCAATTTTTCACAATTTTCAAAATTTTTCTTTTCTTTTCTCTCCTTTGCTCGATTTTCTCTCTTTCTTTTTCATAGATTTTTCTTTCTTTTTCGAGCTTCATTCTTCTTTCATTCACCAAGATCTTTCGCTCATCCCTCATTCTTTTGCCAACTCTCTCTTTTTCGAATTTTCACCACATCTCCCCCAAACATGTTTATTTTCTATAAGTCAAGAAATTTCAGGATAAAATTATTTTTCAATTTTAAAGATCAATGTGGCTAACAATAAAATGTTTTGGCTCAAAATTGGCTAACTAGGGAATTATGAATTCATAGGTAAGCTTTTTAGACTATGTAGGCTAAACAAAGATGACCTAAAATCATTTTCAAAAATTGCATACACACATAGCTTCAATGAAAATACCAGAGCAAGTTCTAGAGTTCTATCAATCATGAATGACACATTTAAGAAAAAAATAAAACTACATAAGATAAAAGCGATTAAAGGCACAAGAGCTCACAGCTTATTTTTCGCAACATGTTCAAATACCCAATTTTCTTAATCAATGCCCAACAAATAAATGACATCTCCTCAACTATTCATCGCATTATTCACAATAATATGTTATCTCATAAAATTAAATGCTCATAGTAAAAATCATATGGAAGTTAGTTTTTGAAAATCTTGATTAAGACACACTCACAAGCAATTAAACGTGCTAAAAAATAAAAATAAAAAATTTAAAAAAAAATCAAAATTTTTTATGCAAATATTTGTATGCTCTACATGCAATCCTAAATGCAAAGCAAAATGCAAAAAGTACTAAATTACACATTCTTGACAACCCCCCCCCAAACTTAAAATATGCTTCATCCCGAACATATGAGGAAATTACCAAAAGTAAAGAGGAATACGTAATAAGTACTTACATGGATCATGTTGTGGTGGAGGTGGGGGTAGTGGCCTTGTGAAATATGCCACTGATCCATACGAGATATCATCTCGTACATGTACTGTTGCTGCTGGATGATAGCATCGAACCGTTGTAAGTACTTTGTGTGGTACTCATCAACAGTAGCCGTCAACTGATAATTATCATCTATCAACTTGTCCACATCGGCTTCCTCCCTTTCTAGCCTATCACTCATGCTAAATGTCCGGTTACTCCTTGTCTAGAGGATTCCAGCACATCCCTCATAGGATCATCTTGCTCTTCTTAAGCAGCAACCCCCTGTTCACCTCTCAGTAACCAATTACCCCTATTTCTTACAGATGTAGCTTCTGGGTTAGGGAGCTCAAGTTTTGTTCTATCCGCCTGATTTAGCCAGTAATCTCGCCCATCGAATTGAATCATTTTCATAGCAGATAAAACAGTCAAATCAATCAGTTTTGGCCATGTGGCCTCCGCATAGCCTTCAAAGCTAATATTAAAGTATTCAGAAATAGGAGTAATCATCCCCCCAATACAAATTCCTCCCCATCAGACTTTCTCACTCTATCAAATTGTCGGGCTATCATAGCCCCAGCATTTGGCACAACCTCTGTCCCCAATGCCATACACCAAATAATAAATAACTCATCTACTCGCAAGGCCCCTTTGCTTTCCTCCCTCGCTAAAATTGTTTCCGTTAATGCTTTTTGTACATAGCTAAATACGGAGTTTTGAATGCTAGATATTTTCGAGGTACCCAGCGTGTAGATTTAATTACCAATTATATCTCTCCATAATCTATCTTATCAAAATCCTCATGCTCCTCAACCCCATAAGTCGAGTTCTATATATTTCATTTAAATTATCAATAGTCAATTCCTCGGCTCATTCGCCAACCGGAACCGAATCCCCATCAAATTTTATTTTCGAACTACTAATTCGAAACTACTCAAGAACTCAAGCATATAAATCAAATAAGTAGCCCAATGCCCATTCAATAATCCATGCCAATCCACCCGACCACATATAGCCAAAAATCTTCCAATAAACCTAAATTAGCAAGAGTAAGTTCTTCGGGATACCTTGAATTTATCCATGGTCGATAATAGAGTATCGTTCATCTAGCCTGGTGTGTTTCATTCGGCAAGATGACATTCGAGGCTTCGATTCGTCGGTCTCATATTCAGGTTGTGGCTTGGGTTCTAAGCCGGAGTTGGTTCCCTTCTTCTTCTTTTGTTCCTCTTTCCCCTAGAAGCCATGAAAACCAAATTTATGAGGTGAAAAAAATATCTAAAATTTGAAACTTTGAAAACCCCCAAACTCTAGTTGAAAATTTGAAGGCTTTGTGTGATGGGTTTCTTGAGAAGTTGAAGAATTTGCGTTTTTGGGGTGAGATTTATAGTAAAATTGAAGATGTTTGGAGAAGAGTTTGAGAATTTTGTGTTGGGAAATTTATTGTTTAGATTTTGATGAATGACATGTAAAACATAGAATAGGAAGTTGGCACCCCATTTTCGTTGTAAACGCATTGTAATAAATAAATAATGGTCAAGTGAGTTAAGTCGCCTATGCCTAAACATGCAAGAAGACAACCGGAGACTAGAAGGAAGACTCATTGCAAGACAGTGAGTATGGCAAAGCAGAGAAGACGGAACTCGATTGAAGGAGCGGTGAGATGCACGGTGAGTAGAGTATCGTCAAGTCAACTCAAGATAGCCAAGTCTCAAGTTGAAGTGACAGAAGAGTCATCCAATGATTGGAAGTCGACTCTAAGTCACCTGGGGAAAGCAAGGAAATGCAAAGTCAAGTCGAGATAATGGAAGAGATCCGTTTGCACAGAAATCAAGGGAATTACTTAAACAAGTAATACCTCCATACTACCTTTCTCGAAGTGCTCAGTCCCGAAGCGTGCAAAAGGAATAAACCAATGGGAAGCACTCGCACCATGTCGAACTCGAAAAAGTCAAGAACAATTCATACGAGGAAGTGGCAATTCTAAGGATCGCAACAAGACAAGCCAACGACCACAAGCGTCTTTTGAGAATAAGCCTATCTCTTCAACGGGCAAATTTTCAAAAGAACACTATAAAAGGTTGAGGAGTTTATTTGAGAGTAAGTTGGTTACCTTGACAATTGAAAACAAATACGAGCAAGAAAAGCTATATCTATAACCAAAAATATTCTCAAATCATTCAAGATTAATCCTCAAGCCTACATTACGAAGAAAATCAATCCAACACTCACTGTGAAGGAAAGATAACTTCAATCGTTGAAGAGAAAATTGTTGAAGATCAAGGAGTCTACATTCCACGGAGGATTGTAGGAAGGTTCAAGGTCGAACAGTCTCAAGTTTTTGGAGGGCTTCGTGATCAAATACAAAGAGCTTGAGCAAGTGGGTTGTAGTAGCAAGGCAATGTGCCCTGTGAAGAAGTTGAGTCGTATGAGAAGCCACTGCGTGATCAAGGCATCTCAGATCGAGTCCCAAAGGATCAAGTCACGTGTGTGATCAAGACTTGTATTTGGACCACTATCACTCGTGATAACTTAGTGGAGTCCTCCTGAGTTGGAGAAGAGAGGAGTAGAAGAATTAGCCCATCTTCGAACCTCTATAAAAACTTATCGTGTCATTTACATTTCAAAGCATTTTAATTCCCGCACCTTATTTATTTAAACTCACGATAAATTTGCTATCCAGTTGATAATCTCTAAGTACTAAAACCAAGTATTAAATCAAACTAAACCAAATTTAAGGGTGTAAAGTCTTCCAATGAAAACAAATCACATCGAGTTAAGTCTTTAGTCAAAACAATTTGAGTTATTCTATCAACAAATCTAGTCTAGTTGAGTAACTAACTCTTTGATTAACTAACTTATTTTGTCCATCAAGGACTCAACGTGAAGTATTAACTCTGAATATTTAAAAGGACTAAATCGAAAAGTTGGTAAGGTTTATACAACCCCCTTCTAAACCTTACACTCACACCCTTGGGACCTACAAGTGGTATCGAGCGGTTGGTTCATTGAGCCTTCCGACCGGATCTTGAACTAGATCTCCAAATTTTTCAAAGTTGTTTTAGTACTTAAGTTTTTCAAAACTCTTTTTATCATTAAAAGTTATTATCATGGAAGCATATTTGACACGCAATCCCTATGTTCACAATCGAAGAATTTGATGATTGGAAAATTCGCATGCGTGCTCATCTATCGACTTTACATGATGAGATGTGGATAGTGATAGAGGATGGGCCACTGCAAATTTTAAAAGTGAACATAGTGTAAGGAGAGCTGCGTTTGAAGGTGAAGAGGATGTTGCTCCCGCACGGTCATGGTTGAAAACCAAGAGTGAATGGACAAATGATGACAGAAAAAGATATAACTGGACAATGTGGCCAAGGACATTCTTTACAAAACCTTGGACAAAGCCATGTTCAATAAAGTCAAATCATGCAAAACGGCTAAAGAAATGGGACAAGCTAACATTGATCTCAAAGGCTCGTGAGCAAATCAAGGAAAATAAATTATCGGTGGTCGTCTGTAAATTTGAAATTTTCAAAATGATCGCAGGAGAGACCCTGGATCAACTGGATGCTCGGTTCACGTAAATTACCAACGAGCTCTCGCACTTGCAAAAGAATATACACGAAGGAAATATGTATGAAGATTCTAAGAAGTCTCCCAACCGAGTGGGATATGAAAGTCATGGCCATGAGACACTCCATGGACCTATCAAAGACATCCAACCATGAGCTATTCTCGATCTCAAAGCCTACGAATTTGAGTGAGAAGAAAAGACCAAGAGGAGGCAATCGTGCCCAAAACAATTGCTCTAATTGTTAAGGATGGCAAGAGAGCCGAGGTCAAAGAAGTCATTGACCCAGAGGAAATAGCCCCGATGGTTAAAGGTTTAACAAGTTCTTCAATAAGAACTACAAGAGAGGCAAGGGCGAATCCTCCGGAAGACACTCGGCTCCTCCAAGTCAAGGGAAGATAGGCCAACCAAGAGAACAGAGCATCAAAAAGTGAATATCAAAGGGTGACAATCCAAGAATGGAAAGAGCTGATCAAAAGGTTGAAAATCTATGATGGAACGTAGGCAACCAGGTCACTATGCCATTGATTGCCCATATCTGAAGTCAACAAATACATGAATGAAGAAGAAAGAAAGGTCTTGAGAGAAAGAAGACAAGAAAAGAAAAAGGCAATGTTGGCAGAGATCGCCGAGACAAACCAAGTCAAGAGACACAACCGATTGAGAGTAGTGAAGCCGACTACTCAAGTGACTCGAAGAAGAAGCCTTGATCTGTTTGATGGCCAAGGAACAAGACCAACTCCGACCAAGAAGATGAGGTACACTCTAACTCATCACACTCGTATTCTAGTGATAGTGATCGTGACACACACACTTCATCACCCACTTGATCTTTATGATTCATTAGGCAAAATGATGAAAGATTTTGAACACAATAAATCCTCACACACAATACTAAATGAGGAAAACAACCTACTCAAAAGTTAAAACTCACACGGTGACTAAGAAGCCGAGTAATCTAAGTCAAATAGCCGATGAGAATGAAAGTTTAAAGATCGAAAATGCTAAGCTAATAGCGTAAATAGCCGCTATAAAAAAGAGGGAAAATGACCTCAAAAATGTGATTGCCTCATTCACTAAGGCATCTAAATCATTGGATGATCTTATTATGAGTCAAAGAGAATGTGGAGACAAGACAGGCTTAGGATTTAATTCTTCTCGTTTCTATGTCAAGCTCCAAAAGTGATTTTGGAAAAAGGATCTTCTAGCAATGAAGTATCTCAAAAATCCAAAACTCCGAATGGTGCACACACATTTATCCCAAAGCACAATTACAAACAAACTGGCCTTGGTTATAAAGGAAAAGGAAAACAACACTGAGTTGAGTGTCTTTGAGAGGACATCCGAGAAGAAATCCGGTGAGTTCCTCAAAGAAACTCCAAATAGGAAATACTCTGAAAGAAGAAACAGAGCTACCAAAAACCCAGAAGTTCTATAAAAGAAATACATATGAAGGGAATGGTAGAAAATACCAAGCCAAGCCGATTGGAATAATGTGAACTATCAAAGCAAAGACCTATGGAATATAAGCCAAAATGGCAAAGGCCTAGAACTTAGCAAAGGCCATTCCAAAGGTATAAGAGCTTTCATCAAAGACACACATATGCACCTAGGCACTACACTCGGAGATATCACAACTATCCCCAAGCAATTTGCCAAAATTAATTATGATTATGACACGATAGATGGCAACCCCTTAGAGTCAAACCATTTGGCTATAGGTTGGTTGGATCATCTTACAATACTAACCCCTCGGGACCTGCGGACAAGTATGGGTACCTAAAACTTAATTTCCTTGTTTGCGAGGTTCAAGGAACAGTGAGTGCCAAGGAACCTGGTACATGGATAGTGGTCATTCCGGACACATGACAGAAACAAGAAAAATCTGTCAAAATTCAAGGAAGTCAAAAGAGCAAAAGTCATATTTGGAGGAAATGAAGCTCCGGGGGGAGAAATAAGAGGCATTGGATCCATCAAGAAAAACGGATTAGAAATCACGGATGTTGCATATGTTGAAGGACTCAACTTCAACTTGCTAAGCATCACCAACTCGTGACAAGGGTTATAATGTTGGATTTGACATGGGTATATACCAAATCAAGGATCTTGAATCAAATGAAGTTGTGTTGCAAGGATGCGAGACAAAAGAACATGTATGTCGTGGATTGGTCAATCGCAACACCCAAAGACTGTCTTTTAGCAAAGAGCACAATTTGAATCAAGTTGGATGTGGCACAAGAAGCCGAGTCACCCGAATTTCAAAACGATTAACAAGCTTGCGAAGCAATCTTGTGGAAGGACTTCCGACTCGATATACAAGAAGGAGAGTATATGTGACGATGTCGAAAGGAAAACAAATCAAATCATCATTCAAAGAAAAGACATGTCCATCTTCAACAAGAATATTGCTTCTTCTACATATGGATCTATTTGGTCATTGAACCAGCTAGCATAAGTGGGAAGAAATACACCTTGGTGGTAGTAGATGACTACTCAAGATATACATGGACAATATTCATGTGTAAGAAGAAAGAAACTCTACGTAAAACTACTACGGTGATGAAGAGGATTCAAAATGAGAAGAGCCAAACCATTATCAAAATAAGATCGACAGAGGAACCGAGTTTGTCAATGGTATAATAACTCAATATTGTATAGAAAATGGTATTGATCATGAATTGTCTGCAGCAAGGACTCCACGTGAGAATGGAGTTGCGAGAAAGAAGGAATAGAACTCTCAAAGAAGCAAAGCAAGGACCATGTTAGTCAAGCGGGGCTACCTAAAAGATTTTGGGTGAAGCAATAAACACAAAGATGCTACACTCAAAATAGATGCATGATAAGCAGACGGTGACAAAGACTCCTATGAGATTTGGACAGGAGAAAACCAAATGTTGCATATTTTAGAATATTTGGATGTAAATGCTTCATCTTTAACAATGGCAAAGATAATTTGAAGGCTTTTTCTTGCTAAAGTCGATGAAGGTATCTTCTTGGGATACTCGGTGAAAGCAAAGCCTACAGAGTACTCAACAAGAGGACTATGGTTACGAGTAATCCATTCATGTGGTGTTTGATGAGCTAAATGTAAATGGAGAAGACATTGAAGAGTCGGTGATAATTTGAATCAACCAACCATGCGGGGAGAGTCCCTATCTTTGGAGTCAAGTGGAATTATAAACCCGGATGAAGATGAGATAGTGAGTCTCAAAAACATTTGGAAAATCTGCGGCTAAGTGATGACGAGAGAGTGATCAAAGCAACATAGCCGCAAGACAATCGAATCCGGCTAACTTACTCCAACTTCGATGTAAGATGGCCGAGAGACCATCCACGTAACTAGTCATTGGAGATATAAGAGAAGGTGTCAAAACAAGATCCGAACTCAACAAGAAGTTATGTTCACATGCTTTGTCTCACAACTAGAGCCTAAAGATGTGTCACAAGCATTGGATGACACACATTGGATTCAAGCTATGCAAGAAGAGTGAATCGGTTTGAAAGAAATAAAGTATGGGAATTAGTTCAAAGACCCACCCATCAAAATGTTATTGGCACTAAATGGGTGTTCGAAACAAGATGAACGAGGAAGGTTACGTGGTAAGAAACAAAGCAAGATTAGTAGCCAAAGGATATTGCCAAGAAGAAGGGATGATTTTGATGAAACATTTGCCCTCGTAGCAAGATTGGAAGCTATAAGGATGTTTCTTGCCTATGCACTCACAAGAATTTTATTGTATATCGATGGATGTAAAGAGTGCATTCCTTAATGGTTTATTGGAAGAAGAAGTGTATGTTGAACAACCTCCAGGATTTGAGCGAGAAGACTCTTGGAGATAAGGTATACAAACTCAAGAAAGCTCTATATGGATTGAAACAGGCACCCGTGAGCATGGTATGATACTTTGTCACAATTCGATCGAGAACGGATTCACAAAAGGCAAAGTGGATAGAACACTCTTCTTTAATTCAAGATGCAAAGAGTATATTGCTTGTTCAAATATATGTGGATGACATTATTTTTAGATCCACAAACAAAGAGTTGTGTGATAAATTTTCAAACCTAATGCAAAGCAAATTCGAAATGAGCATGATGGGAGAGTCGACATTCTTCCTTGGACTCCAAGTGAAACAAGTGAAGGATGGAACCTTCATAAGTCGACAAAATACACCAGAGATTTAATGAAGAAATTTGGTATGGAAGAGAAGTCTTCGTGAAAATACCAATGAATACATCATCAAAATGGATATGGATGTAGATGGGGCCTCGTAGATCAAACAAGATATAGAGCACTTATTGGATCATTGCTCTATCTCACGGCAAAGTAGGCGGACATCACCTTTGTTGTAGGTGTATGTGCAAGATTTCAATCGCTCCAAAAGAAAGCCACATGACCGCAGCCCAAGAGAATCTTGAGATATTTGAAAGGAAGCCAAGAAGTTGGCTTATGGTATCCAAAGGAAGGTGGATTCAAGCTAATTGTCTATTCGGACTCGACTATCTTTGGATGTAGAGTTGACAGGAAGACCACCTCGGCACATGTCAAATGCTTGGAAACAAAGCTAATTTCTGGTTTAGCAAAAAGCAAAATTCAATAGCCACCCTCAAAACCAAGCGAGAATACATAGTTGGGCAATTTGTTGTGCCCAAGTCCTATGGATGAGACAAGTGAGAGACTATGAAGTTGAAGAAAAGGAAATTCCAATCATGTGTGATAACACAAGTGCAATTGCAATCACTCAAAATCCTATGTTTCACTCAAGAACAAAGCATATCGATGTCGATATCACTTCATAAGAGATCATGTTGAAAAGAAGGACATCACCTTGGAATATATTTCAATCGATAAAGCAGGTTGGTCGACATATTCACAAAACCATTATGTGAGTCAAGATTTGAAGAACTCAAGCATGAGTTAGGGTTAATTGAGTTGAGCTGACACTCAGAAGACTCAAAGAAAAGAAATGAAACACGAAAAGGGAAAAAGAGCTGAACTCTCAAATCAGCTAAGTGAATCAGCCATATCGGAAAGACATTTGTACCAAGTTAGTGACGGTGAGTCACTAGGAGAACTGTGAGAAGAATAGTTAAATCGGCTAAGGGATGTTTGAGTCATTTATGAGCAAAGGGACAAAAACGCAATCGTTTTTACTAAGCGGGAATGTTTTTAAGAATGACGTCAAGATAATTATGCGTGTACATGCAAAAGCTACACACCAAGCTTATGATTGGATATAAATTTCGCCGCAATAAATACGAGACATTAAATGCTAATCGGCGTGCAAAATCTAAGCCGTTGATTTCGATCACATTTCAAAAACCACCCGCACGTCCTTTCATGAACCATACTTAAACTATTTTCGTCCGTTTCTCTCACACATTACCAAAACTGTTCATTTCTCTCTCAAAAGCAAAGGCAAAAACTCTCTCAAAAACCCTATCAATCTTCAAATCATCTTCTAAGTTTCATTCGGTGAAATCTTGAAAAATGGCATCTACTCATGATTTTGTCAAGCTAGGAAAGCAAATCCACACCGGTCTGTGGATTTCGAGGGTATGGTCAAACAGGGGTCCGATGATGCCCTCATAAAGAAGATCATTTGAAAAACTCAAAACGACAGGCTAAAACCATTTCGACGATGGACTTTCCGATGACCTATGTGGAAGAGGTCGCACAGTTCTACGTGAATGCCTTTGAGATTCACGATGAGGGGATCAAATCCTGTTTACGGGAAGGAGTTCATCATCACTTTGCCAAGGATTTGGCGTAACAACGCCGCCGTTCGGCGGAAGGAGCACGAGAAATCAATGAAGCGATGTGGACTTGGTGCCGCTAGGAAGGAAGTAGCCAAGATCGACTATCTTTGAAAAGATAGTCTACACAGCCTAACAAGAGGTCGTTGGAGGAGGACTACCACAAATTGTTGGACATCGTTGCCAAATGCATAGACATCAAATTTGGCGCTTTGACCAATGTCAAAGCGAAATTGATCGTAATGGTTGCGATCATTGAAGAAAAGAAAGTGAACTGGGCTGAATTTGTCTACAGCAGAGACTCTGCGAGAATGTAGGGAACAAATCCTTCAAGGAGAATGGAGCATTTGTAGGATCCCCGGGATACGGTCCTGGTGATTGGTGGTGATGGAGGTAAAAGGAGTCCCTCTTCGACATGGAAAGGCGTTCCATGTAAACAAGAGGATGTTCAAATCAAACCCTCTCGGTGCACGAGAAGAGAGCCTACGCTAAGAGAGCGATACGAGTGAGGGGAATCATTTGTCTCCTCTCCACCAAAGAAGAAGGTTGCCCCTGCACTGCTAAGAAGAACTGTTGCCCCTGCAAAGAAAGAAAAACAAATGCGCTCCCCCCCCGCAGCAGTAGGAGTCACCGCCCCGCAGCCGGGTCTCCTACCCTGCGGCCCGCAATGATGGAGAAGGAACCATTAATCCCTTCTCCAGTGATCAAGAAGAAGAGGACCGCCACAACAAGGAAGGCGACTACCTCTAAGACATCTGCGAAGGCATTCACCTTTAATGAACTAGAGGAAGTGGAGTCGAAATCCCTTTGGTTAAAACAAAGAGAAGAAGAAGACTTTCCAAATTCTCCGAGCTTGAAAAGACAATCGAGTCTGTCACTCGGTGGAGAAGATACCCGAGGCTGGAGAAGTAGAGTCTCCATAAGTGATTGATGAAATAAACCAAGTCTGCTGAGGCTAATCAGTCCAGAGGCAACTTGAAGACCCAATTGTAGTCGAGCAAGTGAGGAACAAAGAATAGTTGAGACAACCGAGTCACTGTTGACGGGGTTGTTTCTCCACCGTAACAGAGGCTATGAAGGTGTCGAGTAGCGAAATCGCTACCTTTAATACCACGGAAACGAGGGCCAGCAAGAGGATGATGAAGACGATTTAATCATGCACTCTCCATTGTATCCAGACATCCAAAATCGTCTACGTGAGTGGAGAAAATGGAAGTTCGAGCCTATCCAGTGCGTTTCAATATCCGAGTTCATTCTTTGAGGAAGAAGAACTCTTGATTTCTTGAGGTGGACATGATCTTTGCAAGCCCTTGATGAGGATAATTGCATATATATACGGAAATTCGAAAAAGAAAATGAACGGGCTAAAGCGGTGAGGACGCAGAGGCACATGAGAATGCCAACATCCGCCCTATCACCGCACACAGAACATACACATCCTCACTTTGACGCCCTATCGAGAAAGTGATGAGGATTTGGATCCTGCTTCGCCCTACGAAGAATTGCAAATGCAAAGCAAGCAATGCGAGAATCCAAAATCCTTCATGAGCAAAGGATGATGGAGGGACCAGGAGAGTCCTCCAAAAACACGGTGGAGATAGACCCAATGGGAGTGGTGAAAAAGATATTGCCACCATTGTTTCGCCACCACTTCCCGACTCACTCGGAAGAAGGAACTAAGGAAGCTGGCGATGAAACGGGATAGTGGGGACCCCGGTCGAGCCAACCCCTAATGAAGGTGTATTACCACCGCCCCAACGGTTGAATACTCAATGGGAGCAGGGAGTCCGGAGACGAGTGACCCCAATCAAGTCACTCGGTGGTGTGCGAGGGGGAAACTCCCTCCACTGCGGCAAGGTCGGAGGATCTTGCAGCCTAACTCCACAATGAATCTAGGAGGCGAAGTGGAGAAGGAACAAACACAAAGTACACAGCAAGTTGTCATCGATGAGGCTCAGACATAGTTGAGATCGCTCGGTGAGCCGCCAACCGCTCACGATGGCTAATGACGCGCGATGCAATCGAGGCACGGAAGGAATGTACGGGAGTTAACACTGCGGCGAAAGTGCAATCCATGGAGTTGAGACTCCAATGGATGCCACCATGAGAAGACCCTAAGACAGTGACACCGCGTCGAAAGGGATGTCCGTGCCTCATTGCGATTGAGGCTGCAGGAGGTAATGAAGGCCAACGGGAGGTTGAGACTTCCGGGGGTAAAGAAGTCAAGTACGAGAACATCCCTCCCGCTATCATTGATCCATCGAAAAAGGAGATAAGCGCGTTTCACGATTCCCAGGATAATCCCGATGTAACCTTTCGGGATCGGAAGAAGACGATGAAGCCGAGTCATCCCATGTGTCGATCCAAAAGACTCGGTGAGGATGTTCCAACCACGAGTAAGTCGACCTCAAGACTACTCATCAAACTTTCAACTTTGATGATGAGCCACCCATGGAAATCTCATCATCGTCCGATGACGCTCCGATAAGGCCGAGGACGGTCAACTCACTTGGAAAAACCGGTGAGACCGACGAAGCTGTTGAGACATGTTGAGGCTCGGCAAGTCGGGTCAACTTCACAATGAGACCCACCAAACAGAGTCCACCGTGCGGGCTCCCAAGCCGCAGCGGAGTTCGACTCACAGGAACCTCACGAGCACCACTCATCATTGAACAAATCTAAGTTGCCCGTGATGATCCCTTTATAGAATCATTTCCCTTCTCTCCGGAGGTACCCGACCTCCCCGAAGAGTCGAGAAAAAAGAGATCTCAAGCGCTTCCCGCAGACCAGATCCTGTCATTCCATCGATACCATCGTTCGGTGACTATGATTTTGACGCGCTTTTGGCCTTCACCGCACAGAGGGAACAAATGAAGTTCAGAGGTGTTCAAAGCATTATTTATCGAAATTGAACGGATGGAGAGGCACCAGGCCTCGATGGACATGAGACTGGATAACGAGAGATGCCAACCTTACTGCCGACTTGAGAGGCATAATAGTCAAAATCCGGGAGTGGTGGTGGCAATGACAAGAAGAAACAATGCGTGTGGAACAAGCAAGATATTTGAGAACATTGTTCAAGAAGTCGTTGGTATGGCGGTGAGAATGCCGATGCGAAGACAAAATTGAGAGAACACATTGAGCACATGCATAAATCTCACTTTCTTGAGATAAAGTGCTGCGTGAGCAAAATAAGAATGAGCTCCGAGTATGGAAGAAAACATGGATCGAAAATTCAGCCTTCTCATGGCTGAGATGAAGCCGCTTAAAGTCAATCCAACGCTACTCGCTACGAGTTTCGCAAAGATACCCATGCCAGACTCGAAGCGAACTCGGCTATCGTGAGACTCGACTTCCCTTTCGCTAGTTTGTTTCGGGGTTCCTCTCTCCTTTGATGATGCCAAAAAGGGGAAGAGGAATACCTAAAAGCATTTGAAGGGATCGAAGTTGAGAAGGAGGAGCGGTTGTGAAGGGAAAGACAGATTGAGGAAGTTTCAAGAGAAAAGAAAGGGAAGTCTGTTGAGGGGGAAGGATAGAGAGATGTAACCTTGATGATTGCAAAAACCCCCAACAAGGTCTTGTCACAAAGCGAGATATTATCGGCAAACTCCCGGTGACTCTGCCACTCCAACACTCTGTTGTACCTATGGCCGACAAGAGAAATATAATTGAAGCGAGGGGATGGAGGAAGTGGAAGGAAGGATGAATGCCCGAGTTATGGATATTCTCGAAACAACATGGGGGCATTCCGAAGAGACAGAGACACTTATGCCATCTCAAATGCCGGAATCGAGCTAAGATCGGTTGATGAATTTAAAACGCCGCATCTCGAAGGATACTTCGCAAATATGTCCATGGCTCAAGCCTCGGACTTATCTTGGGAAAAGGGTCTCACACTATGTGAAGAAGGCGACGGTGCAGAGACTCATCGGCACTCACTCCGCTAGTCACTCAATTTGGGAAAAAAAGACCCCAAAGACAATACACGCCCGAGGAGGAAGAGGTAGAGGAAGAAGTAGTGGTGGAGGAAGAGGTTTGGACTAGACCTCGCCCAAAAACATTGAGTACATAGATCCAGGCAAAAGTGGAGGGATCTCGGGCTAGTTTTTTGACGAAGTAGCCAATGCAAGTGGCTAAGAACAATGCCGAGTATGTGAAAAGAATTGAAGAAGAAAATAAAAGACAAACTCGGCTATGGGAGGAGAGACAAGAGAGAATAAGAAGAGATGAAAGCGTTTGCCGGAAGGCGTATGAAAAAAGAAGAAAGCGGTGAAGATGAGAAAAAGAAAAGAAGACCGAGAAGATGACAGAGCTAAAAAGAAGAAGAAAGAAGGAGGAAGCGAAAGAGATGAAGTGTTGTTATCCACCCCTTCATGTATTTTACTATGTAAATACATTTTATGTAAGTCTTCTCAGTAATAAATCAGTAAATTCTCTATTTTTGCGTAGACATAGATGTTTGCTCGATACACTTTGTAAACTTGATTGTGTAAAGGACAAGAATGTTATGATCAATAAAAGAATTGATTCTACGCATACATTCTCTCGTGAATGCACTATCGTATGTATCTTTGCTATTTACATTTTGAATGTCTTAAGTTTTGGCATCATCAAAAAGGGGGAAATTGTTGGGAAATTTATTGTTTAGATTTTGATGAATGCCATGTAAAACTTAGAATAGGAAGTTGGCACCCCATTTTCGTTGTAAACCGCATTGTAATAAATAGGGCTGGTCAAGTGAGTTAAGTCGATGTGCCTAAACATGCAAGAAGACAACCGGAGACTAGAAGGAAGACTCATTGCAAGACAATTTGAGTATGGCAAAGAAGAGAAGACGGAACTCGATCAAGGAGCGGTGAGATGCGGTGAGTAGAGTATCGATCAAGTCAACTCAAGATAGCCAAGTCTCAAGTTGAAGTGAAGAGTCATCCAATGATTGGAAGTTGACTCTAAGTCATCCGAGGAAAGCAAGGAAATGCAAGTCAAGTCGAGATAATCTGGAAGAGATCCGTTGTACGTAAATCAAGGGAATTACTTAAACAAGTAATACCTCCATACTACCTTTCTCGAAGTGCTTAGTCCCGAAGCGTGCAAAAGGAATAAACCAATGGGAAGCATTGCACCATGTCGAACTCGAAAAGTCAAGAACAATTCATACGAGGAAGTGGCAATTCCGAGGATCGCAACAAGACAAGCCAACAACCACAAGTGTCTTTTGAGAATAAGCCTATCTCTTCAACGGGCAAATTTTCAAAAGAACATTATAAAAGGCCGAGGAGTTTATTTGAGAGTAAGTTGGTTACCTTGATAATTGAAAACAAATACGAGCAATAAAAGTTATATCGTCAGAACCAAAAATATTCTCAAATCATTCAAGATTAATCCTCAAGCCTACATTACGAAGAAAATCAATCCAACACTCACATGTGAAGGAAAGATAACTTCAATCGTTGAAGAGAAAATTGTTGAAGAATCAAGGGGTCTACATTCCATGGAGGATTGTAGGAAGGTTCAAGGTCGAACCAGTCTCAAGTTTTTGGAGGGCTTCGTGATCAAATCCAAAGAGCTTGAGCAAGCTGGGCTATAGTAGCAAGGCAGTTTGCCTGTGAAGAAGTTGAGTCGCAGAGAAGCCGGTGCGTGATCAAGGCATCTCGGATCGAGTCCCAAAGGATCAAGTCATTTGTGTGATCAAGACTTGTATCCGGATTGTTATCACTCTGTATAACTTAGTGGAGTCCTCCCGGAGTTGGAGAAGAGAGGAGTAGAAGAATTACCCCATCTTGAACCTCTATAAAAACTTATCATGTCATTTACATTTCAAAGACTTTAATTCCTCGCACCTTATTTATTTAACTCTCGATAAATTTGCTATCCACTTGATAATCTCTAAGTACTAAAACCAAGTTTTAAATCAAACTAAACCAAATTTAAGGGTGTAAAGTCTTCCATGAAAACAAATCACAATGAGTCGAGTTAAGTCTTTAGTCAAAACAATTTGAGTTATTCTATCAACAATGTACTCGATCAGTCTGTTGAGTAACTAACTCACGATTAACTAACTTAGATGTCCATCAAGGACTCGGTGTGAAGTATTAACTCGAATATTTAAAAGGAGTAAATCGAAAAGTTGGTAAGGTTTATTCAACCCCCTTCTAAACCTTACACTCACACCCCTTGGGAGAGAATTTTCGAGTTGTAGGGTTTGGGTAGGAGAAAGTGGGAGAAAAAATTGAGTTTTGGTGGTGAAAATGGGGTTAAATCCACGACTGACGGGCCCACGGCGGCCGTGCGGGCTCGCACGGCCGGGTTGTGTGGCCCTGCGCACCCAGATCTTGTTCTTGTCCCATCTCGGATGCGGTGTGGTACCACATGGCCTGGACATGGCGCGGGCTCGCTCGCCAGATCGCACGGCTTGGTCGTGTGCTGCAATTTTCCCTTTTTTTATTGGGAGTTGCCATGACGCCTCCTACACAACAACTCACAAAACTGAACACAACTAAAAATTAAGTTAATACTAAAAAAATAAAATTGAAATTAAAATTTAAACAAATTGAAGGCGATTAAAAATAATAAAAATAGGAAAAAGTTGGGTTGCCTCCCATAATGCGCTAAGTTTTACGTCTTGACCCCAGACGTCGATTTCTATAATCACCGTCGTTGAACCGTGTTGGTTGAAATATGTGAGCCCTCAAAGTTTGTACCATCTATCGACGAATGGCATTGCATTGTTCTCTCGGATTCAATTCTATGTCGCTTGGGAATTTGCCCTTTTGATGTTGGCCTCCCACCTGCAGTTGCGCGATCTGGGGTGCTTGTGGTTCTAGAGATTTCAATCTTGCATTTACGTTCGTGTTCAACCGAGTGATTTGTTCCTCAATCCGTCTATATTCGCTTCATCCCCGTTAAGTCTTGCCCTAGTTTCTCTCGATAAATGAGGATATCATCTCTTCTACGGATGCTTTCTTTTCATTTGACTCCACTCTGCCTTGATTACCCACATTAAATCCTGGAGGTAGTGCGCAAAACGTTTTTATTGTTAGTATAAGAAATGTTTTCATGGTTTTGCAACCCCGGATGATAGTAATTGGGTATCCGATTATTTCTATAGTTGTTGTTGAAGTTTCTTTGTTGTCCCACAAAGTTCGCTTCTTCTTCAACAACGGCGGAGGATCTCTTAGAGTCACTTGTTGCATCGCATCAAGTTTCATATTTAGCACGGATACCTATTCGTGAGCATGGCGACTTTCTCATCCGAACCTCCGCCCCATGTCGGACATTAGATCTCTTGGATGGCCATTGATAACTATTATTTTCCATCTCCTCTAACATGATTCTAGTGCTTCCACTAGATATTTCCCTACCAAATGCACCCCGGATGCAAAGATCTATAATCGTTCTCATGTTGCCACTCAAACCATTATAAAAATATTGGACATGTTGATAGTCGGGATATCCATGTTGAGGGCACTTCTGTAAGTCCAAGCGCTACGATAATCTAGAGGGGGTGAATAGATTATCTCCATCTTTTCGATTTCGCCCTCTTTTTCGATACAAATGCGCCAAGATAATAACAAAGGTGCGGAATGTAAACAACACGCGTCGATTTAAAGAGGTTCAACCCACCTAGGGCCTAATCCTCTACCACCCCAAAGTATCTTTCGGGATGGATTTCAAAAAGAAAAAAAGATTTTATTAATAATTACCACAATTATTACAACACAATCTTACACCAACACCTTGAAGAGCACCACACTCTTCTTCAACACCACCTTTGAGATTACCACAATCTCACTTGAAGATTACCACAATCTCCAACGGCACCTTGTGAAGATTACCACAATCTTCACCCTTGAAGAGCACCACACTCTTCAACACCTCAACAAGAAGATTACCACAATCTTCTTACACCTAACACCTAGTTCACCCAAGTGTGTTCTTACCACAAGAACACTCACAAGGATATCTTGTGTTTGAATGACGACAACAAATTCAAGATTACAACTCGATAATTGATAATACAATAGAGTGCAAGTGTAATCAAGAATAGCCTAGACCTCAAGAATGTGAAAGTGAATAGCTAGGCAAATTACAACAAGAAATAAGACAATGTAAGAACAAGTGTATTCTTGAGTGTATCTTGTTGTGTTGTAGTTTTCTCTCTTGTTGTGTTGCTTCAATTCTTCCTCTATTTATAGAAGATGTCTTGTACATGATAGGCTCCTCTTGGGGACATGAATTCGTAAAAATTGCAAGACAATTGAAGAAAAGAGTGTTAGAAATCAATCCCACAAATTAAGGAAAAGATATCTCACTGACAACGGTTACATTTTTTTGTCAAACTTAAAGGCGCCGGTCGCACACAAATAGACGTTTGAAAAAGAGAATACACATTTACAGTCGACGCGTCTACCTCGGCCTCGACCTATGCCTCAATGGTCCCCCTCATGGGTTTGGAAGAAAGAAAACGTTCGTTTCAATTTTTGCTCCAGTGCACCTGGTCGCTCTATGTCGGTCGGCCGGTCAACGGCACTGATTGCCCTATAGGGCGACGGTTGCCCGATCATTTTCTCGCAAACATGAAGTTTTTGTTTTCCTCAACTTTCAGTGCACGGGTTGCCCTATACGGCGACGGTTGACCTCAAAACAAAAGTGTTGTCCAATTTTATATCGAAAATAAACTTCAAGAAATACTCGAAAAATAGTGAAAACATTTTAGACCGATCGGGAGTATTAGGACAACATTTAGAAACATTGTTTTGGTGTAAAAAAACATTAACAAAAAATCATTAAGAGAGTTGTCCAATTTTGTCGAAAATAAAACTTGAAGAAATACTCAGGAAAATATTAAAACCATTTTAAATCATTTAGGAGTATTTGGACAACCTTTAAAACCATTGTTTTTTGTGTAAAATCAAAATCATCAAAATCATGATAAAACCATTTATCAAACACTTCCTTAGTAATTATTGGAATCTATCCCATGCCTCATATAGTGGCTCACGAATCTAACTCGCCTAAATCGGGCGATTTCATATTTCAATTGCGGTGTTTTACTAGGGGAAAAGTATTTGGCTAAAACCCATTGGCTTAGTTCAGCCCAATCTATTGTTGGTGGTGTTATAGAACATAACCATCCCTTAGCCTTATCGCGAGAGAGAATGCAAAAAGGCGGATCGAATGATATCCGTAGAAACACCATTCATCTTAATAGTGTCGCAAATTTCTAAAAATTGCCCCGGATGCGCGTTTGGATCCTCAAAGGCTCGCCCTCAAAGCGATTTTGTGACACCATCCGGATTAATGCAGGTTTTAGTTCAAAGTTATTTGCATTGATGGATCAAGACAGGCCACACCCCCATAAGTTCGACTTACATCCGGCCGAAGTAGTCCCTAATCGCCTTTCTCGCGGGCCTTTCCACTATTTGGTCATATGGGTCTGCCCCAGGTGGGCGCTCCTCATTGATTCTGTTATTCACGACATTCTGATTAGTCCCCTCCGCCATTACTTTAGATCTTTTCCTTATTTGTTTCGTTGTTTTATCGATTTCTAAACCAATGGGTATTGTCTCGGTAGATCCGGAATGCGTGATCATGCACTATTTGCACTTAACAAAAATAATGTAAGAACCGAAGATGAGAAAAAAATAAAATAAAATAATCGAAAAAAAGAAAAAAATATATTTACAAAAATCCTTCAATTAATATTGAACTACTTATTACTATATCTAAGTAGAATCTTTCAATCCCCCGGCAACATAGCCAAAAACTTGTTCGCCAAAAATATTTGGATATTGCAACTGCAAGTGTACACTGTAGTTTATAGAATTATGGAAAGCAAGGTCGTATTCCTCAAGGATTGACTACGAAACACTTAGGCTATAATAACATCGCATTCCAATTTTATAAAAGCGACCGAATATCAAGTTTTGATAAAATCGAAAATAAAAGAAAAAATAAATAAATTTGCAAACCCCACAAGTATTTTAAACAACCACGGAAGCAACCTTAGGCATATAATCTCAATATGTTTCTTCAATATTAAATTCAATTAAAGTTTCAATATCCAATTCATGTGTTTCTATGGGTTCAATCCCTAAAATAGTTTACTCCCCCTCCGGGTGGCGCATAAATAATAGATTAGTAATAATTGAGGTCTCCCAATCCATCACAACTATTATTAACTCCCAAAAGATCTTTGAATTGAAATACTCCCCACAAACAAAAGTAGTCTCCCGATACATTTCCCTGTTTATGTCTGAATTTGATTTTCGTCTTATTATAACACACCTCCCGAATTATGGACTAATAAGTATGACATGCAAATTATTGATCAGATAATCGACAATTAAGAATAAGCACTCGAATTCATAAAATAGAACACTTGAATCAATTAAGAAAAATAATTAATCAAGATTTAACATGAATCCACAGTTTTGATTATGCCCTAAGATCCGAAAGATTAGCCAAACATTGATAACAAATTCATAGACAAACTTGGAATCAATATTGTGACATCGTTTAAGCACAGACAAGAGATACAAACTAAGAAAGAAAACTCCTTCTTGTGAGGATGGATTCTCCTTCCATGCCTTCGAAGCTCTTGTGTTACTGTAGATGTGAAAGGCTTTGTGGTGTTCTTCGAAACCTAGCCCTCCTCTCTCGAAGACCTTTGATCTTGTGTTCTGTGAAATTTGGTGTGTTGTATGGTATATGAATGTCCGAATTTTCGTGCGACTCTTGGGTCCCTTATATAGGTGCTTGGAGAGATCACATGTAGAGTTTGAATGGGAAAAGGACACAAAAATCCGCCACGACTTGTCAAACAGTCCCGGCCGTGTAGCTTTACATGGCCACTCCACACGGCCATGTGGCTTGTTTTCATCCCCTATTTTTCCCGACTTCACAGACATGTCATCATCGCATGGGCAAGTCACATGGCCATGTGGTCCCACACGGTCTGGCCGTGTGACTCGTTTTTAGTTCAAATTTGCTCCATGGGCTTCATCAAAGTTGTATCCCTTTCTCTTAGCTTTCCATATCTACTTGAATCACCTCAATATCAATTTTTGAGAGAAAGTTATGGCCAAAATACTATACCGCCAAAGATCTTAAAACTGTTAGTGCATTTGGACGTTTTTGAAGGAAATTCCCTTTTGTTCGATCATCCATGCTTCTTTCCTTCACATATTTGCTCGTACCTTAACACTTGACCTATGCTTTGGAACGTGATATCGCTTTTGTATCCAATTTAGCTCCATTTCTGTAAGAAGTTACAAGAATATGCGATATCACGCCCAACAAAGGGAACCAATAAAAACACACTAAATATACATGCAAATGTATCAATTACATATCATTTTAAGCCCCTAAATGCGTGTATATTTTACACGTATCACTCAGTCACAATCATACTATAATCCGGGGCTACAACACTTGCAACCACTTTCGGATTCAGGTAGGAGCAATCAAACAGAGTCAAAGGAACAGAAACCATCTCTAGAAGAGATGTTAGCTTCATTTATTGGGGAAACTCAAGATCGACTAAACTGGAATGAAGCCAAGATAGACATAATTGAGGATCGGGTAACTCAATTGAATACTACATCAATAAGCGCCAACACGGAAAGGAAACTTCCCAAAAGATACGAGGATAGATCTAGGAGAACAGTGCCAATACATTCGTCTGAGGAGTGGAACATGTTATGAAGGTCCAAAGATGCCAATTGAACAAGAAGTGGAAGAGAAACCAATCGAGAAGTAGGACACAACAAAGGAGGCCGCACCCCATCGAGTGGAAAATCAAAAGGTAAACTATGCTCCAACAATTGCAAGAATCGAGGTTCCTATTCCTTTATCGCAATGGTTGCAAAAAGGAAATTGGATGATCAATTTATTAAATTTGTGGAAATTTTCAAGAAAATTCAAATCAATATACCTTTTGCGGATGCTTTAGAACAAATGCCAAATTATGCTAAATTTCTTAAATACATCATGGCAAAGAAAAGAAAGATTTCAGAATATAAAACGAGAGTTACCCCAAATGCTTAAAGATCCCGAGAATTTTACAATTCCTTGTGTAATAGGGGGTACACCTTTAATAAAGCACTATGTGACTTAGGTGCTAGCATTAACTTGATGCCGTTATCAATATTTCGGAAACTGGGATTAGGTGAAGTAAATCCTACGATAATTACCCCACAATTAGAAGATTGGTCGGTAACATATCCAAAAGGGGTGATTGAGGAAGTTTTAGTGAAGGTAGACAAATTCATCTTTCCAGCAGACTTTATTATATTGGAGATGGAAGAATACCGCAAGGTTCCATTAATTCTGGAAAGACCATTCTTGGCCACTGGTAGAGCATTAATCGATGTGCAAAAATGTGAACTAACATTGCGAGTAAATGATGAACACATTATTTTCGATTTATAGAGCTATGCAATTTCATGAAAACATCGAACATTGCAACATGATTGAGGTACTAACCCCATGCATGGAAGTGGAGTTTGAACAAGTTGTGATGAGAGACGCGTTGGAATGGTGTTTAAGCCATTACTACAATCTTAAGGTATGTGTTTTGATATTACTAATAATGAGGTTATCGATTTTGTGCTTGCCTTAGAGTCGGCGTAGGAGAAAATACCAAAAAATGGTGCATGGACCTCCCACACGAGTGTGTGGAGCAACACACCAGTCGTGCGACGACACGACTCCAAATGCACACGACCGTGTGGGAAGTACACAACCGGCTAAATGCACGAAACGCGCGGATTGAGGGGCTCGATCACACGGACGTGTGACTTCACACAAGCAGATCATGTGACAGTGGGACGACTCCTCACACGATCGTGTGACCTCACACGGCCAGGCCGTGCGATCATCCGTCGAAGGAAAAAATCCACAAGACCATGTGATGTCACAAAACCTGACCGCATTTACGACATGCTTTTTCATTTGAAAATTCGAAGGGCGGTCTAGCTGGCTCCTCCCAGAACTTGCATTCTTGGGCGACAACGAAACCTATCCGGTAATAGTTTCAACTACTGCAAGTTTTAAGGGAACATAAATCTGCTATTGGATGGTCTATTTCTGATTTAAAATGTATTAGTCCTTCGATTTGCATGCATAAGATAAGAATGGAAGATGATTGTAAACCTTCTGTGCAACACGAAAGGAGACTTAACCCAATTATACAAGAGCATTAAGAAAGAAGTGCTTAAATGGTTAGATAATGGAATTATATTTGCTATATCTGACAACAATTGGGTAGGTCCAGTACAAGTTGTGCCAAAAAAGGGAGGGATGACGATAGTAAAAAGTGAAACTGATGAAATCTTAGCTACTAGAGTTATTACAGGTTGGCGAATTTGCATTGATTATCGAAAGCTAAATGCAACAACTCGCAAAGATCACTTTCCCCTCCCCTTTATGGATCAAATGTTAGATCGCCTTGCAGGTTACGAATACTATTGCTTCCTAGATGGGTATTCGGGATATAATCAGATTGTGATTGCTCCGGAGGACCAAGAAAAGACAGCATTTACATGTTCTTATGGTGTCTTTGCATTTCGTAGATTACCATTTGGCTATGTAATGCACCTGCAACATTTCAAAGATATATGATGGCGATATTTCATGGAATGATTGAAAATATAATGGAAGTCTTCATGGATGACTTCTCGTTTTTAGTAGTTTGTTTGATCATTGCTTGCATAATATAACCCTTATTTTCTGAGAGGTGCGAGGAGACGAACTTAGTACTAATTGGGAAAAATGCCATTTTATGGTGAAAGATGGCATTATGCTCGGTCATCGTGCTTCTTCTGTAGGTTTAGAAGTTGACCGAGAAAAGGTGGTAGCTATTGAGAAGCTTCCACCTCCAAAGAATGAGAAAGCAGTAAGGAGCTTTTTGGGACATACGGATTTTTATAGACGCTTCATTCGGGATTTTTCAAAAATAACTAAACCCCTGTCCCACTTACTTGAAAAAGATGTACCTTTTGCTTTCATCCCTGATTGTCTGCAGGCTTTTGAAACACTAAAAAAGGCACTGGTGACTGCACCAATTTTGATCACACCAGATTGGAGTCAACCATTCGAGATAATATGCGATGCAAGCGAATATACAGTAGGGGCCGCACTGAGGAAAAAATGTGAAAAGTTGTTTCGTGTTATTTACTATGCAAGTCGAACGTTAGATCCTAAGCACAACAAAATTACACCACAAATGAGAAAGAATTCTTTGGCAAAGTGGTGTTTGCATTTGACAAATTTTGGGCATACTTGATTGGGACATAGACAATAGTCCATACGGATCATGTTGCGGTCAAATAGCTATTCGCAAAGAAAGACGCCAAGCCAAGGCTCATTCGATATGGATACTTTGTTACAAGAGTTTGATATCAAAATTTGGGATCATAAAAGATGTGAGAACATGGTAGTTGATCATCTCTCACGACTTGAGCAAACGGCTAATGTAAACACAAAAGGCACAACAATCAAAGAAACATTACGGATGAGTTAATTCTGATGGCTGAAACAATCATCCCCTGGTACGCTGATTTTGTGAATTATTTAGTAAGCGGGGTTTTACCACCAGATATCACATATCATGCTAAGAAGAAATTTCTTCATGATGTGAGATATTTTTGTGGGACGAACCTACATTATTTAAAATATGTGCAGATTCAGTTATTAGGAGATGTGTACCTCAAGAAGAATGGGCAAGCGTTCTGGAGCAATGAAATCATCATGTGGGGGCCACTTTGGACCAACACACACCGCAACTAAGGTAGGTACAGTACCAATTCTTTTGGCCTTTTATTTTCAAAGATTGCTATAAGTTTGTTTTGCAGTGCGATAGGTGTCAACGTATGGGAAACATTTCAAGAAGACATGAGGTGCCATTAACTAATATCTCGGAGGTGGAATTGTTTGATGTTCGGGGTATAGATTTCATGGGACCTTTTCCAGTCTCAAATGGGTACATGTATATTCTCCTTGCAATAGACTATGTATCCAAATGGGTGGAAGCAATCCCTACTAAAACAAATGATGCCAGGGTTGTGTTGAATTTTTTGCAAAAGAACATCTTCACAAGGTTTGGCACTCCACGAACCCTTATTAGTGATGGAGGATCTCACTTTTGTAATAAACTATTTAACAACATAATGGAGAAATATGGAGTAAAACATAGAGTAGTTGTCGCTTATCATCAGAATCAAATGAGCAAGCCAAGTTTCAAAAAGGGAGATTAAGCGGATCTTGGAAAAACCGGTTAGCATAAATCGAAAAGATTGGGCTTTAAAGCTTGATGATGTTTTATGGTCTTATCGTGACGGCATACAAAACACCTCTGGATATATCTCTCAGATCGATTAGTTTTTGGGAAGTCATGCCATCTTAGGTGGAATTATAACATAAGGAATTTTAGGCGGTGAAGAAGCTTAACTTCGATATGACAAGTGAAGAGGTGAGAAAAGAAAATCGCAAATAAGTGAATTAGAAGAATTTTGCCAAGATGCATACGAGAATGCCCAAATTTATAAATATCTCACATAATGATGGCATGATAAAATAGTTTTAAGAAGAGAGTTTTTAGGGCAAGTGGTACTTCTATATAATTCAAGATTACAATTATTTCTGGGTAAGCTTAAATCAAGATGGTCGGGTCCATTTGTCATCAAAAAGGTAGTATCACCAGGATGAGCCATTGAACTACTAGCAAAGAATGGTCGAGCTTTCATAGTGAATGGGCAAAGAATCAAACATTATTATGAACAAGAAGCGCAAAGACGAAATTTTGACCATTGACTTAATCGAAACATAAGACAATCAGAGTCCGATCAAGACGTAAAACTTAGCGTTTATTTGGAGCCAACCGATATTAGATCTATGTAAGTACTTATTACGCATTCCTCTTTACTTTTGATAATTTCCTCATATGTTCGGGACGAAGCATATTTAAGTTTGGGGTTTGTCCGAATGCGTAATTTAGTACTTTTGTATTTTGCATTGCATTTAGGATTGCATGTAGAACATAAAATATGCATCGAATTTTTCGATTTTGTTGATTTTTTTATTTTTTAAAATTTTATTTTAGTACATTTCTTGTTTTTAGCACGTTTAACCGTTTTTGCGTGTGTTTAATCAAGATTTTCGAAAGAGTATAGCTTAGTATGATTTTTACAATGAGCATTTAATTTTATGAGATGACGTTTTTTGTGAATAATGCAATGAATAGTTGAGGAGATGTCTTTTATTTGTTTGGCAATAGTTAAGAAAATTGGGTATTTGAGCATGTTGCGAAAAATAAGCTTGTGAGCTTTTGCGTCTTAAACTGCTTTTATCTTATGCAGTCTTATTTTTTCTTCAGTGTGTCATTCATGATTGATAGAACTCTAGAACTTGCTCTGGTATCTTTATTGAAGCCATGTGTGTGTGCAATTTTTGAAAATAATTTAAGGCCATCTTTGTTTAGACTACTTAGCCTAAAAAGCTTACCTATGAATTCATGATTTCCTAGTTAGCCAATTTTGTGCCAAAATTTTTTATTGTTAGCCACATTGATCTTTAAAATTGAAAACATGATTTTATCCTTGGAATTTTTAAGCTTATAGAAAATGAACAAGTTTGGGGGAGATGTCGTGAAAATTCTAAAAAAAGAGAGAAAGTTGGCAAAAGAAAGAGGGATGAGCAGATCTAGGCGAATGAATTAAAGAAGAATGAAGGTCGAAAAAGAAAGAAAAAAAAATCGAGCACAAGGAGAAGAAAGAAAAAAATTCTGAAAATTGTGAAAAATTGAGAGCTTGAGACAAAAGATAAATAGGCAAAAAGGCCTGAGATTGGAAAAAAAGGTGAAAATTGGTGGAGTTGAGTCGGAAAAGAAAATATCTTGAGAATGCTTTATAGATGAAATTGGGTTGGTGAATTGCAAATTTGTGTGCTTAAATTCTATTTGCTCAAGTCAAGTCACTTAATCCAAATTTTCCCTACCCTTACCAAAGAGCCTAAATTACAACCAAATGAAAGTCCTTTTTGATTCTTAGATTGTGCACACAAAAGTGGTCGAGATGTTAGATGATTTGCAAGTCTATGGTAGTTCTACATTCATTGAATTGATTTTGACCGTAAACACTTGCCATACACTTTCAGAGATGAGTGATACACTACTACTACTTGTGAGTCGCGATGTCAAGTACCCGAGAGAGTATTAATTTTGCCAAACTTATGAATGATGACTTCTTGATAATGAATTGCATGGTTTACTTGAATATGAAGTCAAATGAGATTAAATGTTTGAGTGTTCTTGTGTGTTCTTTGTACCCCTTGAGATTATGTTTCTTAATTTGCTCGAGGACGAGCAATGATATAAGTTTGGGGGATTTTGATACGTGTAAAATATATGTGCATTTAGGGGCCTAAAATGGGATATTATTGATACATTTGCATGTATATTTAGTGTGTTTTTACTTGGATTTCTTAGAAAGTCATGATATTGTGTATTCTTATAACTTTTAACAGAGATGAGCTTAATCAAGAAATATCAGTTGGAAGGCGAGATAGGATTGACGAGTGCAAAGAGAAGATCAAAAAGACAAAAAAGACAAAAACTAGGACAAAAACTAGTCACACGTGCGAAGATGACATGTCCGTGTGAAGTTGGGAAGAAATAGGGGATGAAAGCAAACCACACGGTTGAAAGGTGTGAGAGCTACACGACCGGATCGTGCGGACGAGATGTGGCCGATTTTCATGTCCTTTTCCCATTCAAACTCTACAAGTGATCTCTCCAAGCACCTATATATGGGACCCAAGGGGCTGCACGAAAATGACAATATCCATACACCATACAACACACCAAATTACAAAGGAACATAAGATCTAAGGTCTTCGAGAGAGGAGGGTTAGGTCAAGAAGAACACCACAAGGCCTTTCGCCTCTCTACGGAAGCACAAGAGCTTCAAGGCTTGGAAGGAGAATTCATCCTAACAAGAAGGGGTTTTCTTTCTTAGTTTAGATCTCTTGCCTGTGCTTAAACGATGTCACAATGTTGATTTCAAATTTGTCTATGAATTTGTTATCTATGTTTGGCTAATCTTTCGAATCTTGGGGCATAATCAAAATTGTGGGTTCATGTTAAATCTTGATTAATTGTTTTCTTAATTGATTAATGTGTTCTACTTTATGAATTCGAGTGCTTATTTATACTTGTCGATTATTTGGCCAATATTTTGCATGTCATACTTGTTAGTCCATAAAAAGGGGGTGAGTTCTAACAAGACAAAAATTGAATTCGGGACGTAAATGGGGTAATATATCGGAGACTACTTTTGTTTGTGGGGAGTATTTCAATTCAAATATCTTTTGGGAGTTAATAATAGTTGTGAGGGATCAGGAGAACTTAATTATTATTAATCTATTGTTTATGTGCCACCGGGAGGGAGAATAAACTATTTTAGGAATTAAAACCTACGTAAACATATGAATTAGTTTTTGAAACTTTAATTGATTTAATATTGAAAAATATGTTGATATTAAGTACCTAGGATTGCTTCGTGGTTTGTTGAAAATACATTGCTTGTCATTATTCTATAAACTACACCGTACACTTGCAGTA
Organism: Rehmannia glutinosa; assembly: GCA_016081115.2. Classification (NCBI taxonomy): domain Eukaryota; kingdom Viridiplantae; phylum Streptophyta; class Magnoliopsida; order Lamiales; family Orobanchaceae; genus Rehmannia; species Rehmannia glutinosa. Next base: position 124,634 of record JABTTQ020000483.1, read on the forward strand.
TAGAGATCCAAAAGAATTTTTGGCGAACAATGAGCATTTGATTGATCCTGCTTCTACTACTCTACATGTTGCTTGTGATATGCATCCTTTGAACTTACATTGTTTGGAAGCTATGGGCTTAATCGAGAAAAAGAAAGGTGTTTTCTGTTTTTCTTTCCCAGGACCTGTGGAGATTCAGCCACGACGTGCACGTGCGCCATCTAATACCAATGATGAAGCAACAAACCCACCCGATTCACCTTCCACCTCTTCCACACAGCCCCTACAGCGTTATGACAAGCGCATTGATAAATTTGACCGATAATTAACAAGGATGGAGATGAATTTGGCAGCCTACTTCCAACATGTTGGATTCCGACCACCTCACCCTCCATCTCTGTGATCATCATGGTCTTCTTCGATGCACGACATTATCAGGGGATTTCATCGTTTCTCTTGTTCTTTCTTTCATTAGTTGAGCATCGTATTTTGCCATTGGGGACAATGTCTGATTTTTAGTGTGGGTGGGGGTACATTTGAATTGTTAGCTTGTTTAGCATCCTCTAAAGAAATAAAAATAAAAGGGATAATAAAGTAAATGTTCTTTAGTTCTTATTTGTCATTTCTCTTTTCCGAATCCTAGACTCTTTCAATGTTAATCTGTGAAAATTGATGATTTTGTGTGTGAAAATGATTTTTGATTTCTCATTGCTATATTGTGAGTGGTTATTCTTGACAATTGATTGACGGACAAATGTATGTGATTTAACACATGTTACCCTCTTTTTAGTGAGATTTGAGCCTATGAGCATTCATTGCATACCATGCTCCATTTCTTTGATTGTGTGTTGTCATGCATTGTTGGTTTTTCTAGAACTTGCACTACTACAAAAATGTTGATAGACACCGGTTTTAATCCGTTGTCTATTAGTAAAACAACTGGTGTTAGAGCCACTGGTGTTAAAAGTCTGAACTTTTTGACAAAGTTAGATTGAGAACCGATGTCATTTCCTTGAAAGACACATGTTTTAAACCGGTGTCATAGAGATAAAATATCCGCTTTCTAAGGTCCCGATGTTAAAAGTTTGGTGTATTTGACATTGGTTTGAAACCGGTGTCCTTTGATAAATAGACATCGCATCAAAACACCGATTTTAAAACGGTGTCATTTCATCTAAAGACACCTCGAAAATGGTGTCTATGGTGAATAGACATCGTTGGTTCACATCGATTTTAAACCGGTGCCGTTTAATTCAAAACATCACATCAAAACCGATGTCTTAATATTTTTAGAAGCGAGTTTTAAAAGGATTTACGCAAAGACACCCCGGTCAAAGTCGCAAAAAAATCCATATAAATAAACAATTCATTATGAACTCCAATTCTACCAATCATCATAAGTTCACTACCAATTAAACATGAAATCCATTAATACTAGTCACCAATAGCCAAAATCCAACAAAAGTACTAGTAACAAAGTTTCCTTTCAATAAAACAACTATAAATTCATAATCCAATTCCATCAACCAACAAAAAGACTATAATTCAACTAAAAGCAACAAAATCCATATGATCAACATAGCTCATGTCATTCAAGCTTTCAAAAATTCTCAAGCTTCTCCTACTCGGCCTTTAACCTTTGTTTCTCGTCACAAAGCTCATTCTTCTCGACTACAAACATACAAACAAAGTTGAATGATTTAGCCATTAATGAAAAAAATAAATAAAAATAACGATTTACATTCCAAGTTGGTCCATGAATTGCCAATGAGTATATTGTTCATTGAATTTCAACTCAAAACAAACATTTGTTTGCTTGTCAATTATATTGCAATTTCAACAACTACAAAAAATAATGTAAAAACAAAAAACAAAAGAAGGCAAATCAAAGTGCCACAGAAAATACCCAAAAAAGATGAAATATAAAGAAGTGCAACATGTAAAGAGTTAAACGAGTGTAATCTTTGGTTCATAGCATCAATCCCAAAATCTAAATGCACAAATCAAAAGGCAAAGTATTCATAAAAGAAAAACAAGAAAAATTCATCAATTTCAAAGCAAGATTCGAGGCAACAAAAAGCAACACACCATACAAGAGCCACATTGATGCATATAAGGTCATGCAATCAGAATGGTGAGAAAAATTTCATGTAAAAATTACCTACCTCAAAACTAAAATCATTTACTCAAACATGTGATCTTATACGCATCTAGCCCACTCCAAACGCACTTCATCAATTTCGACTTTAGAGTACTTCGTATTTTTGAAGCGTGAACAAACACCTAGTTTGTTAGCTAAGAGGATAATCTAAATGAAACGGTAATTTCAATTTGAAACATTAATTCTGATAATTGCAAAGAGATTAGTTAACAAAAGTTAGGTTTTAAGCTAGAATAAAATTGAATAGCAATAGCCAATAAGGTATGGATGAGGACTATATCAAAAGATGTTTTCCAATCGAGACTCCACCGAATGCAATGATATATTTAGTCGACATAATTCCCGAGTTGTGATCTACTTACTTGATATATTTTTGTTCGATTATAAAAACCATGAAAGCATGAAGCGGCGGAAAATGACTTACATCATAGAGGATGTCTCCTAACTTCAACTTCACAAAGTGCCACTTTTGTACACCAACAACACGAAATTAAAACTTGTACACGAAAACACGTTCCATAATTAATCAACTAGAATACACCAACAACACGAAATTGAAACCTATACGTGTATACACACGAAAACACGTTCCATAATTAATCAACTAGAATACTAACAAAGAAATCAAGCGATAAAAGAGAGTTTTCATCATATTCAGTGCTTCCTCAAATTCGGCTTTATCAAGTTCTTCTGGGGAAAGCGAACAGAGAAAAAGAGAGTTTTACATGATATTGCATGAAAGAAAATGATGGGAAAAAATAAAGTAGACCTACCAAGTTCTAATAGCCAGATGACTGGCATAGGCAATAACAAGAGGGTTAACCAATTTTTCTTTTTCTTTTTTTTTAAAAAAAAATGGACGGACATTAGAAAGTTCTTTACTATTGTAGCCATCTCCACTACAATGCACCTTAGGAATACCGGATCTCGAATTAGGCCTCCTGAAAGGTATGGTGGTAGGATAATAACTATTGTAATCCTGCAAAGGCATTGAAACCTGTCGGCGGTTGCTTTTGCAATATATGTTTAGGAAAAAGGGCAACAAATATTATTACCCAAGGATCTTCATATTCGTTTTTCTTCTTCACAATTACATCATTATTAGTTAAACCCACCGAATTTTCACCAACTCATGTTACTTGATTGATGTTACTTGGTTGATATAGAAGTAACAAGGTTTTGCTCGTCATCAAGAGTCTCCGCCTAACAATTACATACAAGATTAACACGTGAAACATGCAAGAAACCAAAAATGTTATCCGCCTAACAATTACATACTCAACGTCATATTAAGTTGAGATAATTATTTTTAGCCACCCCAACTTTACCCCTTTTTACACTTCACAACCTAGACTTTGATTCGTAACACTTTGCACCCTGAACTATAAAAATAATTACACTTTGCACCCTATGGACAATTTTACCCCTAGGATTGTATTCTTTAATAACAATGGTTCTAGTTATCCTTCTGAACTCTAGTTTGTGGCAAATTACTACATAATAATAATTTTATTGCATTATTCTATAAACATGAAATTTTTACTCCATAATCAATTTGTTTTTCGGAATTTTTGAGAAATAAGAACCCTTATTTTCTGTAACTTGTTTTGTTCGTGGCATTGTTACACCTACTTAGATCCAGTCTCTATTCTGAGGTTTTAAATGGATCATGTCGGGTTTCAGCCTATAAACTCAACAAGACATACTTTTATCAAGATCTTATTTCAATTATTTATCCGTATACAAATTGGGTCTTTAAGACTGAAAATGAAAATAGTCTAGTACGACCATATCAGGCCTAACATGCTTCCGTAAAATTAATAAATCCCTTAAAATCCATACCTTTTTTGACCGAAACAAAGACGGGTGAGATGGCTCGTAACACCACCAAATCGGAAAATTACTACCCCTAGACCGTTTGACTAAAGTTCACACTGTTCAACTTCAACCAACGGGAAGATGATCTACAAGTTATCCGACTCCTTCAAAGAATTGCTCAAAGACGGCCTTGGTTCGTTTCCTACTCCGGGCGTATAAAGTAATTTTTGAAATGGATGAATTAATAGAACATTATGAACACATGTTGAACAAAAAGCTTTTATTTATTAAGAACTTATCGAAATATTTATTACATTAGTAATCTCCTTTTGGGAGGAGAATACTTGTTTAGCCTCTCATATATGAGGCTTGCACTAGTGGATACATAAAACTTAAAACTAAAACACTCAAAATATTACAAATTTTCTCTCGAGAATTTATTATAAGAAACTAAGGAAATGTTCGATGTCCTCGGCTTCTTTCAACTCTTGCTACTTATAGAGATAAATCCAGACTTCAAAGGTGAACTTCAATTCTTGTTGATATGTAAGACGTCACCGCTTACATCATACTCTGAATTATTGCTCGCCGTTGTCTTCCTTTTCTTTCCGTGTGACTCGGCCCATGTGTTGTTTGTCGGGGGAATCTTTTAAAAATTTGGTTTGTGTGGTCCCCGAGGATAACGCATCTTGTGTCTTGGGCCCTTGTCCTTTCAGTGCATGGTCTTGTCGGTCGGGTTTGGATCGGAATCCTTTCCCAAACTCGGGTTCTTTTTGTTTTGGCCTGCCTAACGATCCGATCGATCCAACGGCCAACATGCGCCATGTTATAGAATTTTCGGTAGGTTTCTTTGCTAGTTGGAATCTTGTTCTCCCAGCAGAATTCTTCTCTTTGTCTCGAAAAGTTTCTCTGTGAATCATGTTGTTGATCCAGTCATCGAATTCAAAAGGAAAGAACCATTTGTTCAATTTTGTAGAAACTTGAATGGATATTTGACTTTGTCCATTTCGGTTAGACAAACCCAAAGTCCACATGCTCGCCTTGTAGAAGCTTCGTCTTGAAATTGCTCCTACTAACACTGGTACTTCTTTCGGTAAAAGTTTGCCTTGATGTATTTTAAAGCATTTCCATCCGGTCTTCTTAGCTTGATGAAATGAAAAGCTTCGTTAAAGCCTTTCTTTGCTGGTTCGGGAGCCGACCGATTAAATACGGTTCGAATATCTCCTCGGCCAAATGTGGATTGTTGGCCCAAGTCTCGTAAAATCGCTTCCCCAATCCATTTTGGTAATTTTGAAATTTACGGGAATCAGGGTGATAAAGATAAATTGAAGCTAAAGCTCCAAAAGTATACCATTTATGTACTTCATTTGGATGACTTCGTGGTTTCATCCAAACTCGGGATACTTGTCTCGAGATATAACCATTGTTTTTTCCGGGTTAATACCTCTTCTTGTAACTAATTTCTCCCATTGATGTTGATAAACCTGCATTGGAGAAAGCTTAATCTTGTTAGTTTGAACCTTAGATTTGCCTGTCGTGGCCAAGATTCAACTCTCCCTCTTTACCCCACATAGTCTTTGGGTTGACTTGAAGACTCGGGTTCTAACACCGGAGCTTCAACATTCATTACGATTTGTACATCCTCGGGGGATGCATCACTTGTAACACTTGTGATTATGGTATTTGAATCCATAACCTCCAGGTTAGAGCCCCGTTCTCTAACCGCCTATTTTTGCATCGTAGGAGATGCGGCTGGAGGAGAGGCCCTTGCGGTGCTAAGAACGATTGTCCTTGAGCGAATCGGCATGCTCGTATTTGACTAGAAACGGATTTCAGTCGTCACCTGTTGAAGTCGTCCAAAGAACTTCTCGCATTGAGAAATAGCGTCCCAAAAGCTGTTGGGATATCATCATCTATGCAACATAGAGGAACCGATTTATTAATTCCTCTTAATCTCTTATAATTCCGGTATAGTCTTTGCTAGATAGCACCATTGAGATAACTTGGCCTTTAAGAAAGACATTCTTCTAGCCATCTTTGTATCTATATATGTTGCATCCTTGTATTCCCGATAAGCATTTCTCCCCGGGGACTCAGAATCTTTGCGAGAGAATAATTTGTGAAGCTTCTTTGTCTCCAATCTTCGACTTCCACCGATACTCGGTGAACAACTTAATATTTCGTCAATATGACAAATATCATATAACCTTCGAGGCTATAGAGGGCTTGTTTATATCTTTTTTTTTTTCTTCTTCTAATCCCTCAAAAAATGCTTGGTGCCGACAAAATGGATTTTGAATCATTTTGCCATATCATCGACAATTCCTTTTAGTGATTCTCCGAGGTGACCACGTTTTTCATACTTCCTTCGGTCATATCCCATGCAATCCTTACGGATCCCTCAAGACTCATTTCAAGGAGTAAAATGAAGGTATCTTTCGTAAGATCAAGGGTAATTTTCGCAATCCTCATAGCTGATGCCCATTCATCAATGAGAACTTCTCGATTTTTAAAATCTAGGATATCCAGATTTAACATCAACCCATATGGATGTATTGGGTCGAGATGTGATCTTCCATAAGGCGTTTGATAAACATTTGGCCTTCTAGAAGGTTGTCGAGTTCCCGCAAGAGGGGGTCGAGCTCCTGTTCCTGAAAGTGTTTCATTCCCAGTGGTGAAATCTCCAACGTGATGCATTCTCTCATCCTAGGATCCATGATTTGAACCCACACTTTCTGCGACGTTGGGATTTACTGGTGGCGGTGGTGGAATTGGTCTACCTTGTGGGTCATAGGTAACCAAAGTTGTTCCATCTCCTGTGTTCATCTTTAAATCTACAATTCCTAATCCTGCGAAGGATTCTGCAAGGTCATGTAGATCTTTAAGATTCATTTTCTCCATATCCATCACTTTTAATTTGTGACGGATTTTCCTTTGATGATAGCAATAAGCTTTTCATCATCTGTCATTTTTCGTACCACTTCGGTTGGTTTCCCCTTTTGGTGTAAATAGGTGCGTCCCAAAATCAATACGTTTCTTTCCTCGGGATGAACTTGGTACATCCTCTAGATTCTTAACTCGTTCTCGAATATCATGAAGGATTGCAAGAGTCTCCTTCGATATTTCGTTGGGAAATTATTTTTAGATTTTGATGAATGCCATGTAAAACTTAGAATAGAAAGTTGGCACCCCATTTTTGTTGTAAATTGCATTGTAATAGATAGGTCGGTCGAGTGAGTTAAGTCGGCTATGCTCGAACGTGCAAGAAGACAATCGGAGACTAGAAGAAAGACTCATTTGTGAGGCGGTGAGTGTGGCAAAGAAGAGAAGACAGGAACTCGATGAAGGTGCAAGCGAGATGCGGTGAGTGAAGTATCGATCAAGTCAACTCAAGATAGCCAAGTCTAAAGTTGAAGTGTGAAGAGTCATCCAATGATTGGAAGTCGACTCGAAGTCACTGGGGAAGTCAAGGAAATGCGGTCAAGTCGAGATAACTAAAAGAGATCCGTTGCACAAATCAGTCAAGAGAATTACGTAAACAAGTAATACTTCCCATCGCCTTTCTTAAAGTGCTCGACCCGGAAGCGTGCAAAAGGAATAAACCAATGAGAAGCATCGCACTGTGTTAGAACTCGAAAAGTCAAGAATCATTCATACGAGGAAATGTCAATTCCAAGGATCGCAACAAGACAAGCCAACGACCACAAGGGTCTTTTGAACATTAGCCTATCTCTTTAACGGGCAAATTTTCAAAAGTACACTATAATAGGCTGAGGAATTTATTTGAGAAAAGGTTACCCTTGTTACCGGAACTTTCAAGCTATTATTCAAATTTGTAACCTGAAATATTCTCAAATCATTCAAGTTCAATCCTCAAGCCTACATTACGAAGGAAATCAATCCAACACTCACTGTGAAGGAAAGACGACTTCAATCGGTTGAAGAGGAAACATTTGAAGAATCAAGGGGTCTACATTCCACGGAGGATTGTAGAAAGGTTCAAGGTCGAACCAGTCTCAAGTTTTAAGAGGGCTTCGTGATCAAATCCAAGAAGCTTGAGCAAGTGGGTTGTAGTAGCAAGCGCAAATTGCCCTGTAAAGAAGGTCGAGTCGCACGAGAAGCCAATTGTGTAACCAATGCATCTCGAGATCGAGTCCCAAAAGATCAAGTCATTTGTGTGATCAAGACTTGCATCGGGTATTAACCACTTTGTATATTGATCAATACTTAGTGGATTCCTCCAGGAGTTGGAGAAGAGAGAGTAGAAGAATTACCCTATCTTGAACCTCTATATTGTGTCATTTACATTTCAAAGACTTTAATTTTGCACATTACTTTAATATCTCTGGCGATAAATTTGCTATCCAATTGATAATCAACAAAGTGCTAAAACCAAGTATTAAAACATACTTAAACAAAATTCAAGGGTGTTAAGTCTTCCATGAAAACATATCACGCGTCGAGTTAAGTCTTTAGTCAAAACAACGAGTTATTCTATCAACGAGTTCGATCAGTCCGTTGAGTGACTAACTCACGATTAACTAACTTAGCTGTCCATCAAGGACTCACCATTTGTGAAGTATTAACTCGAACGTTTTAAAAGGACTAAATAGAAAAGTTGGTAAGGTTTATTCAACCCCCGCCTTCTAAACCTTACACTCACACCCCTTGGGACCTACAAGTGGTATCGAGCGGTTGGATCATTGAGCCTTCCGCATTTGTCCAGGCCTCGCTGCAGATTGAGGCGCAAGAGGTGATGAAGGCCAACGGGAGGTTGAGACTTCCCGGGGTAAAGAGACGGAAGCACGAGAACATACCTCCTACAATCATTGATCCATCCGAAAAGGAGATAAGTGCTCTTCACGATTCCCAAGACAATCCGATGTAACCTTTTTCGGGATCTAAAGGTGAAGACGGTCGAGTCATCCCCTATTGCCGATCCAAAAGACTCGGTGAGGATGTTCTCCCAAGCATGAGTAAGTATGACTTTAAGGCTACTCGCCAAACCTTTAATTTTGATGATGAGCCACCCATGGAAATCTCATCATCGTCCGATGATGCCCGATATGGCCGAGGACCGAGTCAACTCATATGGAAAAACCAATTTGAGACCGACGGAGTGTTAAGACAGTGAGGCTCAGCAAGATGGGTCAACTTCACAATGAGACCCACGGTGAAACAGAGTCAATCGCGCAGGCTCCCAAGTCGTAGCGGGATCGACTCCACCGGGAACTTCACGAGCACAAGTTGTCATTGAGCGATTCCGTTGCCCGTGATGATCCGTTTGAAGAATCATTTCCCTTCTCTCTGGAAGTACCACGACCTTCTGAAGAATCGCCTAGAGATCAAGAACGCTTCCACAAACTCCGATCCCGTTATTCCAACAGACACCATCATCAATGAGACTTTGACTTTGACGTTTTGCTTGGCCGGTGAGAGCAGTAGTGGTGAGGTTCGAGAAGTTTTCAAGGCCATATTTGCGAGAGATAAAGAAGATGGAGAGGCACCAGGCCTCTTTGGACATGAGGTGGATAACCGAGACACAAATCTTCTTGCCGATCTGCGAGGAATAATTGTCAGGATCAGGGGAATGGTGGCAACAACAAACAAATAATGCACGTAGAACAAGCTCGATATTTTAGGACATTGTTCAATAAATTGCTAGTCTGGCGGGGCTGAGAATGTTGATATGAAGACAAGAATGCAAGAGAACATCGATCGAATGCATGAATCTCACAACGAGAGATCACGTTGCTTGCGTGAATTTAATAGAAAGGAGCTTGCGTGTAGAGGAGAACATGGATAGGAAATTCAGCCTCCTCATGGTGAAATGAAGGGTAACACTGAATCACGCAACCCGCTCCAAATTCCATGCAAAGCATACTCGCGGCCGATTCGAAGCATAACTCGGCTATCACCGCTTAGACTTCATACTTGCTAGCTTGTTCCGGGGGTTCCTCTCTCCTTTGATGATGCCAAAAAGGGGGAAGAGGAATACCTAAAGGCGTTGAAAGGATTTGAAGGTGAAAAATGAGGACAATTGTGAAGGAGAAAATTTGAAGAACTAAGAAGAGAGAAGAAGGAAAATCTGTTGAGGGGGAAGGTTCGAAAGATATGACCTTGATGATTGCTAAAACCCCCAACAAGGTCTTGTCACGGTGATATAATCAGCAAACTCGATGACTCGCCACTCCAACACTGGCAGCAAGTACCCATGGATGAAAAGAGAAAGATAGTTGAAGCGGGGATGAAGGAAGTGGAAGGAAAGATGGATGCCCGAGTTATGGATATTTCGAAACAACATGGAGGCATTCCAACAGACAGAGACACCTATGCCATTTCGGACATTGGAACCAAGCCAAGATCTGTTGATGAATTCAAGACGCTCGCATCCGAGGGTTACTTCGCAAATATGTCCATGGCTCAAGCACAGGATCTGTATTGGGAAAAAGGCATCAAGCTATGTGAAGAAGCGACAGCAAGACTCGCGGTCACTCTGCTTGGTCACTCTGCCGATCACTCAAATTGGGAAAAAGAAGGCCCCAAGATACAATACACGCCCAGGCGAGAGGAAGAAGCGATGGTGGAGGAAGAGGTTTGAGACACAGACCTCCGCCCAAAAACATTGAGTATATAGATCCAGGCAAGAAAGGAGGGATCTATTGGGCTGGATTCAACGAAGTAGCCAACCCGCAATCGGCCAAGAACAATCTTTGAGTATGTGAGAGAATCGAAGAAGAAAACAGAGAAGACAAACTCGGTTGTGGGAGGAAAGACAAGAAAGAAAGAGAAGATATGAAGTTGCGAAGAAAGGCTTATGAGAAAATGAAGGCGGTGAAGATGAGAAGAAAAGAAAAAGGTCGAGAAGATGACAGAGTCAAGAAGAGGAAAGAAGGAGCGGCGAATGAGATGAAGTGTTGTTGTCCACCCCTTCATTTATTTTACTATGTAAATGCATTTTTATGTAAGTCTTACGTACATCGAATAAAATTGTATAATTTCTATACTTGCGTAGATATAGAACAACATGGTTACCTTAAGTTATGTTTAAGCTCGATACACTCAGAAAATGACTATGTAAAGAACAAGAATGTTATGATCAATAAAAGATTGATTCTACGCATACATTATGTGATTCTACATTATCTGTGACGTATCTTTCTTTGTTAAATTATTGTATGAATGTTTTAAGTTTTGGCATCATCAAAAAGGGCAAAATTGTTGGGAAATTATTTTTAGATTTTGATGAATGCCATGTAAAACTTAGAATGGAAAGTTGGCACCCCATTTTTGTTGTAAATTGCATTGTAATAGATAGAATTTGGTGGAGTGAGTTAAGTCAACAATGCCGAACATGCAAGAAGACAATCGGAGACTAGAAGGAAGACTCATTGTGAGGCGGTGAGTGTGGCAAAGAAGAGAAGAAGACAGAACTCGATTGAAGGTGCGGTGAGATCGGTGAGTGAGTGAATTATCGTCAAGTCAACTCAAGATAGCCAAGTCTCAAGTTGAAGTGTGAGAAGAGTCATCAATGATTGGAAGTCGACTCTAAGTCACCTGGGGGAAGTCAAGGAAATGCGATCAAGTCGAGATAATCGAAAGAGATCCATTGCATGAAGTCAAGAGAATTACTTAAACAAGTAATACTTCCATCGCCTTTCTTAAAGTGCTCATCCCAGAAGCGTGCAAAAGGAATAAACCAATGAGAAGCACCGCACTTGTGTCGAACTCGAAAAGTGAAAAATCATTCATACGAGGAAATGTCAATTCCAAGGATCGCAACAAGACAAGCCAACGACCACAAATGTCTTTTGAACATTAGCCTATCTCTTCAACGGGCAAATTTTCAAAAGTACACTATAAAAGGCGAGAGGAATTTATTTGAGAAAAGGTTACCCTTGTTACCTGGAACTTTCAAGCTATTATTCAAATCGTAACTCGAAATATTCTCAAATCATTCAAGTTCAATCCTCAAGCCTACATTACGAAGGAAATCAATCCAACACTCACTGTGAAGGAAAGACGACTTCAATCGAGTTGAAGAGAAAACATGTGAAGAATCAAGGGGTCTACATTCCACGGAGGATTGTAGAAAGGTTCAAGGCCAAACCACTCAAGTTTTTGGAGGGCTTCGTGATCAAATCCAAGAAGCTTGAGCAAGTGGGTGTAGTAGCAAGCAGCTGCCTGTGAAGAAGTTGAGTCGCACGAGAAGCCGGATGTGTGACCAAGGCATCTCGGATCGAGTCCCAAAGGATCAAGTCGGTTGTGTGATCAAGACTTGCATCGATCGGGTGTTAACCACTTTGTATATTGATCAATACTTAGTGGATTCCTCCAGGAGTTGGAGAAGAGAAGAGTAGAAGAATTACCCCATCTTCGAACCTCTATAAAAATCTATTGTGTCATTTACATTTCATCACTTTAATTTCGCACATTACTTTAATATCTCATTGATAAATTTGCTATCCAATTGATAATCAACAAAGTGCTAAAACCAAGTATTAAAACATACTTAAACAAAATTCAAGGGTGTTAAGTCTTCCATTTGAAAACATATCACGGTCGAGTTAAGTCTTTAGTCAAAACAAAGTGAGTTATTCTATCAATAGTTCGATCGAGTCGTTGAGTGACTAACTCACGATTAACTAACTTAGTTGCCCATCAAGGACTCATTTGTGAAGTATTAACTCGAACGTTTTAAAAGACTAAATAGAAAAGTTGGTAAGGTTTATTCAACCCCGCCTTCTAAACCTTACACTCACACCCCTTGGGACCTACAAGTGGTATCGGAGCGGTTGGTTCATTGAGCCTTCCGTGACCGGTTCTTGAACTAGATCTCAAATCTTTCAAAGCTTGCTTTAGACTTGATCTTTCAAAACTCTTTTAATCAAAGCAAAGTTATTATCATGGAAGCAAATTTGACACGCATCCCTATGTTCACAATTGAAGAATTTGATGATTGAAAAATTCGTATGCGAGGCTCATCTATCAAAGATTACACGATGAAATGTGGATAGTAATAGAAGATGGGCCTTTGCAAATCTTAAAAGTGAACACAATCGCAAGGAGAGCATTGCGGTGAAGGAGAAGAGGATCTTTGCTCCCGGACCAGCAATGGTTGAAAAACCAAGAGTGAATGGACAAATGATGACAGGAAAAGATATAACTTGGACAATGTGGCCAAGGACATTCTTTACAAAATTTTGGACAAAGCCATGTTCAACAAAGTCAAATCATCCAAAACGGCAAAAGAAATATGGGACAAGCTAACATTGATTTGTGAAGGCTCGAGAGCAAATCAAGGAAAATAAACTATCTGTTGTTGTACAAAAATTTGAAAACTTTAAGATGCTTGCGGGAGAAACCTTGGATCAATTGGATGCTCGGTTCTCGAAATTACCAATGAGCTATCTCGCACTTGGAAAAGAATATACACAGAAGGAAATGTGTATGAAGATTCTAAGAAGTCTCCCAACTGAGTGGGATATGAAGGTCATGGCCATGAGACACTCCATGGACCTATCAAAGACATCCAACCATGAGCTATTCTCAGATCTCAAAGCCTACGAATTTGGTGAGAAGAAAAGACCAAGATGAGACAGTTGTGCCCAAAACAGTTTGCTTTAATAGTTAAGGATGGTAAAAGAGTGAGGTCAAAGAAGTCATTGACCAAGAGGAGATCGTGACCGATGGTTAAAAGGTTTAACAAGTTCTTCAATAAGAATTACAAAAGAAGCAAAGGTGAATCCTCCAGAAGACACTCAGCTCCCTCCAAGTCAAGGGAAGATAGGCCAACCAAGAGAGCAGAGCATCAAAAAGTTGAGTATCAAAGAGCTGACAATCCAAGGATGGAAAGAACGGATCAAAAGGTTGAAAATCTATCTTTGAACCGCAGCAACCAGGTCACTATGCCATTGATTGCCCATATCCTGTAGTCAACAAATACGAGGAATGAAGAGGAAAGAAAAGTCTTGAGAGAAAGAAGACAAAGAGAAGAGAAAGGCAATGTTAGGTCGCAGAGATCGCCGAGACAGTCAAGTCAAAAGACACAAAGAGACTCGGAGAGTAGTGAAGCTAACTACTCAAGTGACTCGAAGAAGAAGCCTTGATATGTCTAATGGCCAAAGAACAAGACCAACCCGACCAAGAAGATGAGGTACACTCTAACTCATCACACTCGGATACTAGTGATAGTGATTGTGACACACACTTCATCACCCACCGATCTTTATGATTCATTAGGCAAAATGATGAAAGATTTTGAACACATTAAATCCTCACACACACTACTAAATGAGGAAAATGACCTACTCAAAAGCCAAAACTCACAGTGACGGTGACTAAGGAGCCGAGTACTCTAAGTCACATAGATGATGAGAATAAGAGTCTAAAAATTTGAAAATGCTAAGTTAATAAAGCAGAGATAGTGCTATAGAAAATAGGGAGAATGACCTCAAAAATGTGATTGCCTCATTCACTAAGGCATCTAAATCCTTGGATGATCTTATTATGAGTCAAAGAGAATGTGGAGACAAGACAGGCTTAGGATTTAATTCCTTTGTGCTATGTCAAGCTCCAAAAGTGATTTTGGAAAAAGGATCTTCAAGTAATGAAGTATCTCAAAAATCCAAAACTCCAAATGGTGCACACACATTTATTCCAAAGCACAATCACAAGCAAAGCGGCCTTGGTTATAAAGGAAAAGGAAAAACGACCGAGTTGAGTGTCCGAGAGGACAGTGAGAAGAAATCCACCGAGTTCCTCAAAGCAAACTCCAAACAGAAATACTCAGAAAGAAGAAACAGAGCTACCAAAAGCCCTGAGAAGTTCTATAAAAGGAACACATATGATGAGAATGGTAGAAAGTACCCAAGCCAAGTTGATTGGAATAATGTGAACTATCAAAGAAAGACCTATGGAATATAAGCCTAAGTGGCAAAGGCCTAGAACTCAAGCAAAGGCCATTCCAAATGCATAAGAGCTATCATCGGCACTCATATGCACCCAAGCACTACACTCGAGAGATATCACAACTATCCGAAGAAGGCAATTGCTAAAACACATGCACAGCATACGAGACAAAAGAGACAATTGTATGAACATAGAACCCCAAGCAATTTGTTAAAATTAATTATGATTATGGCACGAGGCATACGGACAAAAGAGACAACTATATGAACGTAGAACCCCAAGCAATTTGCTAAAATTAATTATGATAATGGCATCGATAAATGGCAACCTCTTAGAGTCAAATCATTTGGCTATAGGTTGGTTGGATCATCTTACAATACTAACCCCTCGGGACCCAGGCAAGTATGGGGACCTAAAACCTAATTTCCTTGATTGCGGAGTTCAAGGAGCGGTGAGTGCCAAGTAACCTGGTACATGGATAGTGGCTGTTCCAGACACATGACAGAAAATAATAAAAATCTATCAAAATTTAAGGAGGTTAGAGGTGCAAAAGTAATATTTGGAGGAAATGAAGCTCCAGGAGAAATAAAAGGCATTGGATCCATCAAGAAAAAAGCATTGGAAATTACGGATGTTGCATATGTAGAAGGCCTCAATTTCAACTTACTAAGCATAAGTCAACTCGTGACAAGGGCTATAATGTTGGATTCAATATGGGTATATGCCAAATCAAGAACATGAATCTAATGAAGTAGTGTTGCAAGGATGCGACACAAAAGAACATGTATGTAGTAGATTGGTCAACCGCAACACCAAGCACTGTCTGCTAGCAAAAGAGCACAAAATTGAATCAAGTTGGTCGTGGCACAAGAAGCCGAGTCACACGAACTTCAAAACAATTAACAAGCTTGCAAGGAGCAATCTTGTGGAAGGACTTCCGGACTCGATTATACAAGAAAGAGAGTGTATGTGATGCATGCCGGATGGGAAAGCAAATCAAATCATCATTCAAAGAAAAGACATGCCCATCTTCAACAAGAATATTGCACCGCTACATATGGATCTATTTGGTCCAGATTGAACCACCAAACATAAGTGGGAAGAAATACACCTTGGTGGCGGTAGATGACTACTCAAGATACACATGGACAATTTTCATATGTAAGAAGAAAGAAACTCTGCGAAAGAAACTACCATAGGTGATGAAGATAATCCAAAATGAGAAAGAGTCAAACCATTATCAAAATAAGATCGTGAGGAACCGAGTTTGTCAATGGTGTAATAACTCAAAAGATTGTGTTGAAAATGGTATTGGTCATGAATTATCACAGCAAGGACTCCACAGGAAAATGGAGTTGCGAAAGAAGGAAGTAAATCTCAAAGAAGCGGCAAGGACCATGTTAGTCAAGCAAGGCCGCCTAAAAGATTTTGGGTCAAGCAATAAACACAAAGATGCTATACTCAAAATAGATGCATGATAAAAGACACGGTGACAAAGACTCCTATGAGATTTTGGACAGGAGAAAGCCAAATGTTGCATATTTTAGAATATTTGGATGCAAATGCTTCATCCACAACAATGGCAAAGACAATTTAAAGGCTTTTGATGCTAAAGCGATGAAGGTATCTTTTGGGATACTCGGTTGAAAGCAAAGCCTATAGAGTGCTCAACAAGAGGACAATGGTTACGAGAAGAATCCATCCATGTGGTGTTTGATGAGCCAAATGTAAAAGGAGAAAACATTGAAGAGTCGGTGATAAAATTTGAATCACTACCACCATCTGAGAAGAGTCCCTATGTTGAAGTCAAGCTGGAATTATAAATCCGGATGAAGATGAGATAGCCTGATCTCAAAGACATTTGGAAAATCTGCTTGACTAAGTGATGATGAGAGAGCTGATCAAAATAACACAGTACCGCAAAACGATCGAATCCGGCTAACTTACTCCAACCTGATGTGAGATGGCCGAGAGACCATCCACGAGAACTAATCATTGGAGATGTAAGAGAAGGTGTAAAAACAAGATCGAACTCAACAAGAAACAATGTTCACTTGCTTTATCTAACATTAGTATGTGATAAGGCGGCAGGTCATGAGACTACACAACAGTGAGGTCTCAAAAATGGGTTTAGGGCCCCGTATCCGACCCGGACCGGGGGAATGGGCCTGACCGGAATATGGACCATTGATCCACCTGACAACATAGTACAAGTCCACCCTTCAGATGATGACATTTGGCATAACCACATTCGCCAGGAATATCTATAAATACTTTCTTCGCATGATAAACTAATGGTAACTATTGATTCTCACTTTTTTTGTTTATTTTACCTTGTTGTCCTCGTACCCCGCACCTCACGAACTCGATCCGACTTAGGCATCGGAGGGTCTTAGCGGGATCCACCCCGGCTAGCCTGGCGTGTGTTCGTTTTTTGGTCACTTAAGAACTCGAACCCGATTACCGAAAGTCTACGACCGAAGGTAACTTCGATCCAAATCGAGTTGGCGCCGTCTCGTGGGAAATCTCTTTTTCCTTTAACTTGAAAGGAGGTACGGAAGGATGGTGACCCCATTGAAACATATTCAAAGGGGGCGCTAGAGACCCCAGGAAGGATAAGGAGGTGCAACAATCGGAGTTTTCTTCGTCCCGGTCTATCTCGGACCTTCCGAATGCGGGAGAAAAGACCTCGACCAAATGATCTCAATGAGGAAGGAGGACTTGATAAACTGGTCATGGAGAAAGCGGCAACTAGCAAAGGAGAGAGACGGGGAGAGGGGAGTACCCGACCCCAACCCCATGATAGGTCTGGACAAAGACCATGAAGGTCGCAAGCGCCTGGGAAAGAAGGGTATCCCGGGAGGTCTTGAGCAAGAAGACGAAGCTGAGAGCAGGACCCCTCCCCCAAAACCCAGATCTCCTGAGAAAGCGGGATTAGGGGTCGAAGGGTTAGGGGTGCCCGTGATGCGAGCACCATTAGGCGACAACCTACAGGAGCTTAGTGAGCAAATCGAACTCACCACTAAGAAGTTAGAAGAGATGAAGAGAAGAGGGGCAGTTACCTCCGCTCTGCAAAAGAGGGGATCCCCTTTTTGCGAAGAGATCTTGATGGAGGTAGTGACCCCGAATTTCAAGCTCCCAGACCTACCTCGATATGATGGAAGCAAGGACCCTCAAGAACACCTAACGGCATTTGAACACGTGATGCAACTATATGGGCAATCAGACGCGATTAACGCCCGCATCTTCATCACTACATTGTTGGGTCGAGCTCAAGAATGGTTCACAAGCCTCTTTCACCGAATGCGTAGTGGTGACTTATGAGCAAACTAGTGAGGAAATTCCTTTTACACTTCGGCCAGCAAGAAGAAAGCTAAGAGATCAGCCACATACCTCTTTACCATTCGGCAGGGGGAGGAAGAGCCTCTTCGAGACTTCATTAATCGATTCAATAACGAGGTTTTGGAGGTTGATGAACTAAGGATTGATATGATGATCAGTATCATGATTCATTCTCTGAAAAAGGGACCTTTCGCATCAGCTTTAGCGCGAGACCCCCCGGGCGATGTCGAGAGCTTGATGGAGATGGCGCGAGAGATATATACACGAGGAAGAAATAAACTCCCTAAAAGATCGCGAGTGGTCCCAAAACGCGAGAAATCGACAAAAGAGAGTCCAAGGAGGCTAGCCGGCACAGATCTGAGAAAGATCGGGACGGAGATCCACCAAAGCCGGACGGACCAAGATTCCAAAATTACACTCCATTGAACGGGCCTAGGTTGCGCGCCTTGATGGCCATCGAGAACTCAAGATTGGTGAGGTGGCCAAAGAAAATGAGATCCACTCCTAATAGGCGTAACTCGGATAAATATTGCTATTTCCATAAGGACCATGGGCATGACACGGAGGATTGTTTCCAATTGAAAGACGAGATTGAGAGGCTCATCCGACAAGGGTACCTCCAGCACTTTAGGGCTCAACGTGAGCCACCTCACAGCAAGACCGGACGAGGAGGTCTCGCATCAGTCACTAGAGCGTAACTTGCGGGGGGTCCAGACAAAGGAAAGATACCCACAAACCAGGGCCCCTCGCGGCCAAGATAATTTACCTCGGAAGGGAGTAATACACATGATAGCCGGGGGACCAACTAATGGGGATTCACAAAGAGCTCGAAAGAGATACGCCAGAGCCTACAAGCCGGAGGCCGTGAGAGGTCATCAGGTCAACACGATCCAGGGTCCCTCGATCACCTTTGATCAAACAGATCTTCAAGGATTGGACCTAGAGCATAATGACCCCATGGTTATTACAATGGGCGGGCAAACTTTCTTTGTTCGAAAAGTGTTGGTGGACGGTGGCGGCTCGATGGATGTTATAGCCCTGAGTGTATTAAGAAAGATGGACCTCGGAATAACCTCAATCAAGCCGGTGGTGACCCCTCTCACGGGATTCGGAGGTCATGAGGTCGTACCCCTGGGTACAATTGACTTGCCTACCTCTCTCGGTGAGGAACCATGTAGAAGAACTTTCATGGTTAAGTATCTGGTGGTGGAGGCGCCTTTTGCCTATAATATGATATTGGGCAGACCTGGGCTGAACCTATTCCAAGCTGTGGTGTCCACTTACCATCTAAAAATGAAATTCCCCACGAAGTTTGGAGTGGGAGAAGTCCGGGGGAACCAGCAGATGGCCAGGGAATGTTATAATTTATCTCTGAAAAAGAGTGAAGTAAAGAGGGCCACCCCAGAACCGATAAGGCAAGTATGCGTTGGGAGCCAAGCTCAACCAAGAAATCCAAACCAGGAAGATTACCGGATGGAACCGGTGGAAGAGTACCTCGTGGTTCAGTTGGACCCGGATGACACAACAAAGACCACGAGGATCGGGTCGCAAATGACCCCGACCCAAGAGCTCATGATGATCGAATTTCTGAAAAAGAATTACGATGTGTTTGCTTGGGAACCGGCAGACCTGGATGGAGTAGACCCGGAGGTCATTGTTCATCGCCTTAACATTGATCCTGTTGTAAAAGTCGGTAAAGCGGAAGAAAAAGAAGTTTCGGGGCGGAAAGGAACAAGGTCATAGAGGTTGAGGTTGGCAAGCTACCAAGCGGGTACATCGTTGAGGTGCAATTCACGGATTGGCTCTCTAATATCGTGATTGTACCAAAAACGGACGAGAGATGGAGGATGTGTATGGACTTCACAGATCTGAACAAAGCTTGTCCTAAAGACCCGTACCCACTTCCTCGGATCGACCTGTTGGTGGACTCGACTGCCGGGTGTGCATTGCTAAGTATGATGGATGCGTACCAAGGTTATCATCAGATATCAATGGTCAAGAAGACAGAAAAGACCTCATTTGTATAGACACTCGGGTCTCTTTGTTACAAGGTCATGCCATTCGGGCTCAAAAATGCGGGCGCCACCTACCAGAGACTTGTCAATATGATGTTCAAAGATCTCATCGGAGTAACTATGGAAGTGTACGTGGATGACATGTTAGTGAAAAGCGAGCAAGAGAACGACCACTTAAACCATTTGGCATGAGTCTTTTGCAAAAGATCGAGAAAGTACAAAATGAAACTCAACCCGCAAAGTGCACTTTTGGGGTTAGAGGTGGCAAGTTCTTGGGTTACCTCATCAATGAGCGCGGAATAGAGGCAAACCCGAAAAAATTAAAGCGGTTCTCGGATGGCGTCCCTAGGAGCATCAAAGAGGTCCGAAAGTCATTTGGAATGGTGGCATCCTTGAACCGTTTCATTTCCGATCGAGATCGTAGTTTACCCTTCTTCACTACCCTAAAAAATGTGAAGAATTTCGAGTGGACGGATCAGTGCGAGAAAGCTTTTCAAGAGCTCAAGACGTACCTGACCTCACCCCCTTTGCTCGTGAAGCCGATTAGAGGAGAGCCCCTCTACCTGTACCTGGCGGTATCACCTCATGCAGTGAGCTCAGTTCTGGTAAGAGAGAACAAAGGAACCCACCAGCCGCCTATTATGTCGATAAAGGTTCTTCAAGGTGCAGAGGAGCGATACTCTGAGGTCGAGAAGCTAGCCTTAGCCTTAGTGACCTCAGCGCGGAAACTCCGACCTTACTTCCAGTCGCATGAGGTCATAGTCCTGACCAATCAGCCACTAAGGCAGATCTTGGGAAAGCCGGATCTCGCAGGTCGCTTGGTCAAATGGGCAGTGGAATTAGGAGAGTTCGATATCAAATACCAAGTGAGGACGACCATAAAAGCGCAGGTCTTAGCTGATTTTTTGATAGAGATGGCGAACCCAATTGAGCCCATCTCGGAGACTTGGATGCTTCATGTGGATGGTTCCGCGGTGATGGAAGGGGGAGGAGCCGGAATTCTGTTGCAGGGTCCAAATGACCTAGAGCTGGAAGTTGCATTAAAATTAGAGTTTGGAGTCACTAACAATGAAGCGGAGTATGAGGCCTTGATAGCGGGCATAAAATTGGCCCAAAAATGTCAAGCGAAAAAGTTGGTAGCCTACACGGATTCGCAGTTGGTGGCAATGCAAGTCCAAGGAGAATATGAGGCCAAGGAGAAGACCATGGTATCCTATTTGGAGCGAGTAAAACAATTAACCAAGGGCTTTGAGCAATTTCAGCTTCATCAGGTCCCAAGGGCGGAGAACGGGCGAGCCGATGCATTGGCAAAATTCGCAAGTAGTATCACGGGGGTTAGCTCCAGAAAAGTGGTCGTCTTAACAGCTGAAGAACCTGAGATCGGATCTGAAAAAGACCCAATTGGCTTATGCCCCCAAAGAACTCTTGTGCTCAAGATCTCATGTCCAGAGACCTGGATGGAGGACATCAAAAACTACCTCTTGCATGGTCACTTACCAGAAAACCCGCTGGAGGCTAAACGCCTCCGGGTAAAAGCGTCCCGCTTTTGCATGTATGATGGTTGCCTCTATAAAAAATCAGTAACTGGGATCATACTTAAGTGCTTAGCTCCAGAAAGGGCTATGTATGTGATGCAAGAAATACACGAGGGGTGTTGTGGGAACCATTCGGGTGGAAGATCGTTAGCTTTGAAGGTCATGCGCCAGGGTTTCTTTTGGCCAACATTAGCTCAAGACGCCATGGAATACGTCAGGAAATGTGAGAAGTGCCAACTATACTCAAACCTGCCGCATCAACCAGCTATGCCGATGACCTCAATACCTATAACATGCCCATTTGACCAGTGGGGGATCGACATCTTGGGGCCATTCCCACTAGCCGGGCACAAAAGAAGTTTATCATTGTGGTGTGGAGTATTTTTCTAAATGGATAGAAGCGGAGGCCTTGGCGAAGATCCTAAACCGAGGTCATGAACTTCTGTGGAAGAATATAGTGTGTAGATTTGGAGTACCTAGGATCTTGATCTCGGATAACGGAACTCAATTTCAAGGGAAGAAGATAGTGGAATGGTGCAAAGAAATGAAGATCCGCAGAACTTTACCTGCAGAGGGAAACCCGCAAGCCAACGGACAAACGGAGGTCGCGAACCGCATAATTCAAAAGATCTAAAGACGCGCTGGAGCAAATGAAGTCCCTCGGGTCGATGAGCTCCCCAGGAGTACTATGGGCTTATAGGACAACCCCGAAGATGGCTACGGGAGAGACGCCGCTGCTTTGCTTACGGTTAGCCGTAATACCAGTAAATCGGCGAGCCCACTCATAGAATAGAAAACTTTGGAGAGCGAGAATCAAGATAACCGAGCAGCTGATTTAGACCTCATCGAGGAGAGGAGAGAACGCGCTTATGGGAGGATCCTACTGGCTAAGGCAAGAATGATGAACGAGTACAACAAAAGAGTGAAGAAGAGAAACTTTCAGGTTGGAGACCTCGTCCGAAAAAGGCCTGAGGTATCTAAGCACGTGGGAAAATTAGATCCCAACCGGGAAGGCCCGTACAAAGTGGTCCGCGTCTCCGGGAAAAGGGCTTACCGCTTGAAGACTGCAAGGCAAGGAGCTCCCAGGCCTTGGAACGCCCAGACTCTGCGAAGGTTTACGCATAGAACGGGCGATTGACTCTTTGTCGACTTTTTATCTTGGTATCTTACTAAAATTAAGGAAATTTTATAACCCCATGTTTTGTTAAAAGTTATAGAGGTCACGAAGTATAAGACCTAAACTTATTTAGCCTTCTATGGGCGCTTTTTGTTAAAAGAGGGTTAGGGGCGCGTGCGCGTAAGTTGATATCCCTTGACCCCGTATTTTGCTAAACGTTATGGAGACCAAGTTATTGGATCCCTTATTTGGAAATTGAAATGATGTACATATTCTATGGTAAATTTTGTGTGCGCAAAGGTTCATTGAAGAACTCGAGTTCGAGGACCCTCCCCCAAAATCGATTCATGGTCCTCACAAGTGAGATCCCAAGATCTCGATGGCTTGTGCGAAAATAAATAAAAGGAGGGATCCCAAGTGATCCCCCACATCACAAGTGAGATCCCAAGGTCTCAAAAACTTGTGCGAGAATAAATAAAAAAGGAGGGATCCCAAGTGATCCCCACCTCACAAGTGAGATCCCAAGATCTCAGCCAAGTGGTCCCCCACCTCACAAGTGAGATCCAAAGGTCTCAGTAACTTGTGCGAAAATAAATAAAAAAATGAGGGATCCCAAGTGATCCCCCACCTCACAAGTGAGATCCCAAGATCTCAGCCAAGTGGTCCCCCACCTCACAAGTGAGATCCCAAGGTCTCAAAAACTTGTGCGAGAATAAACAAAAAAGAGGGATCCCAAGTGATCCCCCACCTCACAAGTGAGATCCCAAGGTCTCAAAAACTTGTGCGAGAATAAACAAAAAAGAGGGATCCCAAGTGATCCCCCACCTCACAAGTGAGATCCAAAGGTCTCAGTAACTTGTGCGAAAATAAATAAAAAGGAAGGATCTCAAGTGATCCCCCACCTCACAAGTGAGATCCCAAGATCTCAGTAACTTGTGCGAAAATAAATAAAAAGGAAGGATCTCAAGTGATCCCCCTACCTCACAAGTGAGATCCCAAGACCTCAAAATTTGTGCTAAAAATAAAAAGGAGGGATCCCAAGTGATCCCCCACCTCACAAGTGAGATCCCAAGATCTCAATAACTTGTGCGAAAATAATAAAAAAGAGGGATCCCAAGTGATCCCCCTCCTCACAAGTGAGATCCCAAGATCTCAATAACTTGTGCGAAAATAATTATAAAGGAGGGATCCTAAGTAATCCCTCACCTCAAAAGTGAGATCCCAAGAACTCGGGACCCCGAGTTCTCCAAATGAAGGTCAAAATCGCGAAAGCCGTCGGGCTCATGAGATAAGGTCACACGAACTCGCGACCGAAGAGGAAAAAAAAAAAAAAAACAGCGTGGGCATGAACCAAAACAACTTTATAGGGCATGAAATACTCATTAGCAAGAAAGTGCAACAAGGTCTTAAGAAGTGCATAATTATAGTTGTTCAAAAGCAATTGAAATAATGCAGATTACATCGACCAATGCAAATTAAACCCGGGTCTACACACTTACAAAAGAACCCCATCTCCAAAAAGAACAAAAGACATGCCAAAATGGAGGTCATAAAATGGGCAAGTGGGGCAGCTCACGAGGTAGGCCCCAAGAGGGAAGAAACGTCAAGCATGTCATCATCTTCCTCGGCTTGACCCGCTATTTCTTCTTGAGGGAGCACTTCTTCATCTTCTGCTGCGGGGTTCGGATCTTGAAGCAGAAACCCGAACTCATGACCCTCGAGGTCTTCCTCCTCATCTCCTTCGAACGAAACTTTCTCACCGTTGCCATCAAGCTCGGGGTCTAATCTACTAGGATCAAGTCAACCTTAAAACCCCCAAACTTTTGCAATCGAGCGGCACTTAAAGAACCCCATTACCTCGAACTCCTGCAGCCTTCTCAACCACTAGCCGATTAAAAACGGCAGAATTTTTGAAGTCTATCACCCCCTTAAAGCGAGCCTCTTTAAGACGGTTCGCATATTCGGGTGAGTTGAAGACCTCCTGTTTCCCAGCCTCCTGTCCAGCAATAAAGCTTTCCTGGCTTTCACGGGTCAAGCGCGAGATTTCATCTTGAGCAATCTTTAGGGAAGCCCTCCGATTTCATGGTTGGTCTCGAGCCTCGTTCAATTTGGGTTCCACAAATTTAACGCGAGCCGCATACTCGGACTTGATTTTAGCTTCTATGGTGATTTTCTCCCTTTCAAGACGCTGTACATGGACTTGATCATCGCAACGCACCCGCTTGATGGTGACTCAGAAGTGTCAAGTATGCGCCACATTTGGCACTGGATAAAAAAAAAAAAGGAAAATTACCGAAAAAAGCTAAACACACGAAGAGTGGAGAAAGAAATAAAATAAAATGTGTAGTTACCCTCATGAGGTCATGCGCCACAATGTCCTCCCGATTTAGTATCCCAGCATCGAGCGAGGAGAATCGATCCATGGGCGCGTGCAACCCCGATAAAGCTCTAATGAATCCTCCCCGACTGGGGTCTTTAATCGAGCTCTCAGGGGAAATGTTCCAGCTAGGAATGAGGCGGGTT
>JABTTQ020000484.1:0-200885 GCA_016081115.2 Rehmannia glutinosa
TCCTTCAAGAAATATTAGATGTATATATGATTTATTTATTTAATTCAAATTGGTTCGAGATAACTTATATATGTATGAAATTTTTTGTACATGGGAAGTAATAGGGGAGGAGTGGACATACAAAGCGTCTTTCATGTGGGATCGAACACTTGGGTTAATCGTCACACTACATAAGTAGAGCACAAGGTTGTGTATGACCTATGTGTATGAATTAGGTATTAGGTTCTATTGTTGATATTTTTCATATGTAATTGTTTCATATTAATAGTTTTATCAATTATTATCTAATTAATCACAATGACTGCCTCAATTTAAGCTATGCCATCAACTTATCAATCATTTTTTTGAACTATTATGAAATTATAAAACAACCAAAAATTCCTCCATGGAGTTTAATTTCGTGAAATAATGATGTATTGATCCAAAAGTGGTGGATTGAAATCCAAATAAAACGAATTCCATGATTTCTTTTTCATTCACTTAACTAGAGATAGTGGGCAGGTACAAAAATTGTCCATCTTTGAATGTTCAAGCAACAAGTTGTTCATTTCTCATTTGAACCAAACCAACCCACTATGAATAAAGCCCTTTGGAATTTGGATTTTGCTTCATATATAACATCTATATGACTATATCAATTAATGTTTTAGAATATTATTTAATATTTAATTTCCATGTGGGGAAACTAGTACTACTATGATTTCTTTCCAATGGAAACAACAATTATTGTCATTTCATGATTCTTTTCCATTGATTCAAAGTGATGCTTTATGATTTTATGATGAAGGTTGTTAGGTGGTGGGCTTATCAATCTTCTTTAATTTTATGAAGTCCACGTTTGATAGTAATTTGTTCTTGTCACATTCAAAAAAGAAAAATAAAATTAATGGGTATCATATCTAAAAGTTAAAAGCATTTTTAATTATTAAATTAAATAATTAATCTAAATGATATGATTATCTCTGCATGGATGTACCAATAACAAAAAGCTACATGCATTTATAAGGTTGGTACACTAAACGTGACAAATTAACTTAGTTAATTACTACAATTAAATATTTATGACATTGCATTAGTGTAATTAATCTTTAAATGGAACTTAAGTGGGTAACATAGTCCACCGCCTTAAAAAAATCCACTTAAAACTAATTCATCATCCTTAAGACCCCAAACATTCTACTTTTAAAGTAACCCAACAAATATTTGAATCAAAAATTAAGTAAATTACAACTTACCTGGAATAGAAGTACTAATGATGAAGAAATTCAATCCAATATTCTTTATTCGAATAAGCACTCTCTCTCTATTTTCTCCCCCTCTCACTATTTGGTGAAGGTTTTATGTTTAACTATAACTATATGAGACGCACTCTGTCTCTCTCTATATATTATATCTATAATATATTATATTAAATATATGTATATATATGTATGTACAAAATATGCATTTATGAATTGTGATAAGAATGGAGATCTCAAAAGGAGGTGGTGTCCTCCCAAGACTGTGGTGAAGGGAGAGCATGCCACCTCATGCTTTCCAACATTATGTTCAAGTTTTTATTTTTCTTAGTTAACCATAAATGAAATTCTAAAGTTATAAAAGAGCATTTCTCTTATTTCCATTTGAAATAACCAATTAACCACCAGACACATCGTTTTTATTTTTCTTAAATGGACATCTATATCTGCATAGGCGTAGCGGGATTTTGGCCGTCACGGTCAAAAAAATTCATTTCGATTGGGCGATTATCGTAGCCGAAATTTTAAAAAAGCAGAACATAAGAAATATTTCAATAAAAAAGCAAATTTGAAGGTAATATGTTTAACAATTCTTTGTCATTTTTCATATTCTCCAATTTTGGCTTAACTTTTTGAAGATGTGATGCTAAATTAACAACCAACCAACTATTATTATTATTATTAAAAATGAACTTTTAGATTCAAAAGTTTATTTGAAAAGTGTTTACAAAAAGTTGTATATTATCAAGTTAATTTGGAGCAATTAATGCATAATATGGTCGGATGATGCTTAATTCTTTTGGCTTTTTAAATTTTATCTTATTTTTTTTTTATAAGGTGAATTATCGAGTGTGGTCTAATCCAAATTTAACAGACCATTCAGAGTTGGTGCGGTCTAACTTCAACCCAATTTAATAGCGCGATTTGAAATCCAATGCGGCCCGTGCGGTCGTCGGCCGGGCCTCATGTGGCTTCGCCCATATATATCGGGTCATTCCATGGCACCCAAGTGGATTCATCATCATTGGATCAATACATACACACACACATCCACATGGGTGTGTGTTGATCCAATGGTGATTAACACAAGTAACTACCAAAATTGGGTGGCATGGAATTTACCCTATATCGAATGTCCATTTTAATTAGATTTAGAATATGCTAATTATTCATGTGATGATCTTATAATCAATTATGATTCTGAACATGAAAAAACCAAAAATAAAGAATCCATATATAGCATATGTGTAAGGGTAAATGAATACTTTCTGACAATTTTTTTCCTTAATATAGTATGTGATATGAATTTTGTGAAATTATATGGAATATAAAATACTTAAAAATTAATAAAACTAAGACAATTAATTTACCATTATAGATTATTTTTCTCAGCTACTATTTAAATACTTTGACCCAGAATTAACGAAAATTTAAGGGTATATCTATTATTTATAAAAATCAGATATGATCAGAATCTTCAATTTGAATAATCGCAATTTCCAATATGCTTGGAAGTTGGAACATAGTTCAATGAAAATGACTCAAGTACAATACCCAAAGAATATATCCTGTAGATGAAGAAAGCTGTTAGACATAATGTCGACATAATTTCTTGAATTTTCAGTAAATGTGACATAAAGAAAATTAAATAATAAGAAGATTCAACAGAATGAATTGCCTAGTCATAGATTTGGAGGACCATTTAGGATTAGCCGTACCCACACCCACCCCACCACCCCCGCTCATGGATTCTTCAAGATTTTGGTCACATTCTGGATAATTCCAGGCACATCGAATTTACCTTTTCTGGATCTTCAAAAGATGTGAACCTTATGGCCTTAAAAGTTTTAAACAGATCAAGATTAAGTTTTTTATTTTTTATTTTTGGGTTATCAGTAAATAAAGCTTCAATGGTATATGAATATTGATACTGTTTTAATTTTTAAAAATATTATATTTAATCTTTTTGGCACTTGATTTTATCAGTGTTACTTTATTAAGATGACTATAAATGAGTTTAACATAGTTTCATGAACTTGTAATCATTTAATAAAGAATAAAAATAATTAATGATATTTTATGTAATTAATGAAAATGTTTTTGGGGATATATTTATTGTTTTTTTCAAATTTATGATTAGTAGAAAATTCATAGCAAAGTGTATTAACTAATAAAATATGTAGTGATATATGTAATGGGAACTTAGTCAACATAGAAACTATGTTAAAGTAAAAAAAAAAGGTATATTATTAATTTTTTTATATTTATTATAGTTACCGCGTTAAGGGCACAGTTAATTAAGTTATTTTTTTATTTCGTTATTTCTCTAATTGATTTATTTACGTGATGGGTGTTTGGGGTGGGTCGAAGTCGGTGGATGGTCGACATGAATGAAAAGGGCAGCAACACCAATAACTTCTCTTAACTGAAGGTTGCCCAAACAAAGCCTTAAGGTCCATGAGCCGAATAACCATAAGAAGCCCGTTTAGAAGTTAAGTGCAGGCCGATAGAGTTTGGATCTAAATCGTCTTTTAACTGAGAATGGGCTTTAAAATTGTTTTGTTATGGGCAATTGACAGAAATACCCATATTTTTTAAGTTAATGTCGGTCTTTTCACTTTTCGGTACAATATTACCTAAATTTATGATCCCATTTCCTTTTTACACAACAATACGCTCAAAGGCAAAATTGCGGACATTGTTACGCTTTGTTTCAACATTGTTTCTAACATGTTTCCAAACGTGTTTTACGTGTTTCAAGCATTGTTTTAACATGTTTCTTTTAACAAAAATAGGTAAAAATTGTATTTAAACATCGAAAACTTCGTTGAAGCAATAAAAGAAACATCAGAACAATATTAAAAAGGGTATGGAAACAACTTGAAACAATGTAAAAAATATTTAAAACACAACATGAATAAAAGAGCTTAAAATAGGTAAAATTGTATTTACACATTGAATACTACATGAAAACAATAAAAAATTATTAGCACAACATTAAAAATATTATTGAACAATAACGAACAATAGAATCAAGGGACAATTACAAAAAGTACCCTTGAGGTTTGACCTAATTACAAAAACACCTACCTAACTTTCAAAATTACAAATAATACCCCGAGGTTTCATTTTGTCTAGCATTTAAACCTTTCATAAGCAAAAAACATTTAATATCCCCTTTCTTATTTATAAAAATATTGCGGATTTGCCCCTTAGTTTTAACACTCGAATCAAACCTCAAGAGTAATTTTTGTAATTTTAAAAGTTAGCCAGGTTTTTTGTAATTAGGTCAAACTTAGGGGTAAGTGCGTTTTGTAATTATCCATAGAAACAATGTACAAAATAATATATGAATAAAAACAAGATAAAAATAGGTTAAAGTTGTTTTGAAACATCTAAAACAACAAAGAAACAACATAGAAACAACAAAGAAACAAATTTAAACAACATCAAAACAACTTATATAACATATAAAACAATGCAGAACAAAAAAAAAAAAAAATAATCAAAAAATAGCAAGGAGCGTAAAAGAAAAAAGGTACAAAAGTAAAAAAATAGGCACAAGAAAGTAATTGGAGGCGTATTGTGTGGTAATGGTACAAGAATCATCGTATTCCATGCAATTTCCCCTTTTGTTATTTCACATCAATCTTCTTCGGGCTTCCCTCACTTGCGCCTTGGCAAGCGAGTAAGTTTAATTGTTCTAAAATCTGTTGAGCCACTAGTCTTCCAAACACGATGAAAAAGGTTCTTGGCCAGGTGTAGCCAAGCCAATTAGAAATGAGTGGCGAGTGCTCTGTGGCAAAGAATAGAAGGCGGTGTACTAGTTCGCTATCTTAGTATCGGAAGAATCCCATTCCATTTTCATCCAAACAGAGATTTTAGCTACTTTTCGTTGATCTCTTACTAGTAAAGTATCACTCGAACCTGGATTGTCTTTTCATTGAGCTAGGCATGTAAACTTTTGTTGTTTGGGTGGTTTCTACTTACAAGAAATGGCTAAAAGTATTTAGACAAAAATTGGACAGATTTTAAGTCGAGGCTAGTATGTAATCTTTGTCTCATGAAAAAAAAAATCGTCCGTATACAAAAGTGCTTCTGATTCCGTGATCGTCCCTAAGATACAATGAATTTATTGTTTAGACTTAGTAGCACTTGCAAAAGTCAAAACTAAAGCGAACTTAAAGTGCTTTCAAGCTTTGGAAGGGAATAATTTTAATATGAATGCAAATGACTCGATTTTATTATCCGATTTTCGTGTCGATTTCATCTGCGGGGGCCTTTTTGTATTTATAGGCATCACGGTGCACGATAGAAATGCGTCTTTTGGATCGAAAAGACATGTCTGACAAACAAAATATGCACATGGTTGCTCGAACAAGTGCACACCGGTTCGAACGTCGCTGGCGTCAGCGCGCACTAGTGCACACGCGATAGGTTTCGCTCATTTTCCGCGGTGCGCGCGCGCAAATAGCCAGTGCATGTCTTGTGCGCGATCGCCGATAATGCGTCAGTGCACTCATTGCACAAGCGCCACCACTTGCCCAGTTGGAATTTAATTAATTAAAATATTTAATTTAATTTACAAGGGTTTTAAATAAATTTGGTTCAAGAAAATATAATGGCCTTTGAAGCCCAAAACCCACAAGCATGTAGGTCCTTACCCCTTTAAAAACTTTAGTGCCCCAATGGCCCGAACCCAATTGTCCAACTTGGGATTTATAAATTGAGAATACTTTGCTTTTTCCTCCTATATGAGATGGAGTTTTTCTCCTTCCCCGATTTTCTATTTTCCATACCAATTTACGGTTTTAAGTGGGCTAACTTCTAGCATTAATTTTCATTCACCTGGAATTAGTTTTGAGAAATTTCAAATACAAATCTCATTTACTCACTTATTAGAATTTTAACATAATATTTAATTTCATTTTTCACTAATGAAAATAACTTAAATATTTGGTCAAAATTGAGTCAACACCCAATTTCTACAAACCAAATTCAACAACCCCAACATGAATGAAATTAATGTATGGGTGTATGCAAATTAAGCTTGAAAGTCTGATTTGTTATTGCATCACGGATAGGTAGCTTGTGTCTTTGAACATTCTTTAGTAAAATACTATCGGTTTACTAGCCGCTTAGTAACATGATGTCTTGAACTACTCAACCGTTTGTGTAAACAAAGACAAATGATGATTACACAATAACAATTCTAACACTTGTTTGTTCTCACGTTGTGTCCATTTCTCGCCCTGGACCATATCTTAGATTCATAAGTGTTTCTTTGAAGCGACAATTACTTCTCACTTATATAGGTGATCTCCTATTGAAGAGTATCTGCCATACTCCACCTTTCGGTATAGGAATCATTAAAAGTCTTAAACTTAACCTCACCACATTACGAGGTTTCTATTTCACTTGGAAGTTAGGAATGAGCTAATACATTTTCAGTGTTGGATTGAACATTCATAACTTAGTTGTCTCATTCAACCAAGGTCTTGGGATCTCAATTTATAAGGTTGGGTTCCGCTATGAACAATCTTTATTTTGTGGATTTTAAACCTATTCCCTTAACAATTTATACAATTGATTTCGATTTCTACCTTTTCTAAGCCGATCCACAAGGTTTTCCTTTGACTTTCGTAGTCAACCGAAATAACCCCATTCAAAATCAACTCCCCAATGGTATTATGTCTTCGTGAAAATGTCAGACTTACATCTTTCCTTGTAAGAAAAGACACCTTTTAATAAATACAACATTTCTTGATTTAATGATCGTACCATCATTTATATCATGAATCTTGAATTTATTTTCTTAGTTCTTCTACTTTAGCCAAAGCACCCCACACTTCAAGGTATTATCCTTTATGTGGTTTGCTAAAGTAAAGCTTCTCCTTCCAACTTATGGTATCCTTGTTCAACACAAGATTTCCCGAGCTTTTATGGCTCTCGACCACTTTTCTTTTATTTTGTTAGAACCTTGTCGACAATCTAGTTAAAACCTTAGTTCCAATAACTCCATAAAAATCTTTTACAAGGTGTGTAACCTTTGGTGTTATCACATCTTGAGTAACGTCGGACTTAACTTATTCTTGTGTCTACTTCTAGTGTTACAAAACTTTGGGCAACACCTTATGCAAATGATGGTTATGATGTTACAACACTTTTGGCAACACCTTCCTCGTTATATTTATAAAATCTGTGAAGCTCCCTTTGGTGTTCCATAAAGTGTGATCACGACCTCACAATTATCAACATTTCTTGATTTAATGATCGTACCATCATTTATATCATGAATCTTTGAATTTATTTTCTTAATTTAGCCTACTTTGCACCCCCACACTTCAAGGTATTATCCTTTATGTGGTTTGCTAAAGTAAAGCTTCTCCTTCCAACTTATGGTATCCTTGTTCAACACAAGATTTCCCAGAGCTTTTATGGCTCTCGACCACTTTTCTTTTATTTTGTTAGAACCTTGTCCCGACAATCTAGTTAAAACCTTAGTTCCAATAACTCCATAAAAATCTTTTACAAGGTGTGTAACCTTTGGTGTTATCACATCTTCAGTAACACGTCGGACTTAACTTGTTACTGTGTCTACTTCTAGTGTTACAAAACTTTGGGCAACACCTTATGCAACTGTGGTTATGATGTTACAACACTTTTGGCAACACCTTCTGTTATATTTATAAAATGCAACAGAAGCTCCACTGGTGTTCCATAAAGTGTGATCACAGCCTCACAATTATCAACTTTCAATCAAAATTGCGGTTGTCTTTCTCAATCGAAGTCGAACTATCAAATCCTCAAGCCCCATTTCCTTGCTTGTGCTTGAGGTAGTTCTTAAAATATCTCCACGATGGCGGCAATTTTTCAATAATCGCAACCACTTAGAATGATTCATTTAGAATCATCCCTTCAGACACCAAGTCATGAAGTATGATATGAATTTCTTACACTTGGCTAATTACCATTTTGGTGTCAACCATCTTGTAATTCAAAAATTTATCGACAACAAATTTCTTTGTGCCGGCATCTTCTTTTTTATACTTTTTCTCCAAAGAGTCCCACAACTCTTTGGACATTTTGAATGAACTATATACGTTATAGAGGGTGTCTTCCAGCCCGTTCAAAACATAGTTCCGACAATGGAAATCGTTGTTATGTCAATCATCCACAGCGATCTTCCTTTGGTTATCGGATTCTTCATTGCCAATGGTAGGGAGGTCCTCCTTCAAGAAACGGGACAATCCTAAGGTAGTGAAATAGAAAAGCATCTTTTGAAATCAGCGGCGGAGAATTTTGCCAGTTTCTCGCCGTGAGCAGGAGCAGCAGCCATCAGAGTGAATGAAATAGATGCCATTGTCTTGAAAACAGCAAAACGATTCATCTTGCGATTGTTGTTTGGGTGGCTTACTGTTTACAAGAAATGGCTAAAAGTGTTTAAACAAAAACTGGACAGGATTTTAAGTCGAGGCTAGTATTTAATACTGTCTGTGCAAGACAAAATCACCCTGTATACAAAGTGCTTACGGTTCCGACGATCGTCCCTAAGATACAACAACTTTACTATTTTGACTTAGAAACACTTGCAAAAGTCGAAACTACAGTGAACTTAAAGTGTATAAGGCTTTCAAGCTTTTGAAGGGAATAATTTTAATATGCAGATGCAAATGGCTCGATTTTATTATATGATTTTAGGTATCTTATTTCATCTGCATAGGGCCTTGTATTTATAGGCATCAAGGTGCACGATGAAAAGGATATGTCTTTTGGATCGAAAAGACATGTCTACAACCAAAAAATGCACATGGTTGCTCGGATAGGTGCACCAGTTCGGATGTAAGCGTTTGCGAACTAGTGCGCACGCGATAGGTTTCGCTCATCATTCGCGGTGCTTTACCGTGCGGCATCACAGCTTGCGCACTGCGTGCATGATGCGATCGTCGTGTCGCGCATCACTTGCCTAGTTGGAATTTAATTAATTATAATTAATTAATTTAATTTAAACGGGTTTTAAATAAATTTGGTCCAAAAATATAATGGCCTTGAAGCCCCCAGGCCCTGGCCCATGACCCAGGCCGAGTGAACCCGGCCATCGGGCGGCGGCCAGCAGCGTGTGTTTTGAACCAAACCACAAGCATGTAGGTCTCACCTCTTTAAAAACTTTGGTGCCCCCAGGCCAAACCCAATTGTCCAACTTAGGATTTATAAATTAAGCATACTTTTGCTTTTTTCCTCCTATGTGGGATGAAGCTTTTCTCCTTCCCACATTTTCCATTTTTCATACCAATTTCTAGTTTTAGGTGGCTAACTTCTAGCATTAATTTTCTATTCACCCAGAAGGTGGTTTGAGAAATTCTAATGCTAATCTCATCTACTCACTTAGTAGAATTTTAACATATAAGTTAATTCTAATTTTCACTAATGGAAACTACTTAAATATTTGATCAAAATCGGGTCAACGCACCCAATTTCTACAAACCAAATTCCAACAACTCTTTTAGGAATTCCACCACCTAGACGCTAGGCTCCCCTTGACTGCTGACATTTTTTTCCATTAACGTCTTGCCTAATACTATCTATATTCCGAGCAGAGTTGTAGAAATGGGCCGGAAAGGCGAGCCAGCCCAAGGCTTGACAAATCCCACCATTTAGGGGGCGGGCGCAGGACGGGGAAACCTCAACCCAAACTAACCCGCCATGGGCCGCGGGTTGGGCAGGCCAACCAGCCTATAATAAAAATAAAAAATATTTTCATTGCGAATTTGACTTTGATATCTCATATAAGTTATAGTTTTTTGTTGGCTTTTCAATAAAACTTGAATTATCCTGATATCAATTTCCTACATGAAGTTATGCTTTCGAAAATCGAAGATCGCTA
The DNA here is from genome assembly GCA_016081115.2 of Rehmannia glutinosa. NCBI lineage: Eukaryota > Viridiplantae > Streptophyta > Magnoliopsida > Lamiales > Orobanchaceae > Rehmannia > Rehmannia glutinosa. The sequence continues at coordinate 10,123 of JABTTQ020000484.1, forward strand.
AATTAGAAAATTTATTACATGGTGAAATTTTAATTGAATATTCTAATTTAATTGAGCTCTAATTTGAGAAAGTGATGAACAAAAAAGTCGTAGTTTATTATCTTGGCTTTAAAAACAATTAAGAATTTCATCAAATGATTACCATGACTAGAAGATATGCTCAAAATACGATGAATGCACAAAGTTGGATTACATAAATTTTAATATTTCTATGTTTTAAAAATAAAAAAGTGGGTGGGCTGCAAGTTGGCCTACCCCGCTGCGGGCTGGCCGCCTTAACCCGTGGCCCAAACAGATTGATCCGTTTAGAGGCGGGTCATTAAATCCTCTACCCACCCCCTACCTTTGGCAAGGCCCGGCCGACCAGGCTCATTTTGACAGCTCTAATCTCGAGTCAAAATAGACAATACAACAACAAAAAATTAAGTTTTATCCCACTATGTGGGATCGAATATATGGATCATATCACGCCATTGTTTACGATTAAAAATGATATTTTGAAAATGGACAATAACGAAATCAAATTAGTTTTACACAGTTTTGGTACAATAGCAATCTATACGTGCAACATATAGATTATTTATAATGCTAAACTCTATTTTAGCATAATTTTTGCATCAAAGTGGCGGAAGTATTATACTAAAGTCGCCTCTAATCTATTTATTTCAAATTGTACTAAAAAATATAATGTGTGTGATAGTATATTCTTTATCATTTTATTTAAAATAATTATTTTATCTCATCGAATATTTACTTATAATTTTGTTAGCATATTTATTACAATAACATATTTAATTATATTGTTATGTTTAGTTAATTAAAACAATTTAAATAATGTAATATAATTAAACGTGGTATTAAATTAAATAAAGTATATCTACACTAAAAGAAAAAATAAAGTTGACGCATGTCATTACCTCATTAATCTTGGACATTTGTCAACTTCTTATTCTCCCGATTCTACATGGAGGCTTCACATTTATCTACGTGCATGGCAATCCTATGTGTATAAGTAAAAGATAACAAACTTAACAAAGATTCCAAAAGATAAAAAATAATCCCGAAAATAAATGATTTGCTCACAATTAGTTTGAAAAATTCGATCTTTGATCAAATCTATCAGAAGATATTTTTATTGAGAAATACTCTTTTAGTTTAGAATATTTATTTTTGAATTTAAAAGATAACAAATTTAAGAGATGACTAATAATTAAAAAATGAAGGATATTCTATTTACACTATCTTTTATATTTGTTATCTTTTAAATATGTAACACTTAAAAATTATATTTGGACAAATTCCGTGTAACACACGGATGTTATTCTAGTAAATAAATATTTCAGTTGACAAATAAACTTGCATAAACGTTAAAATATGATATTATATTGAATAAAATAAGAAACGAACATTACAATTTTCTACTTGGTATTTGTATCAATGTTTATTTATAATTTTAACTGATATGAGTTTTTGCAAATGTTAATAAATTTGGAAATTGAAGTTGGCATTTAAAAATTCTTATTTTCTTCTTTCCAGGCAAAAGCAGATAATCACTTTTTTAAGTATATATATATATAATATATATATATATATATATTTCTTTGATTGGAGAAGCTTTGTAATTTATTAATAATAAATAATATCTTTAGTTACATGCTTCACTAGCCAAGAAGAAAAATCCTCATTCACCAACAAGAAAGCGAAGGGGACAAAATAGATGTTGGAATTTGGTCTTTGAGAAATGGGTGTTGACCCGATTTTGACCAAATAATTAAGTGGTTTCTAGTATTAAAAAATAGAATTAAATTATTTATAAAATTTCTACTAAGAGAGTAGATGAGAATAGCATTTGGAATTTCTCAAAACCGATTCCGGGTGAATGAGAAATTAATGTTAGAAGTTAGCCACTTAATATAAATAAATGGTATGGAAAATGGAAAATGTGGGGAGGGAGAGATGATCCATCCCACATAGGAAAAAGAGGATAAAGTTGCACACTTAATATATCCCAAGTTGGACATATGGGTTTGGGCCCTTGGGGGCACCCAAGTTTTTAAAGGGGTGAGAACCTAGAATGCTTGTGGGTTTGGTTCAAAGCACACAAGCGCGCCGCCGGCCGGCTTGGGCTTGGGCTTCAAGGTCCTTATTCTTTTTGGACCAAAAACCTTTAAAATTAAATGTTTAATTAATTTTTGTAATTAATTAAATAGATTTAATTAATTTTCGTAATTAAATAAATGAGTTCAACTTGGGAAAGTTTCGGACCCGCGCACGGGCAGAAGCACGACCCGTGCGGTCGGGTCGTGCTCGCTGCTAAGTTTTGCAAGTTTTGCAGACAGCGCATGGGCGGCGCACGGCCATCTTTGCCGGGGTGTCTTTGGTTTAACTTTTTCGCGCCCAAGAGACGGGCGGGAGCACGGCCGTGCGTACGCCTGGTCGTTTCTCCCCGCAGTGCATCCATTCGGTGAAAATATGTCTTTTCGAACCAAAAGACGCGATCTTTCCATACGAGGCACCTCAGGCCTATAATTACTCGACCCTGCAGATGAAAAAAATGTCAAGAAAAATATCAGATTATTAACCGGTCATATTGCATTCAATATATTGCCATACAATCCGTTCAAAAAGCTTAAAAGTTGAGAAACACTTCTTGTTCGCTGTGATTTCGGTTTTTGCAAGTGCTACTAAACCGGAACTGTAAGTCGTTGTATCTTAGAGACGAACCCGGGAACCGTAAGCACTTAGTATACGGGGCGTATTTCGCCTATGGGAGCGACAGATCCACTCGCCTCGACTTTATCCTAGCCATTTTCTTCCATAGAAATTTCACCATATATTTTACCAACAATCGCAAGACGAAATATCTGTTTCTGTTGAAGACGATGACTTCCAGTTCGATCTCTTTCACACCAATGGCTGCTGCTCCCGCCCACGGTGAAAAGCCGCCCAAGTTCTCCGACACCGACTTCAAACGTTGGCAACAGAAGATGCTCTTTTACTTGACGACCTTGGGGTTGTCACATTTTCTGAAGGACGACCCTCCTCCCTCCGTAGGCGAAGACGAAACTGACAACAATCGGAGAATCGCTGTGGATGCTTGGCATAACAACGATTTTCTATGTCGCAACTACGTATTGAACGGGCTAGACGACACTCTCTACAACGTTTATAGCACGTTCAAGACGTCCTAGAAACTGTGGGATTCCTTGGAGAAGAAGTACAAAGTGGAAGATGCCGGCACAAAGAAATTTGTTGTCGGCAAATTCCTCGAGTACAAGATGGTTGACACCAAGACGGTGATCAGCCAAGTTCAGGAGATTCAAATCATACTTCACGACTTAGTGTCTGAAGGGATGATTTTGAATGAATCCTTTCAAGTGGCTGCGATAATCGAGAAGTTGCCGCCATTGTGGAAGGACTTCAAAAATTACCTCAAGCACAAGTGCAAAGAAATGGGGCTTGAGGATATGATTGTTCGACTTCGTATCAAAGAAGACAACCGAAAATCAGATGTGAAATCCAGCAAGTCTGGAATGGAGGCTAAGGTTAATCTTGTAGAATCGAGCACGGCAAGAAACGCAAGCACCGGGAAGGAAAAAGGAAAAGCCAAAAAGTTCAAGGGGAATTGCTACAATTGTGGCAAACCAAACCACATGGCTAAGGATTGCCGACACCCGAAGAAGGGCAATCAAGGTGGCAACCAACAAGCCAATGTGACGGAGGACAAGTCGGTTCCAATCGAAGCCGAGCTTGATCTCTCCTCTGTTGTGTTTGAAGCCAATATGGTGGATAACCCAAGGAGTGGTGGATAGATACGGGGCTACTCGTCACATTTGTGCCGACAAGGAGATGTTCTCCTCCTAACTCGATTAATGGAAGGAAGTTGTTCATGGGGAACTCTTCGACTTTCAACATCGTTGGGCTTGGAAAGGTGGTGCTCAAGATGACTTAGGAAGGAGCTTACGCTTGTAGATGTCCGCATGTCCCAAACATCCGCAAGAACTTGGTTTAGGTCCTTTTTTAGCAAGGCGGTTATAGACTAGTGTTTGAATCGACAAGTTTGTAATGACCAAGAATGGTCTGCATTTTTATGTAAAGGTTACCTTGATAAGTGTCTGTTTAAAATATCAGCAATGCCTACATTTTTTCCGCCAAGAGGCGAAGAATAAAAACGTTATTGTTTACTTGTTGGATTGTTCTAATTTATGGCATGATAGATTAGGACACGTAAACTTCAACACAATTAAAAGGTTAGTGAATCTGGAATTATTACCTATGTTTAAAATCGATTCACAAGACAAATGCGAAATTTGTGTTGAAGCAAAATTGGCCAAAGCACCGTTTCATTCGGTAATGAGAAGTACCAAACCACTCGAGTTAATTCATACAGATGTGTGTGATTTAAAACTTGTGCAAACTCGAGGCGGGAAAAAGTACTTCATAACATTTATAGACGATTGCACAAGATATTGCTATGTGTATCTTTTGAAAAGCAAAGATGAAGCTTTAGTAGCTTTTAAAACTTATAAGAATGAAGTTGAAAATCAGCTTAATCTGAAAATTAAGATGATTCGAAGTGATAGAGGCGGAGAGTATGTTGCTCCGTTTGAGGAATTTTGCTCGGAAGTGGGTATAATTCATCAAATGACTGCACCTTACTCACCTCAATCAAATGGTGTTGCAGAACGCAAAAATCGTACTCTTAAGGAGATGATGAATGCGATGTTGATAAGTTCTGGCTTACCCAAAAACTTGTGGGGGGAAGCCATACTTTCTGCAAACTGCATTCTTAATAAGATCCCACACAAAGGAAAAACGAAACTCCATATGAGTTATGGAAGGGACGTAAACCGTCATATAAATACCTCAAAGTGTGGGGGTGTTTGGCTAAAGTCGAAGTACCTAAGCCGAACCAAGTTAAAATCGGTCCGAAGACGATCGATTGTATTTTCATTGGATATGCAAACAATAGTAGTGTATATCACTTTTTAGTGCACAAGTCAAAGAATTCTCGATATAAATGAAGGTATGATCATTGAATCAAGGAATGATGTATTCTTCGAGAATATCTTTACGAACAAAGAAGCGGAAAGAAGAAAGTTTGAGTAAACGGACTTATGATAATCGCAAGGTTATCTCAAAGTGATGATGAAGAGGAACCAAGACACAGTAAAAGGACAAAAGTAGCTAAGTCTTTTGGTCCTGATTTTCTAACTTATATGTTAGAAAACGAACCCCGAACTATTCAAGAAGCATTGTCTAGTCCATAAGCTCCTCTCTGGAAAGAAGCTATCAATAATGAGATAGATTCCATCATGCAAAATCATACTTGGGAGTTAGTGTAAGTCCAAGCGGCTACGATAATCTAGAGGGGGGGTGAATAGATTATCTCCATCTTTTCGATTTCGCCCTCTTTTTCGAATCAATTACGCCAATACAATAATAAAGGCGCGGAATGTAAACAACACGCGTCGATTTATAGAGGTTCAACCTACCTAGGGCCTAATCCTCTACCACCCCAGTATCTCCGGGATGGATTTCAAAAAAAAAGATTTTATTAATTTCCAAAATTAATACAACACATTACAACATCACCTTGAAGAGCACCACACTCTTCTACAACACCACCTTTGAGATTACCACAATCTCTCTTGAAGATTACCACAATCTCCAATGGCACCTTGTGAAGATTACCACAATCTTCAACCTTGAAGAATACCAAATTCCTTCAATACCTCAAGAGCACCACACTCTTGAAACACCTATCACCTAAATCACCCAAGTGTATTCTTTCCACAAGAATACTCACAAGGATGTCTTGTGTTGAATGATGACAAAAATCAAGATTACAACTCAATAATGAATATTAGAATTTGAGTACAAGTGTAATCAAGAAATAAAGCCTAGACCTCAAGATGTGAAAGTGAAATACTTAGGCTATAAATACAACAAGAGTGTTGAATATGAAAGCTTGGAAATTTGCAGATTTCTTGTTGTGTATTTGCTTGGGTTGTTGTTTCTTGTGTCTTCAATTCATCCTCTATTTATAGGGAAGTCTTCACTAACATAGGCTCCCAACATAGGCTCCTTCTTCTTCACTTTTGTCTACAAAAAGAGGATCACAAGATGTAGAAATATTGTACAAAATTGAAAAGCAAATCTTGCTGTCAAGGAGTTCAACGGTACAAATTTTTCTTTGTCAAAAGATTTACAACAGCGACCGGTTGCCCGTATAAGGTTTCAACGTTTTGAAAAAGATAGTGCGATCCAGTGCGGGTCGACGGGGTGCGACCGCCGCCCTAGGTGGATGGTCCCCTCCTCTTTTTGTACAGTAAATTGTTTTTTCTAACTGCATTTCAAGTTCGTGTTCTTCGTGCATGTGTCGACGCTTTGGGCGCGGCCGACCTTCAATTTGAAATGTTGTCCGATTTTTGTCAAAAATAAACTTCAAGAAATACTCCAAAAAATTAGTAAAACATTTTAAATCAATTGGGAGTATTTGGACAACATTTACAAACATTGTTTTGGTGTAAAAACCAATATAAACAAAATCGTCAAAAGTGTTGTCCAATTTTAATCAAATTAAAAACTCTAAGAAATACTCCAAAAATTAGTAAAAACATTTTAAATCATTTAGGAGTATTTGGACAACATATAAAAACATTGTTTTGGTATAAAAACTCATTTAAACAAAATCATTAAAATCTTGATAAAAACATTTATCTAACAAACTCCCCCTTTTTGATGATTACAAACCAAAATAATTTTTAGAAGGTCGATTTTAAAACAAAACAAATTTTCCGGTCTAAAACAACAATCCATTACAAGCAAGATTTATTATAAGTACAACACACAAGAGTAGGAGCAAAGATTTTTCAAAATCATTTTTGCACAAGCTCCCCCTATCAACATGCATATAAAGAACAAGCATTAAAGCAATCAACTAAAAGCTAAAAGCTTAGCTTTTACAACTTAAGCTTGAATTCCATGAGCTTATAAGCTCCCCCTGTCACAAGACATCATTAGTCAAGCATAAAAGTCCATAATACATCACATGGACTAAGTATTGTTCACAGCTTATGGCTTTCAAGAGCCCTAGCTTATAGCTTTTCTTGCGAGCTTATTTTCGCTTCTTTGAGCATATGAGCGTTTTTCCTGTTTCTCCCCCTTTGGAATCATCAAAAAGAATGTTAGCACGATAAAAACATCATATATTCATATCACAGTGCGCAAATTTATCGATTTATCGAGCTTTTTGAAAATTGAAGCTTAAATTCCAAATAAAAGGGAAAAGTTGATCAATTGACTTGCAAAAGCTCATTTGATTGATAAAACATGATCTCTATAAACTTATAAGACTTTTCAAATCGAGAGACTCATGTAGGTGATGAATTTTTCATTGAAACATTTTGTCGAACACTTGGCGTGTATCGAATAAACTAGAAGTATATAACGCCTTTGAAATTCATTTAAGCCAAAAATTTTCATCACCAATTCATTTCAAACAACATTCAATACATCATAAATAGTAAGCTCATCACATTCATATGAAACTAGCATCAAGAATTTTGCAAATAAGTCAAAATCTCAAGTGGTTCAACCCAATTGAGCAAATGGAGTAGAATTCTTACCATTTATTCGGGAAAGATGAGCAATGATGATGATAATCGAGCCTAATGAAGTCCAAAATGTAAAAAGTATGCACAAAAACAAATTTGAAGTGAAATATGAGTGCAAAATGCGAAGGGGACGAAAAATGACCAAAATAAGCCAAAATGGCCGAGATCAAAAATGTAAACGATTTTAACCAAAAAAAAAAATCTTGAGGGGCGACGGCCGAGCCGGTGGGCGTGGTCGCCCAAGCCCTGGCACCATTGTTTTGGTCCTGTTTTGAAAATCCGAAATTTGATCCAAAATCCAATTTTTCGCCCCTAAGTTTTAAAAACGTGCAAAATGCAAACGTAGACCTCATTCAATATACATTGTGTCATAATCAAGCTCGAAATGAGGTAAAAGACTCGGCGGTTAACGAAACAAAAGTCCGTGAGTTAACTTTGAGACGGAATTAAACACATCTCAATTTTACGTTTAAGAAACGCAATCCCTTTTAAAACGAACGTAGAATCTCAATATGTTTAGTTTGATTATAACAAACCATATTTGAAAAATTATTTTCACCGGACTTGTTATCCCGAAAAATGTAAACGTTTAAAAACTTTGGATACACAAGTCATAAGAAGAAGTGCCTTTCAAACATTTGAAAATTTCTTTTAACGCCACTTTAATGAGATTCATTGGGATAGTTTTTTTTAAGTCGAGCATATAGACATAAGGCATATAGAATGTCGAGTCTATGAGAATAATAAACGAAAACATACCTCTAGCTTGTTTGTCAATCAATATGCCTTCCTCAATCTTTGTCAATCTTAACATTGGTAGCCATAGAGGTTGAGATAATTCTTCCTTCTTCAATGCTTAACTTCTTCAAAAATTCTATTGTATACTTTGATTGTGAAATATAATCACTTTCTTGGCATTGTTTAACTTGAAGTCCAATGAAGAAATTTGAGCTCCCCCATCATGCTCATCTTAAGTATACCTTGCAACAACTTAGAAAATATCTTGCACAAATATTCATTAGTAGCACAAAAATAACATCATCAACATAAATTTGCACAAGTAAACAATTTTGCCCTTTTTCAAATAGTGTAGTATCAACTTTACCTCTTGTAAAACCATTTCGCAAAAAAAAAAATGATCTAAGTCTATCATACCATGCACGGGGTGCTAGTTTTAAACCATACAAGGCCTTTAATAAAAATCATTTGGCCTAGAAAAATATTAAACCCGGAGGATGTTTTACATAGACTTTTATAAAACCATTTAGAAATGTGGATTTAACATCCATTTGGTAAAACTTGAAATTTTTTTAAAACAAGAATTGGCAAGAAACATGCGAATTGCTAATAAATGTGCTACGGGTGCAAATGTATCATCAAAATAAATACCTTCTTCTTGACAATACCTTCGAGCTACTCACCTTGCCTCAAGCTTGACCCGAAATACCAAAAAAAATTTCTGCAAAATCTTAACAAGATATCTTGCACAAGAGCATAGTAATATCGAATAATAGAGACACAATAATAAGTAACACATACTATGCTTTAGGAAAAATCATCAAGAGTTCAATAAAAACATGCAAGTTCAAATATGCTTATAGAAAGCTATATAAGGCCTCTTTTGAAATTTGAAAATTCGAGAGCATATAGTTGAGACCTCATTTACAAGAAGCATATGATCAAGAGCTTTGACAAAGCAACCAAGAATAATGACATTTATATGAGCAATAAAATGCATAACTAAGAGAGGGATAAAAATCAAATGTCTTATCAAAATAAAGTATAATCCCTTACTAATCTCGGATAAAACAAGCTAAGTCAAATAATGCCTTTCAAAAATCAAAACATCCTCTTAATGGCACTTATGTGAAATACTATGAAATATCTTGAAACTCAAGCACATAGGCATATGGCAAACATAATATCGAGTCTATAAGATGAATACCGATGAGAAGCGTACCTCGATAGTTTATGGTCCTCTTAACACATTATGACATAAATAGCCATTGGTGAGGATACATGAATCCTACACAATTCTTAAAACAAGACTAGCACAAAACATAGTAATGGAGATGTAGGCTAAAGCAATAAGGTATATCACAAGTATGCTTATGCTATATAAATCCATAAGAGATAATAAATCAAATTTTTAGTCATAGTAAATGCACAAGAGTTTATATAAGCATCATACAAGGTCTCCTTTTCAAAATATTTTAAAAATACAAATATATATTGAAGACCTTAATTTTAAAAAATATTTGAAAACTCATTTGCAATTAAGACACAAATAAAAACATGCATAATAACAAAATAAAATACATATTTAAATGGAGAGATACGGTTTACCAATTTCGCCATTTCCACGGGTTATGTCTCTCCCTTTGTAGATAGTATCTTCCTCTTGAGAAATCATTTTGTTGATGATGTCTTCTCCAATTTTGCCCATTTCTCGAGTTTTGTCCTTCCCATTTTTGATGGTGTCTTCTCTTTGAGAATCATCTTGTTGATGATGACTTTGCCATTTCAAGGATTGTGTACTTCTCATTTTTGATTATATCTTCTTCTTGGAAATTTATCGTGATGGTGTATTCTCCTTTGATCAAATGACACGGGCATTTGATATCTTCTTGGCGGTATGAATTTTCCTTTATTATTACGCCGGGTACCTAATATGACATTATTTTGTGGTACCCTAAAGTGTTTGGGTCCTTGGGGATTAGCTTTGAGATTTTTAGGTCTCCAATAGAAATTAGAGCTATTTCTAGCCCGACAAGTATTAACCGTATGACCCTTTTTACCGCAATAAAAGCAAGTAATAATTCTAGGAGCATAATGACCAACATGCTTATAGACTTGATTCCTTTTCATATGATTAACAACATTAGACTTATGATCAAGTCCTTGTTTCAATTTATCACAACTATGAACATCAATAATATCGGTCATTTTATCGGTACTCAAGTTGGATTTTGATAAATCATTTTTCATGCAAATAATATCCTCAACAAGAGTACTATTTTCTTTTTCAAGATTTCTAACCTTGTCAAGTGTGGTGGTGTGATCACATGAAAGTGATTCATAAGAGGAAAATAAATTATCCTTATCAATTTTCAAAATACTGAATTCCTTTTTCAAATTTTTGTATTTAACAAGTAAGCTTTGGAATTCATTTTGAAGTTCATCAAAATCATTTTGCAAATCACTATAATCATTTTGTAATTCATTATCATAAGAAGTGGAGGGTTTAGAACTTACCTCGTTTTCTTCTTCGAAGCCCATAAGACATCGTTCGTTTTCATCGACGTCGGAAGTTGTAGGAAGCTCATCCCATGTTGGGTTTGTATCCATTTGAGAAGTAGATGCTTTTGAGTGGCTCATTTCATTTGCATATACTTCTTCTAATTTTCTCCATACTTCATGAGCCGATTTAATTCCTACAAGATGATCATATTCCAAAATGGTAAGTGAACAATAAATAATATTAAGAGCTTTACCATTTAAGGAAATGCTTTTCTTCTCTTCATCATTGAGCTCTTTGAGGCCTTTGTGTAGTGTGTCCATCATTGGAATGGATTCTTCATTTACGACCGTGTTCCAAATATCGAACCCGCAACTTTGTAGATAGCATTCCATTCTTTCTTTCCAAAATGTAAAATTTTTGGAATCGAATAGTGGTGGCTTGGTGGTGGAGGCGCCGGTAAGGTAGACTTCGTTCGTAGCCGATGATCGTTCCTCTTTACTCGCGATGTGGAACGAGCTTGCCAAAGAGTTTGGCTTTGATACCATTGTAAGTCCAAGCGGCTACGATAATCTAGAGGGGGGAGGGTGAATAGATTATCTCCATCTTTTCGATTTCGCCCTCTTTTTCGAATCAATTACGCCAATACAATAATAAATGTGCGGAATGTAAACAACACGCGTCGATTTATAGAGGTTCAACCCACCTAGGGCCTAATCCTCTACCACCCCAGTATCTCCGGGATGGATTTCAAAAAAAAAAGATTTTATTAATTTCCAAAATTAATACAACACCTTACAACATCACCTTGAAGAGCACCACACTCTTCTACAACACCACCTTTGAGATTACCACAATCTCTCTTGAAGATTACCACAATCTCCAACGGCACCTTGTGAAGATTACCACAATCTTCAACCTTGAAGAATACCAAATTCTTCAATACCTCAAGAGCACCACACTCTTGAAACACCTATCACCTAAATCACCCAAGTGTATTCTTTCCACAAGAATACTCACAAGGATGTCTTGTGTTGAATGATGACAAAAATCAAGATTACAACTCAATAATGAATATTACAATTTGAGTACAAGTGTAATCAAGAAATAAAGCCTAGACCTCAAGATGTGAAAGTGAAATACTTAGCTATAAATACAACAAGAGTGTTGAATATGAAAGCTTGAAATTTGCGATTTCTTGTTGTGTATTTGCTTGGGTTGTTGTTTCTTGTGTCTTCAATTCATCCTCTATTTATAGGAAAGTCTTCACTAACATAGGCTCCCAACATAGGCTCTCAACATAGGCTCCTTCTTCTTCACTTTTGTCTACAAAAATAGGATCACAAGATGTAGAAATATTGTACAAAAGTGAAAAGCAAATCTTGCTGTCAAGGAGTTCAACGGTACAAATTTTGCTGTCAAAAGATTACACAGCGCGACCGGTTGCCCTATATAAGATTTCGAACGTTTTGAAAAAGATAGTGCGATCCAGGTGCGGGTCGGACGGGGGTGCTACGTGCCGCTCGGGGTGCGACCGTCCCCTAGGTGGACCGGTCCCCTCCTCTTTTTTTTTGTACGTAAATTGTTTTACATTCCTTATCTGCTTCAAGTTCGTGTTCTTCGTGCATGTGTCGACGCTTTGGGCGACCGGTCGGCCTTCCATTTGAAATGTTGTCCGATTTTTGTCAAAACTAAACTTCAAGAAATACTCCAAAAAATTAGTAAAAACATTTTAAATCAATTGGGAGTATTTGGACAACATTTACAAACATTGTTTTGGTGTAAAAACCAATATAAACAAAATCATCAAAAGTGTTGTCCAATTTTAATCAAATTAAAAACTCTAAGAAATACTCCAAAAATTAGTAAAAACATTTTAAATCATTTAGGAGTATTTGGACAACATATAAAAACATTGTTTTGGTATAAAAACTCATTTAAACAAAATCATCAAAATCTTGATAAAAACATTTATCTAACAGTTAGTTGATCTCCCACCGGGTTGCAAACATTTGGGATGCAAGTGGATCCTTAAAAGGAAGCATAAAGCAGATGGATCTATCGACAAGTATAAAGCCCGATTGGTAGCTAAAGGGTTTAGACAAAATGAGGGATATGACTTCTTCGATACATATTCTCTTGTCACGAGGATTACGTCCATTCGTGTTCTCATTGCTATTGCAGTTTTGCATAACCTTGAGATACATCAAATGGACGTTAAAACTGCCTTCTTGAATGGTGAACTTGAAGAGGAGATCTATATGCAACAACCCGAGGGGTACGTTGCACCCGGTCAAGAGCGAAAGGTGTGTAAACTTGTTAAGTCACTTTATGGACTAAAACAAGTACCTAAGCAATGGCACGAAAAGTTTGACTCGGCTATGAAGTCAAACGGTTTCAAGATCAACGAATGTGATAAGTGTGTCTACATTAAAGGTACAACAAATGATTATGTCATAGTATGCCTTTATGTGTATGATATGTTGATCATGGGTAATAGTCATGATTTAATCATGAATACTAAGAACATGTTGAAGAAGAACTTTGACATGAAGGATATGGGATTATCTGATGTTATATTAGGGATTAAAATCTCTAGGACTTCAGATGGAATTTTCTTGTCACAGTCCCATTATGTCGAAAGCATACTTAGAAGGTTTAATGCTTTTGATAGTCCTCCGGCTAAGACACCTGTAGATCTAAGTCTACACTTGGCCAAGAATAGAGGCGAACCAGTTTGACAATTTGAATATGCAAGGGTAATTGTGATCGATGTACTTAACAAATTGTACACGTCCGGACATTGCATATTCAAGTGAGTAAACTAAGTAGTTCACAAGTAACCCAAGTGAGATCACCGGAAAGTCTGTGACAAGGGTACTTAGATATTTAAAGTATTCCATGAACTATGGAATACTTTATACGAGATATCCAACGGTATTAGAAGGATCTTTGTGATGCCAATGGATATCGACACAAAAGACTCCAAGTCCACAAGTGGATTTGTTTTCACAATAGGTGGAGGAGCGGTGTCGTGGAAGTCTTCTAAGCAAACGTGCATAGCTCGATCCACTATGGAATCCGAGTTCATTGCTTTGGATAAAGCTGGAGAAGAAGCAGAATGGCTTAGAAACTTCTTAGAGGATATTCCTTGTTGGAATAAGCCTCGTACTCTTTGTTATGATACACTGTGATAGTTAATCAGCAATCGGAAGGGCACAAATCAATATGTATAATGGTAAGTCTAGACATATACGTCGGAGACACAATACCATTAGACAGTTGATTTCGAATGGGGTTATTTCGGTTGACTATGTGAAGTCATAGGAAAACCTTGCAGATCCGCTTACGAAAGGCATAAATCGAGATCAACTATATAAACTGTTAAGGGGAATGGGTTTAAAATCCACAACTTAAAGAATGTTCATAGTGGTAACCCAACCTTGTGAATTGGAGATCCCAAGACCTTGGTTCAATGGGACAACTAAGTTATGAATGTTCAGCTGAACACTTGGAAAATGTGTTAGCTCATTCTCGATACATCCAAGTGAATGTAAACCTGCTGAATGTGGTGAGGTTAAGTTTAAGACTTTTAATGATTCATATACCAAAAGGTGGAGTATTGCAGGATACTCTTCAATAGGAGATCACCTATATAAGTGAGAAGTAATGGCCGCTTCAAAATAAACACTTATGAATCTAAGATATGGTCCAGGGCCAAAATGGACACAACGTGAGAACAACAAGTGTTAGAGTTGTTATTGTGTAAGTATTGTTGTCTTGGTTTACACGAACGGCTGCGTAGTTCAAGACATCGCGTCACTAAGCAGCCAGTAAATCCGATACACACATGCATTAATTTCATTCATGTGGGGGATTGTTGGAATTTTTGGTTTGGTAAAATGGGTGTTGACCCGATTTTGACCAAATAATTAAGTGGTTTTCATTAGCAAAAAATGGAATTAAATTATTTGTAAAAATTCTACTAAGAGAGTAGATGAGAATAGCATTTGGAATTTCTCAAAACCGATTCCGGGTGAATGAGAAATTAATGCTAGAAGTTAGCCACTTAATACAAATAAATGGTATGGAAAATGGAAAATGTGGGGAAGGAGAGATGCTCCATCCCACATAGGAAAAAGAGGATAAAGTTGCACACTTAATATATCTCAAGTTGTACATATGGGTTTGGGCCCTTGGGGGCACCCAAGTTTTTAAAGGGGTGAGGACCTACATGCTTGTGGGTTTGGTTCAAAGCGCGCGCCGCCGCCGGCCGGCTCGGCTCGGCTCGGCCCGGCCCGGGTCCAGGTCCGGGTCGTGGGTCGTGGGCTTGGGCTTGGGCTTCAAAGCCCTTATTCTTTTTGGATCAAAAATCTTTAAAATTAAATGTTTAATTAATTTTTATAATTAATTAAATAGATTTAATTAATTTTCGTAATTAATTAAATGAGTTCAACTTGGGAAAGTTTCGGACCCGCGCACGGGCAGAAGCACGGCCCATGCGGTCGGGTCGTGCTAACCGGCAAAGTTTTTTTGCCACGACGCACGGGCGGCGCACGGCCCATCGCGTCCCAGGGCGTCTTGGGTGACGAACTTTTTCGCGCCAGCGCACGGCCAGGAGCACGACCCATGCGTCTGGTCGTGCTCCCCTGCGCAGGTGCGTCTGTTCAGTGAAAATATGTCTTTTCGAACCAAAAGATGCGATCTTTCCATACGAGGCACCTCAGGCCTATAATTACTCGACCCTGCAGATGAAAAAAATGTCAAGAAAAACATCAGATTATTAACCGGTCATATTGCATTCATCATATTGCCATACAATCCGTTCAAAAAGCTTGAAAGTTGAGAAACACTTCCTGTTCGCTGTGATTCCGGTTTTTGCAAGTGCTGCTAAACCGGAATTGTAAGTCGTTGTATCTTAGAGACGAACGCCGGGAACCGTAACACTTAGTATATGGGGCGTATTTCGTCTTGCGAAGACAAAATCTAATTCTGGCCTCGACTTTATCCTAGCCATTTTCTTCCATACAGAAATTCCACCATATATTTTACCAACAATAGAAAATTTAGCTAGGGAATGTGCAACCATATTTGCTTGTCTACGGATGTGGAAAAATCTTGAGATAAAAGGCTCATCAAGCATATTATTATACATAAGAAAAATATTTGCTCTTACCAAATAATTCTAGATTAATTGGTCCACACACATCCATATGCACAAGTTCAAGCAGCTTGGTCGCTCTCCATGTTGCTTCTTTTGGAAAACCCTTTCTCGTATGTTTGCGGACAAAACATGTTTCACACAAATGATTGGGATGGTTAATTGAAGGCATCCCTCTCACCATATTATTTTCTCCCATCACTTTAAGAGCTCCAAAATTCAAATGCTCAAATCTCATGTGCCATTACCATGCTACATTTTGCATATTAGCCATCAAATACTTTGCATTAATTGATTTCATGTTCAATTTGAACATCTTGCCACTTTAGCAAGCAAATTAGCATTCTGATCTCGTAGCCAAATACAATTATCTTTCATGAGAATTTCATACCCATTTTCAAGAAATTGATCCAAACTCAAAATATTACTTTTCAATTTAAGTACATAATAAACATTGGAGATCAATTTATGGCTGCCATCTTTGGAAAAAATGAGAATTATACCTTTCCCTTCATTATGGATATTTGATGAGTCTCGGAAAAAGACATTATCTCTCACCTTCTCATTTAGCTCTAATAATTTTTCTCTATATCCGTACATGTAGTTACTAACACCTGTTAAGTTGGTTTTATACCAACGTATTGAGTACTCTAGACGAGGATTTTGCGTTGTTTTCAGGTATTTTAGTGTCGTTTGAGTTGAGTTTGTGTCATTAGTTGTTGTTCGAGAATCGGGACTGATCTTGATAGCCGAAACTGGTTAAAAATGATGAAAAATGTGTTTGGGTGGTGAAGATCGCATTTTGGGAGCGAAAAAATGGAAAAATACGAGCAAGATCGGGCCAGTTTAAAATCCCGCGCGCAAAGACGGGGGCGAAAATGGTACAACGGAGAAGTGGCAGCTTGCAAGCGGCAGTAGTGGCTATCATGCGGTGGTATCACATACGCAAAGAAAGAAGCGGCTGGCAGCGCCTAACAACTGGTTTGCAGTAAGCGTGTAAGCCGAGGGGAAGAGGCGGCTGCTGGCTGCTGCCATTTCTAGCGCTGCAATCGCGCGCGTATGGGCCTGAACGTGTTTTGGGCCTTTTTGGACGGAATTTTTAGGGTTTCAAGCCTATAAATAGAACAAGGGACGTACAAACTGGGGGTTGGACATTTTGGAGAGCACAAGGGGCGATTTTGATCAAGGAGAAAGAGTTCGGGACGAGATTCGAAGGCATCTATCTTCTGAAAACAGAGAAGATTCCTCCTTTAATCATTCTGAATTATTTTTCTAGCATCTTTGTTGAACCCTATCAATGTATAATTATTTCTTCATGAGTTTTGGTACATCTATTATGAGCTAAACCTATTTTTCTAGGGGATTGATGTAACTTACGTTTGAATCTATGTTTTGATTTCCAGTTTATGAAAATCGCATGTTTATTAATCTATTTGTGCTATTTGATTTGATTGCTTCTGGATTATCTGATCAATAATTTAGAGTGTTTGGCGTGCTTGATTTGACACTCGAGAGAGGTAATTGAACGCCTGGCCATAGAATAGCACAACCTAGGGATTCATAGAACCGAGAGGTTTATGAATCTTTTGAAGCCTGTGATAGAATATTCATTGAGCGTATTAGGGTTTAATTTATGATTTTTATAGAGATATTGAAATCAGAAATTGGAACCTAGAATCACTTGGCACTCGAGAGAGAAAGTGATAAACGGTAGGAATATTGGCTTATAGATTAATAACTGGTGATTAATAAACTGGATTGAAAACATAGGGGATAACTAGGTGAAATCAACCCTCTAGAATTCATCCTCTACGTGTTTGATAAATTGTCTGAACCAATTTGTTAGTTTAATTCTTAGTTTTATTTTTAGTTTAATAAATCTTCATCTCTTTTTGATTTCTAGATAGAGTTAAGCTATTTTAATTATAGTACTTAGTATAAAATTTGATAACAATCCCTGTGGAGACGATAACCTTACTTTCAAAACCTATACTAAAACTTGACACCGTACGCTTGCGGTAAGAATTTCGCGATCAACACCATTATCCAAGTATCACAAATTATTGTTGTCATTCTCGTCATCTTTGATTGTTAACAATAACGTGGACTCTTCCGCTTCTTGCTTATCGTCAACAAGTTTGACATTTTCTTTAGCATCGTAATTATTACTGCAGCTAGGGATGGCAATGGGGAGGGTTGTAACCCGATTCCACACTAAACCCGCCCCGTTTGGGGCGGGTTATGGACCGGTTTCACAAAACCCGCCGGGTTCGGGGTGGGTAATGGGTCCAGCTAGACCCGCCCCAGACCCGCCCCGTATATATAATATTTATTAAATTTTTATAAATTTATTTATAAAACAAACGTTTAGTCTATAATCAACAGTCAACTTAACTTGGGCTTGTCATAATGTAACAACACAACGAAACTGATTGTTGCTGACATGGTAATGGGTTCTTTCATAATATTGTTAAATCTAAAAATTCTAGCTTGATTTTTTTATTGCTCTAGATGATTGTTGCTAAATTTAAATGTAGTATCTCTGTACAACTGAATCTCTTAACACTATTATTAAAAAAAAAATTAATGACTCCATGTACTAAAGTATGGCATTGATCAGAAAATTTTCATTTGGCGAGTTAGCAGGGTTGAACCCATCGGGTTCCGAGTCCAAGGCGGTGCTGGGTGGGTCCTAAGGCAGGGCGGGGTGGGTCCTAAGGCAGGACGGGGTGGGTCTCAGGTCCAATATTTTCTTTGCGGGGTGGGTCCCGGGTTTGGCCAAACCCATCCCAGACTCGCTCCGTTGCCATCCCTAACTGCAGCACTCCCAGGTAAAATGGTAAAGTCTATGACAACTTTAACATTCAATTTTATACTTCTCATACCTCCTTTCGTTTGATATTGGATAGTAGTCTCGTCCTGTTCCTCTTGCTTTTCCACGACCTATTTGTGATGGTTAGCTTCTTTATTCATTGTTGGAGTTGTCTCTAATGTCTTTTCAAAGCCTACTTGTTAGTCCAAGTGGCTACGAAAATCTAGAGGAAGTGGGGTGAATAGATTTCCTGATTTTCCGAGTTGTGCCCTCTTTGTTGTGAATATGGAGATGGTGAAGAAATAGAAGTGCAGAAAATAAATCAACACACAATGATTTATAGAGCTTCAACCCACCTAGGGCATACGTGCTCTACCACCCTGTATGTCCGAGTGAATTTCGAAAAGGAAAAGTTTTATTAATTGAAACCAAAACAATTACAATCAACGCCTATGAAGAGCACCAAAATCTTCTTACAACAACGCCTACGAAGAGCACCAAAATCTTTCTCACCTCGAAGAGCACCAAACTCTTCTACACGAAAAGCACCAAGCTTTTCAATCAATCACCTCTAATCAATCAAACGCGTTCTTGCCAAAAGAACACTAACAATGATTTCTTATTTTGGATGATGTTACAATTACAATCAAGATTACACTTTGTAAGAAATAGTACAACTCAGAAGTGCAAGTGTAATCAAGAAGGAAAGCCTAATAATCAAGATGTGAAAGTGCAAAACATAGGCTAATACAACAAGGATGTTGAAAATGAACAATAATATATTTTGCTGATTTTTCTTGTTGTGTTGTATGCTTGTGTTGTGTATTTATTGTTTTATAATCCTTCAAGCCTTCATGTATTTATAGGAGAGTTCCTAGATTTAATCACCATCATAGGCTCCCACGATCCTAATTGAGTAATTTCTGCAAAAGAAATATCAAACAATTCCAAGAAATAGCTGTTAGAAGAAAAACCACAATTTCATGAAAAGTTTCTTGCTGCAACGAATAGTTTCTGCTAATAAAATGCTAGAGCGATTGGTTGTCCTCTAACAAATTCGAATGAAAAAAGACGTTGAACAATATTTTAGCACGGGATTGTCTTGGGGCTGGACCGGTCGACATCTAAGGCGACCAGTCGCCCTGGTGGTGCGACCGGTCCCCCTGGGGTTCGACTTGTTCCCCTCAAAACAAATACATTTTTATAGAGAACTCAACATCCCAGGCACCAGTCACCCTCTAGGCGACCGGTCACCCTCCTTTTTTTTTCTTCTCTATTTTTGTTCTGTTCCAAGATAAAACTTTCAGGTACGGGTTGCCCTATAGGGCGACCAATCGACCTAAGTACTGATAAGTTGTCCGATTTTCGTCAAAAATAAAGTTCCAGAATTACTTCAAAAATTTAGTAAAAATCATTGAAAATATTTTGAAGTATTTGGACAACATTTGGGGACGTTGTTTTGGTATAAAACTCATTTATATGACATCATCAAAATTAAGATAAAAACATTTATCTAACAAACTCTCCCTTTTTTATGATTACAAACCAAAATAATTTTAGAGAGCAAATTTTAAAAACAAAACAAGTTTTTCCGGTCAAAAACAACTATCCACTGTAAGGAACACTTCTCAAGATGAAAATCATAATGGGTAGGAGCAATGATTTTTCAAAACAAGTTTTATAAGCTCCCCCTATCAACATGCTGAGCAATAAACAAGCATAGAATCAATCAACTTAAAAGCTAAAAGCTTAGCTTTTGCAAATATAACTTAAAGCTTAAGTGCTTAAAAGCTCCCCCTGTCAAAAATAAGTTATTAGTCATAAGTAATAGTCCATTATACGAGCAAAAATCCATAATACATTCTCAACTTATAGTTTTTTCTGTGACAACTTATAGCTTTTTTTATGTGAGCTTTTTCTAGCTTATTTGATCTTACCATGGGCTTATGAGCTCATTCCGTTTTTATCCCCTTTTGGAATCATCAAAAGATTGCTAGCATGATAAAAACATCATGAATAAACATCAATGTGCGCATTAAACCATGTAATAGCCATATCAGTATCATGTTATGAAATGTAAGGTTTAGAATTCCAAAATGTAAGGGCAATCAATAGCAGTAAGTATTTAGAAGCTCATTTGATATACAAGAAATAATCACCATGTAGATACCAATCAATGATAATCAAGAAAAGCATACAAAAATAGAATTTTCATTGGGACATTTTATCAAACACTTGGCATGCATAAGATAAAATCAAAGTCGTATATGACATTGATATATTGAATCAAACACAAAAAAACAACATCAATCCTAATTCTACAATCATATATCATCAATATACACAATCCCCATCACATGAATACAAGAATTACAAAAATTTATCAAGTGCCAACAAAAAACTCAAGGGTTCAATCCAATTGAGATTAAAGATAAAATATAACTTACCAATGTTGTGAAAGATGAATAATATGGAAGAGATATTTATTATAGAAGCCCAATATAGTAGAATTTGCAAGAGAAAATCATTTTGAGTGATAAGTGTGTGATTTGGGCGAAGGGGTGTAAAGATTTGGAAGTAATACGAAAATGAGGACATAAATAATTTTAATCCTGTAATCAGCCAGGGCGACCGATAGACCAGGGGTTGCGGCCGGCACTGAGCAGGCGTCGGTCGACCCCCTAGCGGCGATCGGTGCCTTCTCTGATGTTGTTTTGCTTTGCTTTTTCAACATTTTGAAACATCAAATTTTCACCCCTAAGTTTTAAAAATGCACAAAATGCAAACATAGACCTTATTCGATATGTATTATGCCTAAACGAGCTCGAATTGAAGTAAAAGACTCAGCGGTTAAGGGTTTTGTAAAAATATCCGCAAGTTGATCTTGAGACGGAACAAAGCACGTTTGAATTTTTTGTTTAGAAACACAATCCCTTAGAAAATGGTGTCGAACCTCAATATGTTTGGTTCGATTGTGATGAACCGGAATTTGAGCAATATTTATAGCGAAAGTATTGTCACAAAAAATAGAACATTTTTTAAATAATATTTATAATCCGCTAGAGTTTGTTTCACTCAAGAAGTTGAGTACAACAAAAGGTCGTGGAAATATATTCGGCTTCGGCCATTGATAAGGATAAACAATTTTGCTTCTTGAAAATCAAGATACTAGGCAATCGCCTAAAAAATGACTTGATCCGGAAGTACTTTTACGATCATCAATATTTTCTGCATAATCCGAATCACTGTATCCTTTTAAAGAAAAATTTCCATTCTTGGATAAAACAAGCCATAAGAAATAGTGTCTTTCAAATATCGAATTTTTTAACAGCACTTAAATAAGATTCTTTAGGATTGCTTTGAAATCGAGCGTATAAGCCTCTGACATGAAGAATATCAAGTCTACGAGTAGTAAGATAAGTTGATAAACATACCTCGAATTAGTTTGTCAACAAATATGCCTTTTTCAAACTTGACAAACATGATGTAGATAACCATTGTCCTTTTGTCAAAGTATTTCCTGTAATATCTAAAATAATCATTGCACAAGAATATCAGATAATATCGACAAAGTTGATATACATCAATTGAAAAATAAGACAAGTATCACATACTATGCTTTTTGTAAGAGCCAACTGTAAGTCCAAGCGGCTACGATAATCTAGAGGGGGGGTGAATAGATTATCTCCATTTTTTCCGATTATGCCCTCTTTTTCGAATCAAACAAGTCAAGGCAATAGTAAAGGTGCGGGAAGTAAACAACACGCGTCGATTTAAAGAGGTTCAACTCACCTAGGTCCTAATCCTCTACCACCCCAGTATCTCTGGGATGGATTTCAAAAAGAAAAAAAGATTTTATTAATTACCAAAATTAATACAACAACACCTTACAACTTCACCTTGAAGAGCACCACACTCTTCTTCAACACCACTTTGGAGATTACCATAATCTCCCTTGAAGATTACCACAATCTTCCTTCAACGGCACCTTGTGAAGATCACCACAATCTTCCGACTTGAAAAATACCAAATTCTTCAACACCTCAAAGAGCACCACACTCTTCAATAAGAAGATTACCACAATCTTCTTGCACCTAACACATAGATCACTCAAGTGTGTTCTTACCACAAGAACACTCACAAGGATATCTTGTGTTGAATGATAACCCAAATTCAAGATTACAACTCGATAATGAATAATACAATATTGAGTGCAAGTGTAATCAAGAAATAAAGCCTAGACCTCAAGATGTGAAAGTGATAAGCTAGGCAAATTACAACAAGAATAATAACAATGAAGAACAAATATGTTTGCTTGAATGTATCTTGTTGTGTTGTAGTATTCTCTCTTATTTTGTTGCTTCAATTCTTCATCTATTTACAAGAGATGTCTTGAACTTGATAGGCTCTTCCTAGGAGATTGAAATCTGTAAAAAATTGCAAGACAAATGAAGAATATAGCTGTTAGAAATCAATCCCACAAATTAGGGAAAAGGTGTCTGCTGCACAACGGTTAGAATTTTGCTGTCAAACTATAGGGCGACCGGTCGCGCATTAATACAGAAAGAAAAATAACACAGCAAAAACCATCATCTGGACCGGTCAGGGTGGGGTCTGACCGATCGACACCCTGTCCGACTGGTCGACCCCTAGGGGACCGGTCCAACTCACATGTTGTCCAAGGCAGAAAGAAAAATCAATCCCTTTTTCTGTTTCAAAACTCAACTCCAGGTACGGGTTGCCCTATAGGGCGATCGGTTGACCACGAGACAAAAGTGTTGTCCAATTTTTGTCGAAAATAAACTTCAAGAAATACTCCGAAAAATTAGTAAAAATATTTTAAACCGATCGGGAGTATTTGTGTAACTTTTAGAAATATTGTTTTGGTGTAAAAAACCCAGTAACACAAAATCATCAAAAGTGTTATCCAATATTTGTCGAAAATAAACTTGAAGAAATACTCCGGAAAATTAATAGAAACAATTTAAATCATTTAGGAGTATTTGGACAACATTTAAAAAACATTGTTTTGGTATAAAAACAAAATCATCAAAATCATGATAAAACCATTTATCAAACAATCTCCCCCTTTTTGATGATTACAAACCAAAATAATTTAACGAGGTCGATTTTGAAAACAAAACAATTTTACCGGTTAAAAAATAAACTATCCGTTGTGAGCGACAACATTCCTCGCAACATAAACACTTTTGATGATATAGAAGCATTTTTGCAAAAGCTCCCCCTATCAACATGCACAATAAGAGTAATATAGAAGCAATCAACCAAAAGCTAAAAGCTCAGCTTTTACATATTGAGCTTAAGTATCAAGAGCGTATAAGCTCTCCTTGTCAACAAAATATCATTAGACATGAATATGAGTCCATAATACATCAAATGGACTAAGTATGATCCACAACTTATGGCTTTTAGTAGCAACAGCTTATAGCTTCTTTCTCGAGCTTATTTTAGCTTCTTTGAGCTAATAAACTTATAACATGTTTCTCCCCCTTTGGAATCATCAAAAAGAATGTTAGCACGATAAAACATCATATATTTATATCAAAGTGCGCAACTAAACCGAGTTATCGAGCTATTTGAACATTGAAGCTTATAAACCAAATAGGAGGGAAACGTCGATCATATAACTTGTAGAAGCTTATGAAAACTCATTTGATAAGCAAAAAATGATCTCTATAAATATATAAGACATTTGAACACATGAGAATCATGTAGGTGATGAATTTTCTTAAAAACGTTTTATCGAACACTTGGCGGGCGTCAAAATCAGAAGAAGATATATATAGCCCTTGTAAATGTAATCAAGCCAAGTTTTTTCATCACCAAAATCAATTTTACAATATCATTCATCAACAATCATTATTCACAACACAATTATGCAAGAATTCCAACAAAAATCCATACATAAGCATTTTCTCAAGGGTTCCACCCAATTGAGATAAGGGAGTAGAATTCTTACCATTTAATCGGTAAAGATGAGCAACTATGATGATAATCGAGCAAGATACTCCCCAAGATATATAATTTATGCAAAAAAATACATTTGAAGTGAAAATTGTGTGCAATTTGCGAAGCGGACGAAAAATGGACAAAATGAGCCAAAATGGCTAAGTATGAAAACAGAAACGTTTTTATCCAAAATCCAGCAGTGGGCGACCGGTTGGCGGTGTGGGCGACCGGTTGGCGGTGTGGGCGACCGGTTGGCGGTGTGGGCGACCGGTCGAGGTGATGTCCGACCGGTTGGCCTCACCCCAGTCAGCCCACTGGTTCATTCTGTTTTTCAAAATGAGAAAGTTGAACCAAAAATCCGATTTTTCGCCCCTAAGTTTTAAAAACGTGTAAAATACAAATGTAGACCTTATTCAATATACATTATGTCATAATTAAGCTCGAAATGAGGTAAAAGACTCGGCGGTAAACAAATGTCCGCGAGTTATCCTTGAGACGGAATTAAACACATCTCAATTTTTCGTTTTTAGAAACGCAATCCCTAAACAAAATATCGAATCTTAATATGTTTAGTTCGATTATGACGAACCATATTTTGAGAAATTATAATCACCGGACTTGTTATCCCAAAAAATATGAACATTTTAAAATTTTGGATATACAAGCCATAAGAAGAAGTGCCTTTCAAATATTTGAAAATTTCTTTTAATGGCACTTTAATGAGATTCGTTGGGATAGTTTTGAAGTCGAGCATATAGACATAAGGCATAGAAAATGTCGAGTCTAAAGGAGTAATAAACGTGGATAATCATACCTCGAATTTGATTGTCAATCAATATGCCTTCCTCAACCTTTGTCAATCTTTACATTGGTAGCCGTAGAGGTTGAGATGGTTCTTCCTTCTACAATGCCTAACTTCTTCAAAGGTTCTATTGTATACTTTGATAATATAATCACCTTCTTGGCATTGTTTAACTTGAATTCCAAAGAAGAAATTGAGCTCCCCCATCATGATCATCTTAAATTTACCTTGCATCAACTTCGAAAACATCTTGCACAAAAATTCATTAGTAGCGCACCAAATCAACTCAAATTTGCACTAATGAGCAATCTTGTCCTTTTTTCAAAAATAAGGAGAGTAGTATCAACTTTATCTCTTGTGAAACCATTTTGCAAAAGAAAATAGATAAGTCTATCATACCATACACGGGGTGGTTGTTTTAAACCATACAAGACCATTTATAAAAATCATTTGACCTAGAGAAATTTTCAAGCCCCGGTTGTTTTACATAGACTATTTCTTGAATAAAACTATTTAGAAAGGTGGATTTAACATCCATTTGGTAAAGCTTGAAATTTTCTTAAAATAAGAATAGGCAAGTAAAATGCGAATTGCTTCTAAATGTGCTATGGGAGCAAATGTATCATCAAAAGCAATACCTTCTTCATGACAATACCTTTGAGCTACTAACCTTGCCTTGGTCATTAAACTTGTTCCACAATACCAAAACTTTCTGCAAAATCTTAACAAGATATCTTTGCACAAGAGCATAGTAATATCGAATAATAGAGATACAATAACAAGTAACACATACTATGCTTTCAAATAAATCATCAAGAGTTTCATAAAACATGTAAGTTCAAATAAGCTTATAGGAAGCTATATAAGATCTCTTTTGAAATTTGAAAAATTCAAGAGCATATAGTTGAGACCTTATTTAAAAGAAGCATTTGAACAAGAGTTTTGACAAGAATGAATATGTACAATCAAATGCATAATTTAAGAGAAGGATAAAAATCAAATGATTTTATCAGCACAAAATATAGTCCTTTACAAGTCTCGGATAAAACAAGCTTTATCGAATAGTGCCTTTCAAAAATCGAAAAATCCTTTTAATGGCACTTGTGTGAGATGCTTTGAAATATCTTGAAAAGCAAGCACATAGGCATATGTCAAAAATATATCGAGTCAATAAGATGAATACCAATGATGAGCGTACCTCAATAGTGTATGCTCCTCTTGACACATTATGACATATATAGCCATTGGTGAAGATATATATATCCTACAAAATTCTTAAAACAAATCTTGCACAAAAGCATAATGGTACAAGTGTAGGCTAAGCAATAAGAGATTTCACAAATATGCTCATGCTATATAAATTCATAAGAGATAATAAAGCACATTAGCCTTAATAAATGCACAAGAGTTTTAAAAACATCATGTAAGGTCTCCTTTTCAAAATATTTTAAAAACACAAAAATTTATTGAGGACCTTAATCTAAAAACAAATATTTGAAAACTCATTTTGACAATAAAGGCACAAATAAAAACATGCATAATAACAAAATAAATTGCATATTTAAATAGGGAGATACGGTTTACCAATCACGCCATTTCCATGGGTTGTGTCTTTCCCATTGTTGATGATATCTTCCCCTTTGAAAATCATCTTGTTGATGATAACTCTTCCAATTGCTCCATTTCCAAGGATTGTGTCATTCCCATTGTTGATAGTGTCTTTCTCTTGGAAATTCATTGTGGTGATGTCTTCTCCTTTGATCAAATGAGACGGTCATTTGATGTCTTCTAGGCGGTATGAATTTTTCTTGATTATTATTCCGCCGGGTACCTAATATGACATTGCTTTGTGGTACCCTCAAGTGTTTGGGTCCTTTGGGATTAGCTTTGAGACTTTTAGGTCTCCAATAATAATTAGAGCTATTTCTAGCCCGACAAGTATTAGCCGTATGACCCTTTTTACCACAATAAAAATAAGTAATAATTCTAGGAGCATAATGACCAACATGCATAGAGACTTGATTCTTTTTCATATGATTGACAACATTGGGCTTATGATCAAGTTCTAGTTTCAAATTATCACAACTATGAACATCAACAATTTTGGTTATTTTGTTGGTACTCAAGTTGAATTTTGATAAATCCTTTTTCATGCAATTAATATCCTCAACAAGAGTACTATTTACTTTTTCAAGGTTAGATATCAAGTGTGGTGGTGTGAGCACATGAAAGTGATTCATAGGAAGTAAATAAACTATCCTTATCATTTTTCAAAACATTGAATTCCTTTTTCAAATTTTTGTATTTAACAAGTAAGCTTTGGAATTCATTTTGAAGCTCATCATAATCATTAAGCAAATCACTATAATCACTGTGCAATTCATTATCATAAGAAGTAGAAGGTTTAGAACTTACCTCATTTTCTTCGAAGCCCATAAGACATCGTTTGTTTTCATCGTTGGAAGTTGTAGGAAGCTCATCCCATGTTGTTGGGTTTGTATCCATGTGAGAAGTAGATGCTTTTGAGTGGCTCCTTTCATTTGCATATACTTCTTCTAATTTTCTCTATACTTCATGTGCCGATTTAATTCCTACAATATGATCATATTCCAAAATGTTAAGTGAACAATAAATAATATTAAGAGCTTTACCATTTAAGGAGATTATTTTCTTCTCTTCATCATTGAGCTCCTTGAGGACTTTGGAGATGTGAGGTGTATCTTTCATCGGAATAGATTTTCCATTGACGATCGTGTTCCAAATATCGAACCCGCAACCTTGTAGATAGCATTCCATTCTTTCTTTCCAAAATGCATAATTTTTGGAATCAAATAGTGGTGGCTTGGTGGTGGAGGCGCTGAATGGGTAGGTAGCCGATGATCGTTCCTCTTTACTCGTGATGTAGAACGAGCTTGACAAAGAGTTTGACTCTGATACCACTTGTAAGTCCAAGCGGCTACGATAATCTAGACGGGGGGTGAATAGATTATCTCCATTTTTTCCGGTTATGCCCTCTTTTTCGAATCAAACAAGTCAAGGCAATAATAAAGGTGCGAGAAGTAAATAACACGCATCGATTTAAAGAGGTTCAACTTACCTAGGTCATAATCCTCTACCACACCAGTATCTCTGGGATGGATTTCAAAAAGAAAAAAAGATTTTATTAATTACCAAAATTAATACAACAACACCTTACAACTTCACCTTGAAGAGCACCACACTCTTCTTCAACACCACTTTGGAGATTACCATAATCTCCCTTAAAGATTACCACAATCTTCCTTCAACGGCACCTTGTAAAGATCACCACAATCTTCCGACTTGAAGAATACCAAATTCTTCAACACCTCAAAGAGCACCACACTCTTCAATAAGAAGATTACCACAATCTTCTTGCACCTAACACCTAGATCACCCAAGTGTGTTCTTACCACAAGAACACTCACAAGGATATCTTGTGTTGAATGATAACCCAAATTCAAGATTACAACTCGATAATGAATAATACAATATTGAGTGCAAGTGTAATCAAGAAATAAAGCCTAGACCTCAAGATTTGAAAGTGATAAGCTAGGCAAATTACAACAAGAATAATAACAATGAAGAACAAATATGTTTGCTTGAATGTATCTTGTTGTGTTGTAGTATTCTCTCTTATTTTGTTGTTCCAATTCTTCATCTATTTACAGGAGATGTCTTGAACTTGATAGGCTCTTCCTAGGAGATTGAAATCTGTAAAAAATTGCAAGACAAATGAAGAATATAGCTGTTAGAAATCAATCCCACAAATTAGGGAAAAGATGATATTAATTAACAAAATTAGAATTTTGCTATCAAACTATAGGGCGACCGGTCGCGCATTAGTATAGAAAGAAAAATAACACAGCAAAAACCATCATCTGGACCGATCAGGGTGGGGTCCAACTGGTCGACTTCTGTTCGGTCGACCCCAGGGGGACCGGTCAGCTCACATGTTGTCAAGGTAGAGAGAAATTTCTCATTTAAGTAATCAAGAGATGGTCTTCGACCTCCTCAAAAAAACTTCCGCCCTTTTTTCTGTTTCAAAACTCAACTCCAGGTACGGGTTGCCCTATAGGGCGACCGGTTGACCACGAGACAAAAGTGTTGTCCAATATTTGTCAAAAATAAACTTCAAGAAATACTCCAAAAAATTAGTAAAAATATTTTAATCCGATCGAGAGTATTTGGATAACTTTTAGAAACATTATTTTGGTGTAAAACACCCATTAACACAAAATCATCAAAAGTGTTGTCCAATATTTGTCGAAAATAAACTTGAAGAAATACTCCGGAAAATTAGTAGAAACAATTTAAATCATTTAGGAGTATTTGGACAACATTTAAAAAATATTGTTTTGGTATAAAAACAAAATCATCAAAATCATGATAAAACCGTTTATCAAACACCAACAAGAGTTTGATAAAAACAAGTAAGTTCTAATGTACTTAAATAAGATCTCCTTTGAAATTTAAAAAAGTCAAAAATAATATAATCGAGACTTCATTTTATAAAAAAACATTTTGAAATGAATTTAACAATAAAAGCAATAATAATTAATGGCTAAAAAATACACAAAATTCAAGAATAGGATAAGAGTTACCAATATCACCATTGTCAAGTGTTGTATCTTTTCCACTGTTGATTATATCTTCTTCTTGAAGAGTGATTTCGTTGATAATATCTTCTCCTTTGATTATATGGCACGATCATTTGTCGTCTATTAGACAATTTAAATTTTCTTTGACTTTTGTTACACCGAGTACCTAAAATGAAATTATTTTGTAGTACCCTCAAGTGTTTGGGTCCATTGGGATTAGCATTGAGACTTTTAGGTCTCCAATAATAATTTGAGCTATTTCTAGCTCGATAAGTATTTGTTATGGGTTCATATTTACCACAATGAAAACATGTAATAGTTTTAGAAACATGATGATTGACATAAACAAAAGTGCGTATGGTTTTTCACATCATTCACAACATTTGGCTTATAACCAAGTCCTAATTTCAAATGATCACTACGTTGTACATCAAGAATTTTGGTGATTTTGTCCGTACTCAAGTTGAATTTATTCATGTCATTTCTAAGACAATCAATATCCTTGACTAGAGATTCGTTTTCAAGAGTTTCAACCTTCTCTAGTGTAGTAGTGTGAGCATAAGAAAGTGATTCATATGATACAAGTAAACTATCTTTTTCATTTTTCAAGGTGTTGAATTTCTTTTTCAAATTTTTGTATTTAAAAGCATGCTTTGAAATTCATTTTGAAGTTCATCGAAATCACCTTGCAATTCATTAATGAAAGAGATAGAAGAATTAGAGTTCATTGTCTTCTTCGATGCCCATTAGACATTGCTCAGGTTCTTCATCATCGGATGTTACAAGAAGCTCATCGTTTTTGCTTCAGCTTTGGCATTCAAGGCTTTGTAAAAGTGTATTTTCTTCCTTTGTTCTTCTTCTTATTTTGGACAATCGGCAACATAGTATCCTAGATCTAAAGAGATTGCTTTTCTTTCCTTGTTCTTATTTACAAATTTTCTAATAAGTTCTTGATCTTCATCTTCCTCATCACTTGAATAATATTTTTTTGATTTTGAGGCAAAACCTTTTGGAGTTGACCCCATATCCGGTTGAGAAGTCTATGCCTTTGAATTACTCCTTTCATTGGTATAAACTTCATAGATGAGAAGATTGCTGATAAGCTCATCAAAATTTAGAAATTTGGTGATTTTATCCTCTTCAGAAATAATTTTCCCAAGTGCAACTAGAGGATTTACAATGTTGTCAAGTCTTTCAACCATTTTAGAGATATTTTTTCCATCATTCACAGTGAAATTTTCGAACTCTTTTACCAACATGGTCTTTCGAGCTTGTTTCACTTTCTTTGTGGCTTCATAGATAACTTCCAATTTTTCCCACACATTATGAGTAGATCGAGTTCCTCTCCGTAGCGGTAAGAGAACAATGAAGAATGTTAAGAGCTTTACCGTTTAAGGAGAATATTTTCTTGTCTTCATAATCGAACTCCTTGAGGGCTTTAGGGATTTGAGTTCCATCCTCCTTTTTCTTCATTGGGATAGATACTCCGTAAATTACCATGTTCCAAATATCAAACCCACAACCTTGTAAGAAGTACTTCGTTCTATCTTTCGCAAAAGCATAATTATTGGAGTCGAAAAGAGGCGGTGTATCGAATGAAGCACTGATTGGAAGGTAGCTCTTGTTCGAAGCCATGTATCTTTCCTCTTTACTCGCAATGAAGAACGGGTTTGCCAAAGAGTTTGACTTTGATACCACTTGTTAGTCCAAGTGGCTACGAAAATCTAGAGACAGGGTGAATAAATTTTCCCGATTTTCCAATTTGTGACCTCTTTTTTTGAATGTGAAGATGGTGAAGACATAAAAGTGTAGAAAATAAATCAACACACAATGATTTATTGAGCTTCAACCCACCTAGGGCCTACGTGCTCTACCACCCTGTATGTCCGAGTGGATTTCGAAAAGGAAAAAGTTTATTAATTGAAACCAAAACAATTACAACCTTTACCTTGAAGAACACCAAACTCTTCTTACAACAACACCTATGAAGAGCACCGAACTCTTCCAACTCGAAGAGCACCAAACTCTTCTTCATCTCGAAGAGCACCAAACTCTTCCAACACCTCGAAGAGCACCAAACTCTTCCACACGAAAAGCAACAAGCTTTTCAATCAATCATCTCTAATAAACTAAATGTGTTCTTGCCAAAACAACACTAACGAGGATTTATTGTTTTAGATGATGTTCCAATTACATTTAAGATTACACTTTGTAAGAAATAATACAACTCAGAAGTGCAAGTGTAATGAAAAAGGAAAGCTAATACAACAAGGATGTTGAAATGAAGAACAATATATTTTGCTGATTTTTCTTGTTGTGTTGTATGCTTGTGTGTTGTATTTATTGTTTTATGATCAGTCAAGCCTTCATGTATTTATAGAAGAGCTCCTAAATTTAATCACCAGCACAGGCTCCTCCTAACTGAGTAATTTCTGCAAAAGAAAGATCAAACAATTCCAAGAAATAGTTGTTAAAAGTAAAGCCATAATTTCATAAAAAGTTGTCTGCTGCAACGAATAGTTTATGCTGATAAAACACTAAGGCGACCGGTCACACTCTAACAAATTCAAATGAAAAAAGAAGTTGAACAATATTTAAATACGGGATGTCCTGAGGGGTGGATCAATCAACATTTAGGGCAACCGGTTGCCCTGGGGGTGCTATCGATCCCCGTGGGGTTCAATCGGTTCCCCTCAAAATATTTACATTTTTACAGAAAACTCAATATCCCAGGCACCGATCGCCCTCCCCATTTTTTCGTCTCTGTTTTGGTTCTATTTCAAGATAAAACTTTCAGCTATGGGTTGCCCTATAGGGCGATCGGTCGACCTAAGTACAGAGAAGTTGACCAATTTTTGTCAAAAATAAAGTTCAAAACGTACTTCAAAAACTTAGTAAAAATCATTGAAAATGTTTTGAAGTATTTGGACAACATTTGGGGATATTGTTTTGGTATAAAACTCATTTATATGAAATCATCAAAAACAAGATAAAATTATTTATCTAACACTATTTTGGTTATTTGCAGGACCTCTTCCTCATTCACGTCCACGTCCTTTGAAGTTATTTTTCTTTTCTCCGTCATTTCTCAAAGTAGCTTTAACTTTGAGAACTTGCTCCAATGGTTGTTCTTGTCTCCGCTTGATCTTTTTTTCATGAGCTTGTAGAGAACCCTCCAATTCTTCAATGCTTATAGAATCTAGATCTTTCATCTCCTCAATGACACACGCAATATATTCAATCTTTAGAGTCCAAGAACGAATGATTTTCTCCACTACACGTACATCTTCGATCTTATCTCCATATCTCTTTAATTGATTCACAACAGCCTTCACCCTTGAACAATAATCCGAAATCGCTTCACCACTTGGTGATTAAAGTCTCACCTTCTTCACTTTATCAATACCTTATAGAGATTTTGCGAAAATCTCTGGCTACTTTCTCGAACATCGAATTATCCAAATATTGATGGAAGAGGGTGAGGGTTTGTTGATCCATCTTCTTTGTCTTTGACAAAGAATTATTCTCGGTTGGAGATAACGTAGCTTCATTTTGAGGCTTCTCATATCCCTTCTTTACGACTTCCCATACATCTTGGGAGCTAAGTAAGGTTTTCATTCGTAGACACCATTTATCATAGCTTTTTTTAGTGAGATGAGGGAATTGGAATGAAGCTACTCCACTATTGCCATCTCAAAGGATTATATAGCTCTGGATACACGTTGTTAGAAAATGAACAATATAAAATAGAAGACAATTCTAGGAGGAAGAGGAATATTATTAACTTGATGTCATGCAAAATTCTAAACACAAATGGGTATTTATAGATGTATAAAAGACCCTTCAAACTAATTAATTTAATGTAGTAAACCAATGGACTCATCCATCTACATGCACCTCAACTAATCTAGAACATTCACCATTCTTCTACATTAATTCTAGATTCATGAACTTAAGTAGCAATCACCTAATATGACGTGCCCACGCCTTATGAAAAGACAAAATATGGAAACCACAAATTACTACCAACATGAGAGATCTCTAACACTCTCCAGAAAAGGCCCTTATCAAAAAGCTCTTTGCTCCACATTAAAGAGAGCCAAATAAATGAGTAGTTGCATAGGATCAAAACATTGATAATGTTTGTGTGTTTGAAGTATCAGAGGCCTTGAGAACTCGAGAGACCAGTGATCCCGGACAACAATAACACAAGTATCAGGCTTTGAGAACTCGAGAAACCAGTAATTCTCCATATTTGCTTGGCCAGAAGAGTATTTTGAATTGCTCGAGTTTCCAAAAACCCAATCTATATATCTTGACATTTAGAAAAGCGAAAGTCCTGAATTTCAATGCAATTTAAGTATTTGCAAACACTCCATTAGACTCATTAAACAATTCAAACATTCATATTTATTTGGAGGATGATGGTATGTAGTCTAGAAGTACTACTAGTTTAAGAAAACTATTTCAGTATGAGTTCCCATTGATGTTGATTTTCCTTGAAACAATATTATTGCATTAGGAAAAATTAAGAGACTTTTAAATCAAGTTTTTCTTATAAATTTTGCTATCATTGTTGTTGTGTTCATACAGTGGAGCCAATATTGTGTGTTAAAGCTGGCAAAATCTAACCCATTTTGTGGGTCTGCCCGAGGTTTGGGCTGGATTGAGCCATAATTTTTAGGCCCAAAAACATTTGGGCCTATTTGGCCCAACCCGATTGGCATGTGGGTCGTGGTTAGCCCGACTCGAAATTTTTCAAAACCCCAACGTGCTTGAAAAATTGAGAGAAACTCCATGATCTTATTTCTGGTATTCGAAGTGTAAATTTGCATAAAGAAGAAAGAGCTACAGTGGCCTCTATTTATAGAGGACAAGAACAACAACAAAATAACTGCTAAAGTGCTAATAGTGGATGACAACTTCTAACTAATAAACATATACACACGACTATATGTATAATAGGAAATGTCTATATCCATCACTCCCCCATCAAGTGGGAATGCTATGACAATCCTGCATTCCCAACTTGGACAACAAAGAAGCAAACGCATCAACTCCTAAGGATTTAGTAAACAAGTCTGCCAGCTGCAACTTGGTGGACACTTTCTGCAGAAGCACAAATTCCTCCTTGAACTTATTGCGCACAATATGACAATCGATCTCCACATGTTTGGTCCTCTCATGAAAAATCGGATTGGCCACGATATAGAGAGCAACTTGGTTATCACACCAAAGAGGAATAGGAAGAGAGTAACAGACATGCAGATCAGTGGCAAGATATGACAACCAAAGTAATTCACACACAGTTTGGCTCATAGACCTATACATGCCTATATTGAAGATTTAGACATAGTGACCTTCTTCTTGGTCTTCCATGAAACAAGAGCCTCTCCAAAAAAAACACACAATATCATGTTAAAGACTTCTTGCTGTCAAGACAGGTAGCCCAATCCGCATCACAATAGGCCTGAAATTCATAAGACTCCTCTGTAGCATAAAAAAGGCCATTGGAAGGAGTTCCCTTAAGATATCTCAGCACATGTATTGTTGCATCCCAGTGAGAAGAATAGGGTCATTAATAAATTGGCTCAGCTGCTGTATGGAGTGAGCCACATCTGGTCTGCTCATATTAAGACACAACAACCTCGCTATCAATTTTCTATAAGTGTTCTGATCAGGCAAAGCATCCCCTTCCTTAGCCTTAAGTCTCAACCCTTGTGGAAGAGAAGTGGATGCAGGCTTACAATCTAGGAGTCCAACATCTTTAAGTATATCCAATATATAGTTCCTCTGGTGCACCTAAAAGTCCTAGTGGAACTTCTTGTAATCTCCAAACCCAAAAAATATTTAGCATGTCCAGATCCTTGATAGTGAACATCTTATGTAGATAGGACTTTAGTTCTTCAATGTCGGAGGGATTAGAACCAGTAACCAGTACATCATCAACATAAATGATAAGTGCCATAAAGGAGTCTGCAGAGGACTTAATGAATAAACAGTGATCATTAGGAGACTGATAGAAACCAAAACCAATCAACTTGGCACAAAATTCAGCATTTCACTGTCTTGAAGCTTGCTTAAGACTATATAAGCTCTTATTCAAGTAGCAAACCTGCCCTGGCAAAGCCACAAAATATCCTTCAGGAAGATCCATGTAAATATCCTCCTCTAAGAAACCATGAAGGAAGGCATTATTGATGTCAAGCTGTGCCAAAATCCAATGCTTTTTGTAGCCAAAACAATGAGCATCCTAACAGTAACTTGCTTTGCTACAAGGGAAAAACTATCCAAATAAGATTCTTCATAAACCTGATCATACCCCTTGGCCACAAGACGAGCCTTATATCTTTCAATTGTCCTATCTGAATTCATCTTGACCTTATACACCCATTTACATCCAATAGTTTTCTTCCCTTATAGGAGAGAGGTCAGTTCCCAAGTGTGATTCAGTTCCAAAGCTTCTAATCCTTATCCATAGCCTCCCTCTATTTAGGGTGATTACAAGCTTCAGCATATGTGTGTGGCTCTTTCAATGTAGAAACATTAGCCAGGAAAGAAATGTATGATGGACTGAAGGAAGAGAAAACATGATAAGGGAAAGTGTAAATGGGATAAGCAGTACCTGGGGAAGAAGAGACTGACAGAGTGGTTGTGTCATGGGGAAAATCACAAGATGCAACGTTTGTTACAAAATCATTAAGCCAGCAGGAGACCTAGTTTGTCTGGTACTTCTTCTGAGAACAGGAGCAGAATTGGAGGTAGATGAAGAAGGAGGTAATGAAGTAGAAGTAGAAGTATCAGACTCAGCGAGAGGAATGTTAAAAAAGTAGAGAAGCAGGAGTTACAGAAGTGTGAGAGTGCAGCAGGCTATAAGGGAATTGATCCTCAACAAAATGTACATCCCTGGAGAGTTGAATCTTATTTGTATCCAAATTATAGAGTTTATACCCCTTTGTGCCATGTTCATACCCCAGAAAAATACACCTATATACCCTAGGTGCAAACTTATCCTTGTTAGGAATCAAATTAGTAGCATAACACAAGCAACCAAAAGGTTTGAGTCTTCCATAGTCAAGTTTTTGAACCATAGAGTACCTCACAAGATGACTTCCACTCCAACACTCCAGTGGGAAGTCTATTAATGATGTAAGCACCAGTAATAATAGAACACATCCAGAATTTAGAAGGCAAACAAGATTGCAACATCAATGCCCTAGCAATCGCAAGTAAATGCCTATGCTTCATTTCTACAATCCCATTCTGTTGGGGTGACTAGACACATACCCTTTGATGAAGTATACCATATTTCTGCAATAATTCCTGACATTCTCTTCCCAAAAATTCTCCCCCATTATCACTTCTCAACTCCTTCACCCGTATGCCAAATTGAGTATCCACCATTTTAAAAAATACATCAAGTAATTTAGGTACTTGATTCTTATGAGACATAAGAAAAATCCAAGTAGCCATACTATGATCATCCACCACAGTCAGGAAATATGGTGTATATAATAAAAATGCCGGCATAGGGCCCCAACACATCTTCATGCACCAAATCAAAATTGAAGGAAGAGCATGACTCACTTACAGGAAAAAACAGCCTATGCTGCTTAGCTTTATGACAAATATCATAGTGTTTCAAAGTATTTGTGTCTGTACATGAAGATTGGATAAAATCAAGATGAGCAAGTACAAAACTATAGGCATGGCCTAACTTTCCATGCCATGAATCCAAAACAGAACTACAAGTGGGAAAAGCTGAAGAAAATTTGTTAACAGATGGATAACTATTTTGAACAAAGAGAACATAGATCCTGCCTATTGTCTTCCCCATGCCAAGCACTTTGTCAGTCCATAGGTCCTGTAGGAAGCAATGAGTAGGAACGAAGATGCACTTTAGATTAGAAGTTTGAATAAGCTAAGAGACAGATAAAAGATTGTATCTAAAAGAAGGAACCAAGAGCACATCTGTAAGTGTTAATAAGGGGGAAAGAACCACACTCCCTGAGTGTGACACAGTCTTCATAGATCCTGATAAGTGTCTTTTTATGCATGCTTTACTTATTTATTTAAGTATGATTTTGATTGTTTTGTTGTTAGTTTCGTAGGTTTTTGATTGCACATGGTTCATATTACTGTGAGATGATTTTAGTGGTGTATATTGATCATCCGAAACTATTTTTGGTGAATTTCGGACTATGGATTCATGTCAAAACATACCCCAGGGTTTGAGGATGCAAAAACGCTCGAAATCCCAAGCTAAACATGTCATTTCAAGGCAATTTAGGCCGAACACAGCCAGGGTGTGTCGGGGAACACGACCGTGTTCCAGCTGGATCGAAAATGAGGAAAAATTACACCAAACAGACCCCAAAATGGCCTGACCATGTTCTCCAACACGGTCATGTCAAATGACATGGCTTGGCAGTGTTGGGAAGCACGGCCATGTTGGCCTGATTTTCTGGAAATAAAACAGTACGATCTGGTCGTGTTGGGTGACACAGCCATGTCTGGGGCACTTTTCTGCAATTTTTCCAAGCGAAAATCATGGACAACTCACCAACCAAGATTTTTGACCACTTGTGTACACCTTTAACACCCAATTTTGCTGCACTATGTCCCCATATTCCCTCAATTATAACATGAAAACAAGAATTCAACAACCCAACTATGGAAGTGGAACAATTGTTTAACAAAGGATGACATTATTAATGTGTTCTTGCATAAATATTATGTCTATAAAAGCCAAGAGTATGAGTTGGGAGAGCATTCATATTCAGATATTATTCATTGTATCCACTATATTTCATCTATTAAGTAGAATTGGGATCAATGTGCTTGGAGGAGAAGGCTTGGAGCAACATTGGAGAAGATGGCTTGGAGAAACATCATTGGAGTCAATCAAGAAAGAAGTCCATATGAGATTTTGAGAAAAGATAAGTACATCATGTCTACAACATTCAATTCTCTTTGTGTAATGTCTTCTTTTGTCAAAATCATGTGTAGCTAAACCCTCGTGTTTGGATGTAATGAACTCTAGAATGGATTTGTGATCAAGGCTTGTATGTTTTTAATATAATCTTCATGTTTTATGCGATTCACCTATATTATGCTTTGTTCATTCGAGTTAATATTTTCGGTATATTGATTTGGATTTTATTCCTCATCGGGTAATCGACAGATTTATGGTGAGAAAGAACCAATATAAGTGAAAGAAGTTGCATGCAATCCTAGATATACGACGACATAAATCTTCCAGATTAGGGTCAAACCTAATATGGGAATTCATAAATCATTATAATGCAATTTTGGGGGTTTTGACTAGAAAGAGATTTCAGTTAATCAACTTGAGGTTAGGAGTTTTTCACCTTGAAAGATGGCTTAACTTAAATTGGGAATTTCTACGGTCCATGACACATGAGATTATGTTAAAAGAGGATGGTAATCGTTTAAGGGTTTAAGATTGTATTTTATCTTGTTAAAATCACAAAAATATTCTAGAGGGATTTACATTCGAACACGTTTCTATATCTTGATCTCTTCTTTTACAATCTTCATTTTATTCTATCATTTTTAATTTGTTGATTATTTAGATTCTTTAATTTCCTATTTTTATAAAGACGGTAATTACTAGTACCCATAATCCTCGTGGGAATGACCCTCGGTACTCGGTAATATATACTATAAAACGATAGGTTCACTTGCCTAAGGTTTTTAGAGTAGCTTATGAGTCATCAAGTTTTTGGTAACGTTGCCGGAGATTTTGATATTAGGAACTCTTTATTTTTGTTAATCTAGTCATTTGTGTTTCTCGTTATTGCTTTCTTCTTATCTATCTTTTGTGAGTCTTGTTTAATACTTCCTCATCTTTATTTACCATAGTGTATGCCTCCTTGTCGTCGCAGCGGGAAAGGCGGAACTACCGGTAGTGACGCAAATACAAAGGGAAGTATTAACACAGAGTACGAAGAGGACATAGACGAAAGAAAAAACAAAGATTTTGTTATTATGGCGGAAGAACCACAAAAACATTGTACGACTACGCCAAGCCATCTATGGATGGCACAACATCAAGCATCATGAGGCCCGCAACTTGAAATTTGCGATGCTTTCAAGATCAATGGGGTCACCGATGATGTTATTCGCCTACGCTTGTTCCCATTTTCTCTTCGAGGACGAGCAAAAAAATGGTTAAATCCTTTCCCCAGGGGGACGATCACAACATGGAATGCTATGGTGGAAAAGTTCCTCCTAAAGTATTTTCCACCGGCGAAAACTACCAGATTGAGGAATGAAATCTCTTCCTTTGCTCAAGCGAATGATGAAACTTTGTACGACACTAGGGAGAGATTCAAAGAATTATTGTGAAAGTGCCCACATCATGGCCTACCTGTTTGGATGCAAGTCCAAACCTTCTATAACGGGTTGCTTTCATCAACACGGCAGATAATCGATGCGGCAGCCAGAGGAACATTGAACAATAAGATACCGAAGGCTGCTCAAGAGTTGATCGAATGAATGGCCATGAATGGCTACCAATGGCAATCCATACGTGGTAAAACAAATAGGCCAGTGGGTGTTTTTAATGCAGATGTAACCAGATGCAGTGGTTACACTAGCCGCACAGGTCAAAGCTTTGACCCAAAAGATCGACGATTTGGTGGCTCCTAAACCACCACCGCAAGTTTTATCTTGTGTAACTTGTGGAGGATCCATAGTCATCAAGAGTGCCCACACACAATACCACAAGCTGAACATGCCAATTATATTGGGAACCAAGCCTGGAATCCTCCGATTAATGCTTTCAGCAATACATATAATCCTGGGTGGCGACAACATCCTAATTTAGTTGGGGTTATCAAAGCCAAGCCCGGCCTAATCCCAATCTTTATCCACATACGCCTCCCGGATTTCAGTCAACTCAAGGAAAGCCTAACTTGGAAGAACTCATGGCAAAGTTCGTGCAATCAACAGATGCCCGATTCCAGGCAGTCGAAACATCCTTAAGAAATCAAGAGGCATCTATCTATAATTTAGAAAACCAAATAGGCGGATTGCGAAAATGATTTCTGAAAGACCGCAAAGAAATTTGTCGAGTAACATTGAGCCAAATCCAAGGGAGCACGTAAAGGCAATTACCATCAATTTTCCACATGAGCATGATAATGCCAACACCCCCATGCAAAAATGCGTGGAGGATGACAAACCCAAAGAAAAGCCCAGGAAAAAGATGGTTGCATAATACAAGCCCAGATCCCTTACCAGAGTTTAACTGAAGAAGATAGAAGGGAGGACAAATTTGGTAAGTACCTCGAGTCATTCAAACAATTACATACCAATATTCTATTTGTTCAACCTCTTTCAAAGCATGCAAGAGATCTAAATGACATCAATACTAATAAAAATAAGCTTAACGAATTATCAATGTGCAGTTGAATGATAAATGTTCTTCCAATAAACTACCACAAAGATTTAATGATCCATGAAGTTTTATTATTACTTGCACAATTGATGGTTTACCTGTTGATAGGGCACACATAGGAGCTAGTATCAATTTGATGTCTTATGAAATATTCAAGCATATGGGATTACGTGAACTTAAACCTACTAGGATGGACATTCAATTGGACGATAAATTGATTAAACATCCTAGAGTTATTATTAATGATGTGTTAGTCAAGATTGATAAATTCATGTTCCCAGTTGATTTTGTTATTCTTAACATACATGATGATACTAAGGTTCCTTTAATTCTTGGGCGTCCGTTCTTGGCTACGGCAAAATCAATCATTGATGTGCATGATGGAAAATTAACTTTGAGGGTGGAGGATGAACAAGTAATCTTTAAAATTCATGTTGCTATTGATAAG
Source organism: Rehmannia glutinosa (assembly GCA_016081115.2). NCBI lineage: Eukaryota > Viridiplantae > Streptophyta > Magnoliopsida > Lamiales > Orobanchaceae > Rehmannia > Rehmannia glutinosa. The sequence continues at coordinate 52,217 of JABTTQ020000484.1, forward strand.
GATACTACTTGTTCTTTTTTTGACTCAGTTCCCTTGTGTGATGTGAGAACTAAAAATCTCCTGGAGAAAAATGTTGTTCAAGGTGCATGTAAACCCCACAAAGAATAATCTTCTTAGGAAGCTTATGCCCAAAATAGGGACCTGAGAGGTCAAAGAGCACATTTAGAAGCTTGAAGTTGGAGGTAGTTCTACTAAATGCCCAAGTGATTTTCATAAGTTTGAGGCTCTGCCCCAACTAATCTCCACATTTAAGTGAAATAGTCCAACTATACGACTCTAAAGAAGTGCTACTCGGGCGGCAACCCGATGTTTGTGTGCATTTTTTTTATTTTATTTTCTTTCAAAATATTCACAAGTCCCTAGATTCATTTTCAAATCACATTTTGGTTGTTTTGGGGTCATTCAAGAAAAAAAAAAGAAAACAAACTCTGAACGCCTTTCTTTGTTTATATCTCTTAATTGGGAATATTTGAGATTTCACGATATTCGAGTTGGGTGTTGCTTATCTTTGATTAGGTATGAAGATGTTGATGAAGGTCCCATACAAACAACCCAATGGTCGCTCAACACCAATTTCACTCTTGTAGTAAGGTCGTATTTTTCTTTTTCCACCTCTTTCATTTCTTTCTAGTTTCTTTTTTTTTGTGTGTGTGTTTTGTGTGTGTATGTTTCATGTCTTTCTTTCACATTAAGGACAGTGTGAACCTTTAAGTTGGAGGTGGATGCAATTACATTCTCGGAATGCTTGTGTATTTATTTTTATTTTGAGTCTGTTGATAAGAGATATGATTTTTTTTAACAAATTGAGTGTTTGCTAGTCAATACCTTGTCCCAATTACACCTAAATTAACTTTTTAATTTGTTTTTTTAATGTGAAACAATTGATTGTCTAGGTTAGATTGACGTGAATATGGGCTAAATTTTGACGAGATTTCCAACACCATAATACTTGATTTGTTAAGGCGTATACGATGATACTTAGCGCTATGAACATCCAAGAACTCGTGATTTAGTGGTGGTTAGCTAGTTGTTAAACCAAGCTTCTGGATGAAAAAAGCGAAAAAAGAAAAGAAAAGAAAAAAAAAAAAAAAAACGAAAAAAATGGACCAATCGAGGTTATACTCCTCTATTTGTTGTTGCTTAGTAACTAGGAGCATTCATGAGCCCCATATTTGTCTTTTACGTAAAACGGTGACACAAATATGAGTATGGGAAACCACCCTTGGAGTGTTTGAACTGAAATTCAAAATATAAACCTAGTGGAAGAATGCCTCAAACATCCTAAAAAGAAAAAAAAAGGAAGAATGTATATTCATTGCATTTCTCATTCCAATAAAGTTAAAGAATCTTGGTTATATGACTAGTAGACTGACTGCAAAAAAAAATCGATTGAGTTCTTATATTTTCATTGCGTTATTGGATTAAAGTTGTGCATAACTATCAATAATTGTGGAGTGATGAATTCAAGTCTGAATCATACCCACTGATATTAACGCCTTTACTAGTAAAACGATCGCGTTGCAAAACAATGTTTTTACCGAATGGTTAATTCGGGTTGAGAGGGCTAAGAACTTGACTCCTTATGTTCAATGTTGAAAAAAAATATCTCTTGTTGGTTTCATTTTTTTGAATTTCTCCTTATTGTTTTATGTTTTGCTTGAGAACAAGCAAAGTTCTAAGTTGGAGGTGGTTTGATAAGTGTTTTTTTATGCATGTTTTATTTGTTTATTTGAGTATGATTTCGATTGTTTTGTTGTTAGTTTCGCAGGTTTTTGATTGCACATGGTTCATATTACTGTGAGGTGATTTTTATTGGTGTAGATTGATCATCCAGAGCTATTTTTGGTGAATTTCGGACCATGGATTCATGTCAAAATACACCCTGGGGTTTAAGGATGCAAAAACGCTTGAAATCCCAAGCTAAATGCGTCATTTCGGGGCCATTTAGGCCAAACACGACCAGAGTATGTCGGGGAACACGGTCGTGTTCCAACTGGATCGAAAACGAGAAAAATTACACCGAACAAACCCCAACATGGCCTGCCCGTGTTCTCCAACATGGTCATGTCAAATGACACGGCCATGTTGGCCTGAGTTTTTGAGAAATAAAACAGCATGGCCTAGCCGTGTTGGGCGACACAGCCGTGTTTGGGGCACTTTTCTACAACTTTTCCAGGCGAAAATCATGGACAACTCACCAACCAAGCTTTTTAACCACTTGTGTACACCTTTAACACCCAATTTTGCTGCACTATGTCCCCATATTCCCTCAATTATCACATGAAAACAAGAATTCAACAACCCAACTATGGAAGTGGAACAATTGGTTAACAAAGAATGACATTATTAATGTGTTTTTGCACAAAAGTGATGTCTATAAAAGCCAAGAGTATGAGTTGGGAGATCATTCATATTCAGATATTATTCATTGTATCCACTATATTTCATCCATTACGTAGAATTGGGATCAAGGTGCTTGGAGGAGAAGGCTTGGAGCAACATCATTGTAGTCAATCAAGAAAGAAGTCCATTTGAGATTTTGAGAAAAGATAAGTACATCATGTCTATAACATTTAATTCTCTTTGTGTAATGTTTTCTTTTGTCAAAATCATGTGTAGCTAAACTCATAGTGTTTGAATGTAATGAACTCTAGAATGGATTTGTGATCAAGGCTTGTATGTTTTTAATATTATCTTCATGTTTTATGCGATTCACTTATATTATGCTTTGTTCATTCGAGCTAATATTTTCGGTATATTGATTTGGATTTTATTCCTCATTGGGTAATCGAGAGATTTATGGTGAGAAAGAACCAATATAAGTGAATGGAGTTGCATGGAATCCTAGATATAGGACGACATAAATCTTCCGGATTAGGGTCAAACCTAATATGGGAATTCATAAATTGTTATAATGCAATCTTGGGGGTTTTAACTAGAAATAGATTTCGGTTAATCAACTTGAGGTAATTGTTTAAGGGTTTAACGTTGTATTTTATCTTGTTAAAATCACAAAAACATTCTATAGGAATTTACATTCGGACACGTTTCTATCTCTTGATCTCTTATTTGACAATCTTCCTTTATTCTATCATTTGTAATTTGTTGATTGTTTAGATTCTTTAATTTCCTATTTTTATAAACCAACCTTTATTAGATTAGATAACAAAAAGACAGTAATTACTAGTACTCATAATCCTCGTGGGAATGACACTCAGCACTCGGTAATCTATACTATAAAGCGATAGGTGCACTTGCCTAAGATTTTTAGAGTAGCTTTCGAGCCATCAGATCCATCTGGCAGGTATATTGAAACAGGAGTGACAAGAGGGGAAACATGAATCATACATTCCTTATTTGCACACATATGCCTACTACCACCAAATCAAATATCCATTCTCCATCCTTCACACTATCAAAACTGGATAAAGCAAAATGTGAGGTACCTGCATGACCAACAAAGTGTGCATAATCCACATGTGACTTAGCTGCATTAGTTCCTGCTACAGGAATTTGTGCAACAAGATATTTGTCAATCTCATTCTCTATAATCCCTGAGAGCTCTGGAGAACCTACATTTTTACCCTTATTTGCATATCCAACTCTGGTAGTGTGGGTAGGAGTAGTGTCTACCATATTTGTCATAGACCTATCTCATTGTTCCTTATATGTTTTATACCAATTTGGATAACCGTGTAGCTTAAAGCATTCTTGTGCCTCATGACCAGGTATTCTACAATGATCACAAATCAATTTTGCCTTTTCCTCCTTAGATTTCCTTGGCACATATCCTCTGCCACCTCGTCCTCTCATTCCTGGATGAAAACCACGTCCTCTACCAGCACCTCCTGTAGAATTTGTTGCCATAGCAAGATCTTCTTGAGCATTAGGAAAAGCAATATGTACATTCCTTTGCTTCTCTATGCGTAGAATCAATAGCATAAGCTCTATTTACAGAAGGTAGTGGATCCATGATGAGTATCTGACTTTGAACATGCTCATAAGACTCATTTAACCCCATAAGAAATTGCATAAGCCTCGTGTTCATCTCATTATCTGCAGTAATCTTCCCATTCTCACACGAGCATGTTGATTTTGGCACTAGGCAACTATATTCATCCCAAAGCCTCTTCAATTTCGTAAAATAGGCTACGATCGATTGATTACCTTGACTAGCAGTTGTAATCTCCTTCTGAATTTGATAGATCATAGGACTATTGGGCTCACCAAAGTTTTGCCCAATGTCCTCCCAAAGAGTGCGTGCAGAATCCGCATATATAAAGGCATCAACAATGTCACGAGATATAGTATTAAGAATCGAGTTTACGACCATGCAGTCGACCTTCTTCCAATGCTCATATTTAGGGGAATCTTCTGCTGGTTGAGCAATTTTACCATTGATGAAACTGAGCTTCGCTTTAGCTGCCAAAGCGATCACCATCGATCTGCTCCATGAGAGGAAATTATTTCCTTTCAAAATGTTCGAAATGAGTATAAGACCAGGATGATCGGATCCATGGAGCTGGAACAGATCATCCTCACGAAGTGCGAGCGGATTCGCAGAAGTCTGTAATTCAGTTATAGTCGCTATTGATAAAGCTCCTGAGATAATCAAGCTTCAATTACAGGAGATGCGAGAATTAACCTATGCGTTGATACCGTGAAGAATTGAGAGAAACTCCATGATCTTATTTCCGGTATTCGAAGTGTATATTTGCATAAAATGAATAACTGAGAGAAACTCCATGATATTATTTCTGGTATTCGAAGTGTATATTTGCATAAAGAAGAAAAAGCTACAGTGGCCTCTATTTATAGAGGAAAAGAACAACAACAAAATAACTGCTAAAGTACTAATAGTGAATGACAACTTCTAACTAACAAACACATACACACGACTATATGTATAATAGGAAATATCTATATCCAACAGTGCTTGGATCGGTCCAGCCCGACCGGCTCATTGCCAACTCTATTGTGTATTTACACCAAGTAACTTGTAGTTTTGCTTAAATAAATGGTTAGTATTGTTCCAAATCTTCACTAGATGCTTTTGTAAATACAAACTTTATTTGGGTTGTATTTCTTTTTCTTTTTTTAGTACTATTTCTTTTTAGTCTCCATTTGTTGGAGTGGTTTATTTTCTCTCTCTAGAAGAGGGAACCCTAGTTTCTGTCTTTTGTCTTTTGTCTTTGCCTTTGTGCCTTCCGCCTCCTCCATTTTTGCCATCTCAGATTTCTTCATGTACCTTGTAGGAAATATCCATGTGTCCTTGCTTTGGTGTACATGTGGCATTTAGAGGTGAGATATGGATTACACTTGGGTGCTGTTACTTGTTGCTTTAGAATCTCTCTCTTAGAAAACCAAAAAAAGAAAAAAATATATATAAGATCTGTTTTTTATAAAATGTGCATTTATGTCTTTATCCTTCCTCAGTTATTTTGATTTATTATGAGGGATGCTTGTCGGTTAGTTGGCATTTAATTAATGGCGGATGTTCCTTCTATATGCCATTATTAAACTCGAAAATCATAAAAAAAAAAAAAAAAAAAAATGTTGCCTGTATTCTTGTGGTTCATCGGCGGAATATTTCCCTCGTTTCTTTCACCATTTTGTTAGGCTAGACTGGCTCTTCTTTCTCAGGTGACTTGCTCGTCTCTGGTTGGAGTAGCTTGTTTGTGATTGTGGTACCCGTCTGAGATGGACAACGATTTAGCTAACAGATTGAAAGGTTTCTTTCTCACTTCAGAAGAAGAAAATGAAGTGGCTTTAGAAGAAGATGATGTGGTTAGAAGCAAGGATGAATGTAACAGAAGTCTAATTGGTAGAATTTTTGGCTCTAAAAAAGTTAACTTCTCTGGGATAAAAAACACCATTACAAACATCTGGCACACGAAAGATGTTTTTACAATCAGGGAAATGGGAGTTAATATTTTTCAATTCGTTTTTTCATCGAAGGAAGATAAGGTTAGGGTCCTTAGTGGTAAGACATGGTCTTTTGATAATCAGTATCTTATTCTCCGGGAATGGACAACGGATTTTTTGGAGAAAATCGAGGAAGTTAATACAGTTGAGCTTTGGGTACAAATCTGGAATATGCCATGCCATTGGATTGGAACGGAAGCTGGATTGAAAATTGGGAAAAAATTTGGGCAAGTTTCGAATATCCAGATCCCTGAAACTGGTAGCAGTAGAGGAAGGTGTATCAGAATACTGGCTTCTGTCAATTTGGAGAAACCATTGTTAAGAGGAACCAAGATCATGTTGGGATCCGAAGTGGTCTGGGTTGAATTCAGATACGAAAATCTTCAAAACTTCTGCTTCTACTGTGGGATTGTGGGACATCTGGTAAGAGGGTGCCAATCTAGAAAAGAGGACCTAAAAGCCGATAAACTCAAAGAGGGTCAATTTGGAGAATGGTTGAGGCCCCTCGATATTCCGGTGAGTAGAGGAACTAATAAGCAGGGGAAGTTCACAAATGCCAAAGATTCTGAGAATAGTAATGGACACCAAGAGGCTAATGTGGACAATCCAGCCCAAAAAGTTTGTCTCAATGAGGTCACTCCACAGGAAACTAAGGAGAACTATGATGAGGGCAAAGTGAAATTGGTGGAATACCAAGATGACCCTATGCAAATTGGACAAGAGGAGACTTCAATATGTTTTAAGTCTAAAGGGTGCACTGAGGATGGTTGCAGTAGTGTCTATATTGCAGGAAATAATGAGGCTGATAAGGTTGCTAATAAGGAGAATTCTGAGCCTCTCAGCAGGGAAGCCCCTTTGGATCAGAAGGCAATAAGAGGGGTTGCTAGAAGCCCTCTGAGAGAGATCAAAAATGAAGTTATTAGAAAGGGAAGTCAGTCTGAAAAAAATGGCACATTTAACAGAAGACTAGGGCCTCGTATGGCAAACGAAAGTTCTATGGGGATACCTATGGATACCTCTATATCTCTTGAGACTAAAAATGGTGGAAATAAGAGAAGTTCTGAAGTTTTAGAGGATAGTGAGGTGGAGGTAGGATTGATAATAATAAAAGTTAGGTTATCTGTGGGCAAGGAAATGATGGGTTCTGAGAAGGAAAAGGTGGAGGTGGCCAGCCTAAAATGGGCCCAAAGTTATCAATGAAGGTTTGTGTGTGGAATTGTAGAGGTTTGGGAGGACCCTCTACAATTCCCCAGTTGAAGGAGTCTCTTAAACTCCTTCTCCCAGGGTGGATTCTGAACAATCAATGTGTGTTGAGCCAAGCTTGGGCTGTTTCTAGGGATTTTATTCAAGATCCAGTGGAGGCATCATTTGCTCGGAGTTAAATCATGCTATGTGTTCGGCATTCAGGTTTGGTATTAAGAAGATCACCATTCAAGTAGATGACAAGGATATTGGGGATAAGTTGTGTTCAAGAACTCCTTTTCCATTGGGGGGAAGACCAATAGCCGAAGACATCTATTTACTTTGGTATCTTTTTGATAAATGTTATTTTGTTGTTCAAGATTCTAAAAGTTGGTCTAATTGTAATAGATTAGCTCTTTTAGCTTTGAATAGTGATTTAGATTTGAATTGGTCATCCCAATTCCCCGTTTGGTTCTCTGTTTAGCCAAGTCGGTTATTAGCCAGTCAGCTACGAATTCCATCGTTTGTACGTGGTTTGAGTTTTTAATATAATGCTATCGTTTGAGAAAAAAAAAAGTACTATTTCTTTTTTCTTTTTTGGTGATTCGGTTTTTTTTAATATAAAATATAAGAGGGGAGGAGGGAAGAAAGCAAACATAATAGTAAAAGAAAAGAAAAAATTATTTTTATTTTGTTCAAAAAATAAATTAACTATGGTAAAGAATGGAAATGTCTTTTCAAGGTGGTGTTCCCTAACGTTAGAGTATATAGCAAATTTAAAAAAATAATTCGACCGTTGCCTTCAAACCCCACTTACCAAAAACTGTGCAAATAACCGTTGCTTTTATATCGAAACCCTAATAATCTTCACAACTCGACATAAATGCATCACTTCTTTTTCTAGAATCAAATCGAAAATCAAAAACTTGAAAAGAGAACCATTTTCTTGGTTTCTTCACCGAAGTGATCTTAGTTTTGCTCCCTTCAGTTAAAACCCCTATTCCCCGAATCTTCAGTTACCTCTAGGTTTTGGGTGTTATAACTCAAGATTCAAAGAGAAATTTATGGCTTCAAAAACTGCTACAAAAGACATAATCACTCTGCGAGGATCAGCCGCTATTGTTAGTGAATTCTTTGGTATGTTGTCTTATCCCTTTTACCAAATAAACAAGTTTTTTTCTTTTTATTTATAGGGTTTGTGGGTTTTTCGAATTCTTGAGTAACTTATATGTTTTTATGAAAACCCATTTCAGGTTATGCTGCAAACAGGTAAGGGCCTATGATTTTGTGTATCTTGAGTTTTTTCATTACTGTAAATTTGTGTAACTTGTGGGGTGATAATTTTGATTGGGGAAAATTTGTTATAGTATATTGTACAACCGTGGAGTTTATCCAGAGGAAAGTTTTGCAAGAGTCAAGAAATATGGGCTTCCAATGTTGCTTACTCAAGATGAAGGGGTCAAATCCTTCATTTCAAATTTAACTTCTCAGCTTTCTGGTAATTTCCAGTTTCTATCATATGTAGTTCTGTTTTAAAATTGGATGGGTTTGAATATTTTGTAGTTGAAATTCATGTCATGATTTTCTGTTTAGAATGGCTGGAAAATGGGAAGCTACAGAGGATAGTGCTGGTGATCATGAGCAAAGCAACTGGTGAGGTTTTAGAGAGGTGGAATTTCAGTATTGAGACGGACAGTGAGGTTGTCGAAAAGGGGTAATATGGTCATTGTACATGAGATTTCTATGGTTTTTCTTCTTGGATTGTGAAACATGTTTTTTGAATTGGAATATTGATTTTTCAGAATATCAAGGGAGAAGAGTGATAAAGAAATTATGAGGGAAATTCAGGCAATAATGAGGCAGATAGCATCAAGCATTACATACTTGCCGTGCCTTGATGAACCCTGTATGACAGTAGTAATATAATGGCATTTTATGGAATTTATGTTTTTTCAACCAAAATATATTTGATTTTTGGTTGGTGTTTATTGTAGGTGTATTCGATGTTTTAGCATACACTGACAAAGATTGTGCTGTCCCTTTTACTTGGATTGAGAGTGATCCTAAGCTGATTGCTAACCCACAGATGGTGAAATTGCATTCTTTTGATACCAAGGTAAAAATTCTTCAGCAAACGAAATTTAGTTGGTTTTTTTTGAGTAATTTGATGTGAGGCTTTGTCTCGGACTGCAGATTCACAAGGTTGACACTTTGGTATCATACAAGAACGATGAGTGGGACGAGCCATAAACTTGAAGCTTTTCTTCCCGCCTATTTTGTCCGACTAAAAGAATCAATCATTTGATTCATAATTTGTAATTCAAGTGCAAAATGGTGGGTCTTGTGAATCATTGATTCGCATAGTGTATTAGCTGTATGATTACTGTACTTTAATTTGATAATTTTGAAATGGCAAAAGTTTGAATTTCATCAGCTGCTAGTTATTGATGCACTGATTTTATCCTGGTGTAGTTCAGATCAGCAATATCAGAGTCTTGAAGGTTTTTAAAGGCAAATTAACTGATATGTAGAAGAGTTTTGAGTTTGGGGCTAAAATCGTATAGTTACTGAATAACAAGATAAAAGAACGCTGTTTAATGATTCTTCCAACTTTTGTAATTTTTTATCAAATGAAATCTTTTTGTTAAGAATGACCTTAAACCTAACAGTCAGATTTGATTAAAAAGCAGCCTAACTATCAATTTTTAATGGGATGAACAACATTAATTAATAAATGCATGTTTGGGAATACTTATGCAAAAATTCATTAAGAAAATGAACTTTGTAATAAGGGAGTTTTCAAAATGCCTCCAGTTATGACTTATCTAGAATGGACATATTGGAGAAGTGATTTATCCAAAAGTCCATTCTAAATTAACTACGAAACATTATTTTTTATTTTGTTTTTATTAAAATAGACCTTTTTACATCCAAAAGTCAATCTCAAAAGTGTTCCAAAACAAGCATTAACCATCTTCTATTGTTTTGTCTGATATCCACTGGTATATAATTCAAATCTTTACCCATTTAATATCGGGTAAATTATAATACTACCTGTGAGTTTAACCTAATCACAAAACATATCTAATTATTGAAAAGTTACAAATAACCCCTTGAAGTATTATACAAATAGTTTACAACTACCTCATCGATAGGTCTAACTTGTAAAATAAAACATAAATATTAAGCGTTCGTATTTAGGAGAGATAAATAGGCATTTGTGTAATTAGGTTAAAACACAGTGGTAGAATTACTCCAATTCAATTTCCTTCGTCATTGGCCATGCCGTTCCAGCAACCAATTGAATACAAAGAAACAAGGGAAAAAGGCATGATGATCATCTGGATTCCCAAATGGGCAATTATGGTTAGCAATTAATTAGTCTACATAAATTGATAGCGAAAAAACTACACAGCATTCAGAAAAAAAAAAAAAAAAAAAAAGGAAAAACAGATTTACATGCATAAGTTCAGGGTGCATTTTGTACAAAAGAACTAGCTCCAGATTTCTTACAAAGCCCTCCCACTTCAAAAAAAACAGACATTTGAGCAGGATCAAGCTGAACAGGGTAAGTGAAGCGAAATTATCTCATAATCGATAAGGAAAGTCGAAACCAGACTGCTTTTCAATTAACACCACGATATATAGCTCCAGGGCAGAGCTCATCCATACTATCGATATTACGGTACCCATTGTACTCTCTCAAAAAAGTCCAGCAACGGCGTGAGAGGAAGTCACGAAAATCATCTTCTGTATAAAAGGTTTTGTCCTCTGTGTGCACCGGCAAGTGCTCTGCGTCCTCGTAGCAACAAACTTTTATTGTCAGTCCTGCAAAATCAGGATTGTGTTTTCAGACTAACTAAAACTAATTTCTATGTTAGCAATGTTACATGAGTCCATTTGATCATCTTCATGAAATGGTGCTTTAAATTCTCTATTATGCTAACATGCATTCCTCAGAAAATTTCACCACAATATTGTCATCATTCTTAAGGATAATTACAAAATTTACCCTAATTATAAAAAAATCAGTTATCTTTTAAAATTACAAATATCCCCTTGAAGTATTACAAATACATTCTTGAGGTTCGCATTTGTTTTACAACTTACCCCCTAAATATGTGCAATTTGAAAAATAGAAATATATATCAAGGGGGTATTTATAACTTTTAAAGATAAATGGGTCTTTTGTAATTAGGCTAAATTTCAAGGGTAATTTTGTAAGTATCTCATTATATTTAACGGTTTGCATTTTGTGCACGACCTACTCTACCTTCATCAACATGAAGAGTGTAGTTTCCGAGAGGCATATCTCTGTCAAGTGTTCGAACAACACTATCTTCATCTTCCAGCCAGAATGCACGTCTCGTTCTTAACCCGAAAGCAGATTTGATGGCTTCCTTGATAAATTCTGCAGTGCCATCGATCCCTATTCTCTTTGTGTAGTCCCCAAACTTTACTGTTATTACCCTTCCATCATACGTGTTACTGTGCTCACCTGCTAAAGATGGAATAATGCTCGTCAACTGTGAAGTCTGAACTTAAAATTAATAGCTTCAAATTTCTGTGACTTCACAAAACAGCTGATAAAAATTTAACTAAATAGGCGAGAGAACCAGTCAATAAATGGAAAATACCGTACAAGATGAAACAGTTTTAAAGGCAGCTACATCACGTGGGGAGTGTTTGCGAAAACTTCTGCTTTTAGAAAAAATGATTTATTGAAGCAAAAGCGAAAAGGTAGTTGAAAATGAGAAGTTGGTAGCGTTTGAAATCAAAAACTAAAAGTTCAACAAGTTAAGAGAGAGGTGAATAAGTTGTATAAGTGCTTTTATTTGTGGGTAAAGTCAAACCAGAATAAAGCACCCCTGCCCCTTTTATATTCTAATTAGATTTTGCGGAATTAGAAGCAAAAGCTGGCATTTAGAAACACTAAAAACTACTTCTTTTACTTCCCGCCAAAAACTGACAATCACTTCTTTAAAGTGTTCGCAAACACTCCCATAATTGAACAACACTCATATTCTAAACAATCTGAACCAACCATTTCCAGGAGTCTCTCTCCAATTCCAAGGAGAAACTCCACCTGGTCCAACAGCATCACCTGCAGTGATGGCAAGAGGCTGCCCCTCATCCAAACGTCTTTCCAAATTGACAGTCGCTCTGACATTAGCTGCATACCAAGGATTTACAAAAATATATTCAATCAGTGTGGCCCATTAGTAAAGAAAACATTCAGATGGAATAAACTTAGATATATAGATAAATATTTACACTGGAACATGATAAAATGAGTTTATAATGATACCAATTTTCCATATCTAATTTTAGAAATTCACGATTTTTCTGCAAGTTCATGTTTTACACAATATACATTCAGAAAACTGTAAACATCAAAGAGGGTACATATAACAAAAACAAGATTGTGGTGTATGCAATAATTGGAGTATAAATCAACCAAAACACGAGTTTTGTCAAGAAACTCGTTCACAGGTCACTTGTGGAGCAGATGGGCACTAAGTCAGGGATTCTTAAGAACTTTCAAACCTAAGCTTCCCATGTGAAGGGCCACTGGATTCCTTCAATGACACCATAAGGTATCCATTAATCTGGATTTGACACTCTTACTTAGCAATACATTTCTCACAAGGTGATATTAGAACCTCTATAATTTTTCATTCCAGCTTTTCCAATTTTCCTCATATAACTTTTCACTTTTTTTCCTTCTTTCTTTTTGCATCTGTTTCTTCCAAATATGCCCTACACGCTTCAGCACCAAATTTTGCATAATGAGTACAGAGCAGCAAGCTCATTATTCGTTCAATAATATCAATATTCCAGACAGGTAACAAGATTGGAGTTTGGGAATTCAAGATGGTGAATTGGTATTAGAACTTATCAATCATCAATAGGAGACAAGAAGAAACTCGAAATCGGCAGTTCATAATCGCGTATGCGATAATGATAGAATAGCTATGCTAAATCCAAGAAAAAGATTATCGAAACACTAACTAGTGCAACAAAACTTAAGTAAACAAATATGTTGAATAGTTAAACATGTAACTTCACTGGTATTATGATTTTTATAATTAATGACTTCCTGAGCTGAAAATTTATTTAATAGTTGTACCAATGTTTTAAAAAGCCGGAACGTTGAGTAAACCTGTTTTGCTACCGGCAACCGGTCGGACAGGTTCAACTGCCAGTTCAACTGGTCAAATTAAAATCATATACATGATATAGAATCAAATATCAAATAAAAACATATCTGTGTTTAAAACATCAAAACAGAATATGTCTATCCATATACTTATTCTTTAGCGTATATATATAAACTAAGATAAACATTAAATTATAGCATAATTGAATGATTTACACAACCTTTTTAGGGCTTGTTATTACGTTTAGCACAAAATAACTGAAGAAGTCTCTAGGCACTATAGCAGCCATTTCTTTTAAGCAAATCAAAGAACATGAACTCAATTGGATAATGAAAAACCCCAAACAAACATCTATATTTCACCAGATCTCCCACCGCTCTCCCACCGACTTGCCATATGGATGCACAACAGAAGTGGTCGAGAACCCAACAATCAAAAATTCCACTCTATCTAAATCAATGAGACTCCACTGCAACAAATGTGTACACACAAACATATAACAGATCTATAAAGTTCAACACTTCACTTCTCCACTATTAGATGTGTGTGTGTGCGCACATACACACACATATACACAGAGAGCTCAAAATCCCCAGAATATCGATTCCAGTAGGCTTGTAATAAATTCAAGAATGGAAGAAGAGTTTACTTAAAAAATTGAAGATTGAATGGCTGCTTGAGAACGAGACAAAGGGGAGAAAAAGATCGATGGGAAACGGCTGAACAGGCTAATGGGTTTCTTAACTTGATCTTTCATTTTAAATCACTGGGTTATACGATCCAGCACACAAGTTTTGACCACATTTTGCAAGAGCAGGCTATCAAATGCAATTGCACGTAATGATCCTATGACTGGTAAACAATACCTTCCACGGGTCCAAAAGTAAGACTGGCATCATCAATACCTGCAGAGATCAAATAGAATTCAGTAGTTGATGCAGTGAGTAGAATATGGAAATATTTAACATGCGAATCATCCACTTCAAGTCTTAAAACATATGAAGTTCAATGGGCATGTGAGACAAAAATGTAAATATGCCAGCATCAAAGAGCAGTGATTCAATATCGCTGAGATGTTTGGATACAAGGAGACTACGTAATATTTCATTCTTTCATTCCTAGTTCGCAACACTTCTAAATAGAATCAAAAACCACACAAAACATGTTCTATACCTCTTCCATATCCATTTCCACATTTGCATGAATGTAAAACTGCAAGAATTTGTAAACGTTAAATATAAAACAAACAAAATCAATCCAGTCACTAGATGCTTTACTTTCCTGATTTCTTGCCAACAAATAGGACTCAAAGGCACATAAGCACGTTTGTGCATACACCTTGCTCAAAAACACACAGGCATAAAAACCACGAGTCAGCATGTACATTCATCCATCCCTGCTCAAAAACACCAACATAACTAGTAAACATAACAGCACCTACAATGCCGTTCAGCAATCTGAACCTACTTTATTCCCCACAAAACTAAAAAGGGAAGCTCGGTAGGGGATCATAATACCCAAGTATACCCTGGGACAGAACAAAATCGTTTGTATAATAGAACAACACGCCCAAACTGAGCAAACACTCATAAAGTTTTCACTCAATCCTCGTAAAACCAAACAGCAGCAAGGGAAGAAAATCAATTTCTGCTGCACAAATCATCAGAAAACACATATCGGAACAACCTTCAAAACCATAAGATCTTAAATCGCATAGCACAAAGATCAAATGAAACCCACTCCCAGGCTTCCCCATTTCTCCCATTTGATCACCAGTAACCACAACAAAAGACAAACACCAAAAGAAAAAGTAAAATCTCCACCACCATCAGCAAACTTAACAAACGAATCAACTTTCAAGAGCTTACGAGTTTAGATCACACAACCCAAAAATAAAAACCAAACCGTCTTCCATCCACACTAAAAATGGTAAAAACAAGAATAATAAGCACCAAGAAAAGGCAAAAAAAAAAGAAACAGAAAACAAACCTTTATCAGCAAACTGCATAAAGGAATCAACCTTAGAACCCCCGCCAACAGCAGCATGCCCATTTTTACTTCTCTCTTTCAAAATCTCCTCAATGTCCTTGTAAAAATTCATCTTAATAGAGCCATTCCCATTTCCATCTTGATTATTCTGCTTAGCTTTCTTGTACTCTTTCAACAAATTCCTCCACTTGTCAGTACACATTGTTGGGGATCTATCAAACCCCTTTTCCCGCATTTTCAAGGATATGTCGTCCCACAAATGTTTGTTAGACTTTGAAGTGTTGAACATCAAATCTATTTCTTTGCGGAGAGATATAAGGGCCCGGGTTTCTTCTTGAACCCAAGTCTCGGCCCGCTTCTTTGGAGCAGCAGAAGATGGTGGATTGGATGTATTATGGATGACGGTGATGGTGGGATCATCTCCGCCGCTGGTGGTGGCGACGCCACAGCCGTCCGTGATATGGTGGTGGGGTTGAGGAGGGAGTTGGACGATCATGTTGTTTTGGTGGAGTGGTTCTTCTTTGCCGTTGTAGAAATCAAGGGCAGATTCTTCTTCTTGTTGGGGTTTTTCAGACACATACATTGTCTTTTTTTCGTTTTTTCTTTTTTTCGGTTTTTAGGGGTTTGAGGAGATTTGCAATTTTGGGGTTTTCAGTACTGCGCAGGGAAATCTGTCTGTTTGGTTATCAGGTCAAGAATAAGGTATCTTTGACTGATTGGTTGTACATTCAATTTGTGAGAGAATAATAGTGATTTTTTTTAAGAAGTAAGTCTCTTGTGAGAAATCCAGTGAGGCGGAAATCGCACCTTTAAGAACCGTCTTGGAAACGAACCAATGAAAATAAATTTAAAAATAATAATGAACCATGAAGAAACAAAAATAAACCCTAAAAACATGAACCATGAAGAATAAACCCGAAAAACAAAAATAAATCCAAAAAATAAAAAATAAACCCTAAAAAAACTAAAAATCCTAAAAACCGAAATCAATTAAAAATAAACCCAAGAAATAAAATAAACCCTAAAAAAACAAATATAAACCATAAGAAAAATAAAATCTAAAAAAAAAAACCTTTAAAACTTTGTGTAAGGGCTCCGTCTCACGGATCTAAATCTGTGAGACCGTCTCACGCAAGTTTTTGCCTTTTTTTTAAAGTAAAAATTGAGGTTGCGATTGGATATGGAAAAAATTCAATTTTCATTCTGCTAGAGAATTTTTTTTGACCAAATATGGCATTGTTTATGAAAATTTTCAGAAAATATATTATTCTCTCCCTTTCAATTTTTCTGTTATCAATCAAATCTACACATTTTTCCACAAAAAAACTAATCATTATTACACATTCTCCCACAAATTTCACTATTCACTCACTCACACATTTCTAACTACCAATCATATGCAATCATTATTTACTATTTTTAATTCAAACAACTTTCATCATTACTTTTTCATCTCACATCCAATCACACTCTCAAAATTTATCGTTATTCTTCCAATTTTTTTTACCACTATTTTTCCAAAACGAAAGCATATCCAATCACACCCTGAATTTGTAGAGAAAAAGTAATGATTGTGTTGATGTGATAGATAATTGTTTTAGAGATGCTGAGGCTGCGATTGGATATGAAATAGATTTCATCTTCGTTCCGCTAGAGAATTTTTTTTAACCAAACATGCGATTGTTTATGAAAATTTTCAGAAAATATATTATTCTCTCTCTCACTTTTTCTCATTTTTTCTTTTACCAATCACATCTACACATTTTTTCACAAAAAACTAAGGTTGCGATTGGATGTGGAAAGGATTCCATTTTTGTTCTGTTGGAGATTTTTTTTTACCAAACATGCGATTGTTTATGGAAATTTTCTGAAAATATATTATTCTCTCATTACTTTTTCTCTTACCAATCACATCTACACATATTTTCACAAAAACTAATCATTATTTCACATCCTCCAACAAATTTCATTATTCACTCACTCACACATTTCTAACTATCAATCATATCCAATGATTATTTTATTATTTTTAAATCAAATCAACTTTCATTATTACTTTTTCATCTTACATCCAATCACACTCTCAAAATTCATTTTTTTCTTTCCAAAATTTCTTTTACCACTATTCTCTAGCAAAATAAAAAATTTCAAAATGAAAGCATATCCAATCGCGCCCTAATCATTTTTACACATTCTCCCACAATTTTCATTATTCACTCACTCACATATTTCTAACTAGCAATCACATCCAATCATTATTTTACTATTTTAAAATCAAATCAACTTTCATCATTACTTTTTCATCTCACATCCAATCACACTCTTAAAATTCATTTTTTTTCTTCCAAATTTTTTTTACCACTATTCTCTAACAAAATGAATTATATCCAATCGCACACTAGTTGTTTGTAAATTGTTTTTTGAAATAATAGTGTAAAATAAAATGCAAGAAAACTGAATGAAAAATAAAAAATTGAACAAAAGATAGGCAATATGGATCTTATTTTATACTTTTATTATCAAAATTAAGAGAAAAATAATAAAAATATTGATAACTTAAAGAAATTATTAGAATTCTTTATATGAATATGAAGAGGAGAGAGAAATAAAAATAATTAGTATAATTTTTTATTTCTTTTTTGTGAGCATAATTAGTATAATTGAGTATTAAGAAGTGTGAGAGATAAACAGAAAAATGAGTTAATTTTGGGGAGAAATGAAATTTTCTTTGAAAAATTTTTATTTTTTCATAAACAATCACATATACTAAAAACAATTCACTCAAAAAGGAAAATTTGAGAAAATATTTCACAACCAATCACAAACTGTTGGTGTATATATTAATTGATTATATGAGTGTGTATATAATTTATAGGGATAATTACAAAAATACCCCTAAAATTTGGGCTAATTACAACAAAATACAGGTATGTTTCAAAATTAACCCCAAAAAAAAAACGATTTTCCTCCCAGGGGAAAAGGTAAATGCATTCTTTTTTAATGAATACCGATAGTTGTAGCAAAAGAAGAAAGCGTAGAGGCTCTGCCTGATCTGATCCCCGGAGATGGAACAACTTCTGACCCTGGCCCCAGCTTAACCACACTAACATTTATTCAGTCTAATTGGAAGATTGCTATTGAATCAGCGTTTTTATGGTTCGCGACTCCACTGCTATTGATAAGGGCAGCTAGTCTCTTGTTAGCCGCTTCTTTCATCCAGGATTCAATAACATTCTTGGATTAGGCTTTACCAGGCTTCTCTCTTTAAGCTTTAAGGCAGGGCAGCGGCATTGGTTGACTTTCTTTTGTTAGGAATCGATCAAATTGCTTCTCTGGTCTTGGTGGGTTAGGCTAAAGAGTGGTATTCAATCTATCTACCTTATATTGATAACTAGGAGTTCATATTCTAGTTGTCCAAAGAGTCAAAAGAATGATAAAAATGAGACTTTAGCAAAAAAGAATCCTATCAGTCCTCTTTTAATCCTCATACGTTATAAACCTGTTTTTAGGAATTTAAAAAAATTGAGTAGATCACATGATCTTGTATGTGTTAAAATGATATGCTTTGACTCAAGGCGACACTTCTCTCCATCGGGGATTTGTAGGAGTCTCTTTTCTTTCTCTGGGAAACTCGTAGGCTTTTTATTGGATTTCCGGGAATGGGGGGTCCCTACAAATTTCAAAAACAGTGGTGGAGCATATGATAAACGAGCGATTAGGGCTAACTCAAACAGAAAGTTCAGTGTCCTCTTGTGTTTGATAGATGGACCTTTAGGGCCCCTCCTTTAGCAGGTAGGGCGGTCGGCCATAACGGATCAAGAATGGGTTAGAAGCACGATGGTTGAGAGCTCCTAATTGGGCGAGTTATCCATTTGGATAAATGGATAGAAAGGCATCTAGCGGGCGGCAATCGATATTGGCGTATTGACTTATCATGAGTGAGTTTATGTCTTACATTTAAAGTAGTAACTGTGTAAATGTCAGGGGGATTATAAAATATTTTTTTTATGAAAGAAAAAATGTAGAACGGAATATGTTAGAAAATATGAGCCAAAATATAATTCACATATTTGCACACATAAAGTGGATCGAGTATATCTACTTGAGCGTAAGCGCCGATCCACATAGCGTAATAAAGCCGTCTACAAGCCTCATTTTGATGGAACCACGAACAACGAACAAACCCCGTAGATTGGTTGAACCATGAACAAACCACGAACAAGATCAAGAGCCATCTTTCTCGTTGGTGTAAATATTTACGTTGATGTCCACACCCTAAACCATTGGACAACTTTGGTGATACTCCAAGAAGAAAACTGTAGAGAGAAGTTTTAGGAGAGAGATTATTTTTTCTTGTAGGAGACGCCATTCTCAATCGTAGTGTATTATAGGGAGATATATCAATATATATCTCAATCCATATCCACTTAGAGTCCTGATGGGAGAGGCTTCTAGATAAACTTCATCTAAATAGAACTCATTATTATCTCAAATATGGATGCCACCTAATTGCATCCAATATCTCCCACTCATACATATTTGACTCGACTCATTCGAATCTTATCCTCATAGTTCTCATCTCACGTCTCTTCTTTTATACAGAGAATAAGACGTGCGACCAAAAGAGAAAGTATAGGTGAGGAGAGTTATGTTAAGCCATCACCAAACTAACATAACCCTACAACTCAATAACTCGTTGTGTACCCCAAACTAAATGGTCGCACCGAGTCAAGTACCTCTAGATCCCTCAATGAATATTATTAGAGCATGCTCGACTCACTCAAATATGTTTCTATAACATAGTCACCCCGGGCTATAAATTATAGAACATAAGTGTTAGAATAAAGTATTTTATTGATTTTGATAATTTCATATAAATGAGTTTTAAACCAAAACAATGTCTTTAAAAGTGGTCCAAATACTTCAATTCGTTTTACTCGATTTTTACTAAGTATTTGAAGTATTTCTTGAATTCTATTTTTGACAAAAATCGAAAAACTTCACTGTGTAGAGGGCGACCGGTCTCTATGGTAGGGCAACCGATACCTGTGTGTTTTAGAGTTTTAATCATAACTGAGACATCTTACAACCTAGGGCGACCGGTGCCTAAAAACTTGAGTATTTTGGCTTTTCTTCTCTATTTCTGGGGAGAACAGTCACTATTCATAGCAACAGGTCACTGTAGTACAGCGATCGGTCGCTATAGACATTGACCGGTCGTCCTCTATGTCATCATGTGTCAAAACATTATTCAACGGTTTAATATTTCCAATTTAAAAAATATGCAACCGGTCGCTATAGACTTTTGACAACAAATTCTATCTGTTGCAGCAACACTTTTCAGGAAATTAAGGCTTTACATTTATTAATCATTTTTGGAGATGTTTTGATCCTTCTTTTTGCAGACAAGATTCAATTAGAAGGAGCCTATGTTGAAAATTACATCTTCGAACTCTTCTATAATGATGAAGCATTAGAGAATCAATAAGAACACACAATTCTACATCACAACAAAAATATCTCAGCAAAATCTCAAAAGCTCTCACTTTCATGTCTTGTTGTAATAGCCTAAGCACTACATTTTCACATCTTGCTTATTAGACTTTCTTTCTTGATTACACTTGCACTTTCAAAGTTGTATACTTTCATTTGAAGTTGTAATCTTGATTGATCAAATCATCCAAAACAAGACATACTTGTTGAGTGTTCTTTTGACAACAATACACTTGGTTGATTCATTAGGTGTTGAAGAGTTTGGTGCTCTTCAAAGTTGTAAGAAGAGTTTGGTGCTCTTCAAAGGTGTTGGTGTAAGAAAAGTTTTGTGCTCTTCAATGTGAAGTTGTAATTGTTTTGGTATCAATTAATAAACTTTTTCTTTTCGAAATCCACTTGGACATACCGGGTGGTAGTGGATTAGGCTCTAGGTGAGTTGAACTACTATACACCATTATACACCATTGTGTTTATTCTTGAGAGTTTTTCACATACTCAAAAAAGATAAGAAAAATCTAAAAAATCGGGAAAATTTATTCACCCCCTCCAGATTTTTGTAGCCACTTGGACTAACAAGTGGTATCAAAGCCAAATTTGGCAAGCTCGTTTATTCTTTATGAGTAAAGTGAAAAGATCTATGGCTACGAATGAAAGCTATCTTCCACCGCGCTTCATCCAACAAGCCACCACTTTTTGACTCCAATAATTATGCTTTTTGGAAGGATTGAATGGAGTGTTTCTTACAAGGTTGCGGGTTCGATATTTGGAACATGGTCATGGAATAGCTCAACCAACCAAGAAATCGGAGGATGGAACTATGGCTCCCAAAAGTTTCAAGGAGTTTGATGATAATGACAAGAAGTCATTCTCACTAAATGGTAAGGCACTAAATATTTTGCATTAATCACTTACCGCTGCCGAGTATAATCGCGTTAGAGGAATAAGGTCCGCTTAAGTATGGGAAAAATTGGAAAACGTCTTTGAAGGAACTAAGAAAGTTAAACAAGTTCGAAAAATCATACTTTTTAAAGACTTCGAAAATTTCATCACGTTCGAAGGAGAAGGAATTTCAAAGATGGTGAAAAGGCTCGACAACATTGTCAATCCTCTATTGGCACTCGGAAAAGTAATTACCGAATAAGACAAGGTAAATAAAGTGTTGAATGCTCTTTCCGATTTTTTGTCTGAAAATGTGATGGCTATCAAGGAAGCTCAAAATCTTGAAACTCTCAAGTTTGATGAGTTTATTAGAAATCTTCTCATATATGAAGTCTGCCTCAAAGAAAGAAAGAATTCCAAACCATCCACCTCTCAACCGGGTATGCAATCTAAACCTAAAAGTCTAGCCTCAAATTCAAAAAATTCATATTATGCTAGTGATGGGGATGATGAAGAAATGGCCGCTCTTGTACAAAAATTTGCCAAATTTGTCAATAAAAATATGGCAAGAAAGGCAAGAGACAATTCGTGCTTAAAATGCGGAAAATCGGGGCACTTTATAGCCGATTATCCTAAAATGGCAGAGGAAGAACAAAAGAAGAAAAAGTTATTTCCGATAAAGAAGGCCTTGAATGCGGATGTGAAAATGTGGGATGAACTTCTTGCAACATCCGATGATGAAGAGGAAACCGAACAAGGTCTCATGACCATAGATGATGAAAATAATGAGGTACGCTCTAACTCTTCCTCTTCTTCTTTAATTGATGAACTTTAAGAAGATTATGGTGATTTATAAAATGAGTTTAGAGATATGATTGTTAAATACAAAAAATTGAAAAAGGATTTTAAAGATTTAAAATTAGAAAAAGATAAGTTATTTTCTTCTTATGAATCTCTTGACCATGTTCATACTATTACTCTTGCTAAAGTTAAGAGTCTTGATTCCGAAAAATAATTGCTCACAAAAGAGTTAGATAGTTTGAAAAATGATGTGCAACATTTTAACTTAAGTACCGATGATGTTACAAAATTTCTTGGTGCACAAAGAAGTGAGTAATCTAAATTAAGATTTGTTTACAAACCTTTTCAAACCGATTTCAAGAAAAAAGTACCAAGCTCCAACTTTCATACGTGTTAATAGTCCTAAAACTATTACTTATTTTTATTGTGGTAAAAAATGATATCTTGCTAGTACTTGTAAAATTAGAAATAACAATAGTCATTTTTAGAGACCCAAAAGTTTCAATGCTAATCCCTATGGACCCCAACTCTCCAGGGTACCTAAAAACAAATTAATTATAGGTACTTGGGGCAATTAGGGTCAAAGAGAACTCCAAATGGCTCATGGACGGTGGATGTTCGCGTCACATGACTAGAAAAGAATATATCTTCACCAACATCAAGCGAAAAGAAGGAGGAATGGTTATGTTCGGGAATGGAAAAGGCAAAATCCTTAGAAATGGAGACATTGGTAAGTCCTCTTTCTCTCTCAATGATATTCTATTTGTAGAAGGGCTCAAGTTCAATTTGATAAGTGTAAGCCAACTTTATGATTTAAATTACAGTGTTCTTTTCAACAAAGAAAAATGCTTTATTCTTAAAGATGATAAAATTATTTGTGAAGTAAATAGAAAATGAAATCTTTGCAAAATTTGTACAAGTGATTTGGTTAGTCAAAATGTTTCTTGTCTTGTCGCTGTAGGTCCCAAGGGGTGTAAGTGTAAGGTTTAGAAGGGGGGGTTGAATAAACCTTACCAAATTTTCGATTTAGTCCTTTTAAATCTACAAAGTTAATTCACACGTGTGTCCTTGATGGACGATCGAATTAGTCACTCAAGAGAGTTAATCTCTCAATGACTCACCGAGTGAAATTTACATTGATGGAGTAACTCATTTGTTGGCTACAATTTAACTCATTGTGGTTTTATTTTATTGGAGGAAGACTTAACACCCTTAAGTTTGATTAAGCAAGATATTAGAGCTTGATTTAGTACTTGTAAATTATCAAATGGATAGCAAATTTATCAACAGATATAAGCGATTAAAAGTGCAGGAATTTAAATGCTTTGAAATGTAAATGACACAAGTAAAGTTTTTATAGAGGTTCGAAGATGGGGTAATTCTTCTACTCCTCTCTTCTCCAACTCGGAGGAATCCACTAAGTAATGATCGATTTACAAAGCGTGAATGATCCGGATACAAGTCTTGATCACAACAACCGACTTGATCCTTAGGGACTCGATCCTGGAGATGCCTTGATCACTCGGTGGCTTCTCGTGACGACTCGGCCTTCTTCACAGGCGTTTGCCTTGTTACTACTGACTCACTTGCTCAAGCTCTTTGGATTTGATCATGAAGCCCTCCAAAAGCTTAAGACTTGGTTCAACCTTGAACCTTTCTACAATCCTTCCCTGGAAAGTAGACCCCTTTTCTTCAAGAGTTTCCTCTTCAACTGATTGAAGTTCTCTTTCCTTCACGGTGAGTGTTGGATTGATGTACTTCGTAATGTAAGCTTGAGGATTGAGATTGTTTGATTTTCTAATGTGCTTGTATATCTCACGTGTGTGTCATTCATGCATCCTCCTCTCTCAACCAAACTCCTCGGCCTTTTATAGCGAACTTTCAAAAATTTGCCCGTTGAAGAGATAGGCTTATTTTTGAAAGTCACTTTTGCGTCGTTGGCTTGCGAGTTCTTGGAATTGCCATTTCCTCGTATGAATTGTTCTTCACCTTTCGAGTTCGACACGGTGTAGTGCTTCCCATTGGTTCATTCCATTTGCACGCTCGGGATGAGCACTCCGAGAAAGGTGGTATGGAGATATTACTTGTTTAAGTAAATCTCTTGATTTTGCGGCAACGGTTCTTTTACGATTATCTCGACTTGACCGCATTTCCTTGCTTTCCCCAGGTGACTTAGAGTCACTTCCAATCATGGATGACTCTTCTGTCACTTCAACTTGAGACTTGGCTTTTCTTGAGTTGACTTGATCGATGCTCCACTGTTTGCATCTCACCGCTTCTGATAGAGTTCCCGTCTACTCTCCTTTGCCATACTCATTGTCTCACAAGAGTCTTCCTTCCGATCTTGATTGTCTTCGTGCATGTTAGGGCGTAGCAGTCTTGTCTTGACTCGGCTTGGCACTCTATTCATTACAATGCATTTTACAACAAGAATTGGGGTGCCAACTTTCTATTCTAAGTTTTACATGGCATTCATCAAAATCTAAACAATAAAATTCCTAACAATTTCCCCCTTTTTGATGATGCCAAAACTTAAACCATACAAAGATGCAAATAACAAAGATACATACAGAGATAGTGTATTGACATAGAATGTATGCGTGAGAATCAATCTTTTTATTGATCATATCATTCTTGTACTTAACACGATTGTTTTTACAAGGTGTATCGGAGTATATAATTGTCTTAAAAAAAAATTATAGCTTCATTACGAGAAGACTTACATTGTATGTAATTACATGATAAACTACACGAAGGGTTGACAAAGAACACTTCATCTCCTTTCATTTATCTCCTTCTTTCATCTTGATCGATCATCTTCTTCTCTTCTTCTCTTTTTCTCGTCGTCACCGCTTTCTTTTTTTTCTCATATGCTTTCTGGCAACTTCATCTCTTCTTATTCTTTCTGTCTCTCTGCCATAGCCGAGTTTGTCTCTTGTTTTTTCTTCTAATCTCTTTGCATACTCGGCGTTAGATTTAGCCACTTTTAAATTTGCTACTTGGTCAAGCCCCCCAAATTTCAAGAGATCCCTCATTTCTTTCCGGATCTACGTATTCAATATTCTTGGCGGAGGCAGGCCCAGTCCAAGCTTCTTCCTCCACTATCGCTTCTTCCTCTACCTCCGGCGATATCGATCTTGGGGCCTTCTTCCGGTGAGTGACCAATGGAGTGACCAACAGAGTGATCGTAGGAAGTCTGCCTGTCGCCTTCTTCACATAAGGCGAGACCCTTTTCCCAAGACAAGTCCAAGCTTGAGACATGGACATATTTGCAAAATATCCTTGATTCGAGCGTTTTGAATTCGTCAACGATCTTGGCTCTGTCCGACATCCGAAATGGCATACGTGTCTCTGTCAACCGGAATGCCTCCATGTTCTTTCAAGATGTTCATCACCCTGGCATCCATTCTTCCTTCCACTTCCTTCATCCCTCGCTTCAATTGCTTTTCTCTTCTCGGCCATAGATAGCGGCGGAGTGTTGGAGTGGCAGAGTCTGGGGAGTTTTTCGCTTATAATGTCATTTTGTGTGAGGACCTGTTGGGGGTTTGTGCAATCATCAAGGTCATATCTTTTGATCCTTCCCCTCGAGATTTTCCTTTCTTGATTTCAAAATTTCCTCGGTGATTTTCCCTTCTCAATTTGTTCCTTCTCACCTCCTTTCTTTTCAAACTTGATTTTTCTTTGCTTTAAGGTATTCTTCTTCCCCCTTTTGGCATCATCAAAGGATAGAGGAACCCCGGGAACATCTTTGGCAAGCATGAAGTCGAGTCTTCGATGGTTGAGTTCGCTTCAAGTCCGGCTGCGTTGTATGCGACGGAATTGAGATCTAGTAGCGTTGGATTATCTTGAAATCGGCTTCATCTCGGCCATGAGAAGGCTGAATTTTCTAGTCATGTGTTCTTCCAAACGTATTTGTATATCATTTGTATTTTGCTCACGCAAAGACTTGATTTCGCGGTGTGAGCTTCATGCATATGCTCAATGTGTTCTCTCACCTTCGTTTTGCATCAACATTTCGACTCTCCACACAAAGAAACTTGTTGAACAAAGTTCAAGTATCTCATTGTTCCACACGCATTGATTCTTCTTTGTTGCCACCATTCCCTTATCCCGATTGTGATGCCTCTCAAGTCACCTGTAAGGTTGGCATCTCTGTTGTCCAGCGCATGTCCAAAGAGGCTGATGCCTCTCCATCCGTTCAACCTCAAAGCAAAGAGTGCCTTGAACACTTCTCGAACTTGGTTGATTCTTCATTGCGGTGATGGCCATACAACGTCGAAGTCAAAATCGGCCTGGAACAATGGTGCCGAGTGAAAAACAGGAGGTGGTGCGTGATAGCGTGCTTGCTCATTTTTCGACTCTTCGTGGAGTTCTCGTATCTCCGGTGAGAAAGGAAAGATTCTACAAAAGATTCATCACCGCCGATCGGGATGCATTCGATGATGAGCGGTGCGCGTGAAGTTCTTTTGGGAATCGATCTCTTTGCAGCCTTGAGGAGCTGCGCGATGGTCTCTTGTTGAGCGGGTCTTGTTGTGAAGTAGACCCGACTTGCCGATCCTCAATTGTCTTAACGGCTTCGTTGGTCTCACTGGTTTTCCATTTGATGATCGGTCCTCGGCCTTATCGTAGCGTCATCGGACGATGATGAGATTTCCATTGGTGGCTCATCATCAAAGTTAAAAAGTTTGACGAGTAGTCTTGGGATCGACTTACTCGTGCTTGGAACACCCCTTGGTGAGTCTTTTGGATTTGGCATGGGGGATGACTCGGCTTCTTCTTCGCCTTTCCGATCCCAGGAAAAGTGACATCGGGGTTGTCCTGGGAATCATGAAGTGCGATCGATCTCCTTCTCGGATGGGTCGATGATAGCAGGAGAGATGTTCTCTCTGCACTGACTTCTTTACCCCAGGGAAGTCTCAACCTCCGTGGGCCTTCATTACCTCCAGCGCTCTCTATTGCTGCGAGGCTTGGTCCTCCCTTTCGACAGTGTGTCGGTGTCTTAGGGTCTTCTACTGATGGCATCCATTGGAGTCTCAACCCCATGGATTGCACTTTCATCGCCAGCAGTGTTAACTCCTGTGGTCAGTCCCTTCCTCGTGCCTCGTTTCGCATCGGCGGCGTCATCACGCCCTTCAGAGCGGTTGGCACCTCACCGAGAGTCTCAATGATCCCCGAGCTTCGTTGATTTCTTCGCCTCCTTGATTCTTTGTCGAGTCATCGCAAAGATCCTCCGACCTTGTCTTTGTAGTGGAGGAGTTTCCCCCTCGGGCGCACCACCGAGTGACTTGGAGTGGGGTCACTCGTCTCCAAACTCCCTTCCATTTCGATTAATGGTTCAGTTGGGGCAAAGGTGGTAGCACACCTTCAATAGGGGTTGGCTCTCTGGGGTCCCCACTATCCCGTTTCATCGCCATTTCCTTATTGCTTTCTTCCGAGTGAGTCGGGAAGTGGTAAGAAGAACATCGTGGCTATTTCTTTGAACCACTCCCATTGGATCGATTTCAGTTGTGTTCGGAGGACTCTCCGGTCCCTCCATCGATCTTTGCTCGTGAAGGATTCTTGATTCGTGCAATGCTTCTGCATTTGCAACTCTTCTAGGGCAAAAAACATTCTCTCGATTCCTCGTCACTTTCGGAGAAGACATCAAGGAGAGGATGTGTGTGTTCGTGGTGCCGGAGATAGGGCGGATGCTTGCCTTCTCACGTGCTTCGGCGTCTTGACTTGCTTTGCTCTCTCCCCGTCCTTGTAGATTTGCGGGATGTCTAGCAGCTTGTCCTCATCAAGTCTTTGGGAGCACAAAGAGTTAGTCCAAGGAAATTTAGCAGTTCTCTTCTTCTTCTATGAACTCGGGCCGTTGGAACTGCTTCTTGACTTGCTCAACTTCCATTTTCTCCACTCACGCAGACGATTTTGGATGTCGGGTAAGGTGGAGATAGGATCATTACATCACTATCCGCTGGTTCTTCTTGTGTTTTTTGTGTGAGCTACAACAGTGTGTCTTGAGTTGCCTCTCTGGCGACGCCTTCAGCAGACTTGGCTGTTTCATCAACTACATCCGGAGACTCTACTTCTCCATAGTCTCAGGTATTTGTGCTAGCCGAGTAACGACCAGCTCGGTTTTTTCTCTGTTCGCTTGACGAGTCTTCTTCGTCTCTGGTTTTGTACTGGGGAATTTAGTTCGCAGGTGGTGTCCTCTCGAGTCTTGGCGCGGGGGCGGTCTTGGTGTTTGTTTCGAGGAGCCGACCGTCTTGGCTTGTCGAGTTCTCCTCCTTTGACGATCGGAGAAGGCATTTGTGAGTCCTTCTCGACCGCTGCTGCGCAGCGGCAGTGACACTTTCTTTGGGGGGTGACTCTGCTGCAGCGGGGCAGGAGCATGTTTGGTTTTCTTTTGCCTGCAGGGGCAGCGTGATCTTCTTGGCGGTGCAGGGGGCTTTCTTATTGGCCGGAGAGGAAGCATTTGTATCTTCGGGGTCGGTGATTCCCCCTCACCGTGTCGCTCTCTTGGCGTAAGCTCACTTCGAGCACACCGAGAGGTTAGCTCGAACATCCTCTTGTTAACATGGAAGGCCTTCCCATGTCTAAGAGGGACTCCTTTCACCTCCAATAGCCGGCCAATCACCAGGCCATATCCCGGGATCCTCCAAATGTGCCATCTTCTTTGAAGGACTTGTTCCCACGTTCGGGCAGAGTTCACTTGAGATAAACTCACCGATTTATCTTCTTTTTCTTCGATGATTGCGGCCATCACAATCGGCTTTGCCTTTGTGATTGGTCAAAGTCGCCAAATTTGATGTCGATACATTTGGCAACTATATCCAACAACTTGTGATAATCCTCCTTGATCTCTTGTTTTGCTTTGTGTATATTATTTTATCGGCAAAGTCGGACTTGGCTATTTCTTTCCATCGTCACCCAAGTTTACATCGGCTTCTTTGATCTCGGATGCTCCTTCCTGGCGGTAGTGAGCAATATTCACCAAATCCTTGGCGGTGATAGTCACCGCTTCCCGTGAAGCAGATGACTTGATTCCTTCATCGTGAATCTCAAAGCATTCACGTAGAATTATGCGACCTCCTCCACATAGGTCATCGGATATTCAGCGTTAGAAACGGTTTTAGTCCGGGACGTTTCCAACTTCTCAAAGAATTTTCTTCACCAGGGTGTCGTCGGACCTCGCTTTTACTAACTGTCGAAATCCACCGTCGAACCGGTGTGGATTTGCTTTTCTAACTTAGTAAAGTCATAAGTTGGTGCCATTTCTCGAATTATATCAAGAAAAATCTCTAGAAATTGATTTGAAAGTTGATAGGGTTTCGAGAGTAGTTTGCCTTTGCTTTTGAGAGAAAAAGATGAACAGTTTTAGAAGTGTGAGAGAGAAACGGACAAAAATGGTTTAAATATGGTTTATGAAAGGGCGTGCGGCGGTTTTGAATTGTGATCGAAATCAACGGCTTGGATTTCGTGACGCCTATTGAGCATTTCACGCCTCGTATTTAATGCGCAAAGATTTATATCCAATCATAAGCTTGGTGTGCGGCTTTATGTCCTGTACACATCATCATTATCTTTGACGTGTTCCTTAAAACATTCCCGCTAAGTCAAACGATGCGTTTTTGTCACTTTGCTCATAAGTTATCAAATTTTATCTCTTAGCCGATTTAACTCTACTCCTCGCGGTTCTCTTAGTGACTCAAACTATCGGTGACTTGATGTAGTGTCTTCCGACATCTGGTGATTTCTTGGTGATTTTTGTTTTCGGCTCTTTTTCACTCCTTTTCTGTTCTAATACTCTTCTTTGATTCGTCGAGTGTCACTCACTCAATTAACCCCAACTCATGCTTGAGTTCTTCAAATCTTGACTCACATAATGGTTTTGTGAAGATGTCGCTAGTTGTTTATCGGTTGAGATATATTCCAAGATAATGTCCTTCTTTTCAACATGATCTCTTATGAAATGATATCGACATCAATATGTTTTGTTCTTGAGTGCAACACAGGATTTTGAGTGATTGCAATGGCACTTGTGTTATCACACATGATTGGAATTTCTTTTCTTCAACTTCATAGTCTCTCGATTCTTTGTCTCATCCATAGGACTTGGCACAACAGCCTGCCCGACTATGTATTCTGCCTCGGTTGTAGAGGTGGCTATTGAGTTTTGCTTCTTGCTAAACCAGAAATTAGTCTGTTTCTAGCATTTGACATGTGCCTGAAGTGCTCTTCCTTTCCACTCTGCATCCAAAGATAGTCGAATCGAATAGCCAATTAGCTTGAATCCACCTTCCTTTGGATACCATAGCCTACTCTTGGCTTCCTTTCAAGTATCTCAATATTCTCTTATTTCTTTGTCATATGGCTCTCTTTTGGAGCAGATTGAAATCTTGCACATACACCTACAACAAAGGTGATGTCCGGGCGCTTGCTTTGTGAGATAGAGCAATGATCCAATAAGTGCTCATGTATCTTGTTTGATCTCTGGCTTGCCATCCGCATCCATGTCCATTTTGGTGATGTGTTCATTGGTATTTTTACTGAAGACTTCTCTTCCATACCAAACTTCTTCATTAAATCTCGGTATATTTTGTTTGACTTATAAAGGTTCCACCATTCATTTTGTTTTACTTGGAGTCCAAGGAAGAATGTCGACTCTCCCATCATGCTCATTTCAAATTTACTTTGCATGAGGTTTGAGAATTTTTCACACGACTCTTTGTTAGTGGATCCAAAAATGATGTCATCCACATATATTTGAACAAGCAAAAGTATACTCTTCTTGTCTTGAATTACGAAAAGTGTTCTATCTACTTTTCCTTTTGTGAATCCATTTTCGATTAGGAATTGTGACAGGGGTATCATACCATGCTCGGGTGCCTGTTTCAATCCATACAAGGCTTTCTTGAGTTTGTATACCTTGTCTCCAAGAGTCTTCTGCTCAAATCCTGGAGGTTGTTCAACATATACTTCTTCTTCCAATAAACCATTTAGGAATGCACTTTTTACATCCATCGATATACAATGAAATTCTTGTGAGTTGCATAGGCAAGAAACATCCTTATAGCTTCCAATCTTGCTACGAGGGCAAATGTTTCATCAAAATCTAGCCCTTCTTCTTCGCAATATCCTTTGGCTACTAGTCTTGCTTTATTTCTTACCACAGAGCCTTCCTCGTTCATCTTATTTCGAATACCCATTTGGTTCCAATAACATTTTGATGTACGGGTCTTTGCACTAATTCCCATACTTTATTTCTCTCAAACCGATTCGACTCTTCTTGCATAGCTTGAATCCAATGTGTGTCGTCAATGCTTGTGACATATCTTTGGGCTCTATTTGCGAAATGAAGCATGTGAACATTGCTTCTTGTTGAGTTCGGATCTTGTCTTGACACCTTCTCTTATATCTCCAATGACAAGTTCGTGGATGGTCTCTCACCATCTTACATCGAGGTTGGAGTAAGTTAGCTGGATTGATCGACTTGCAATTTTGTGTTCCGTGGTCACTCTTTCGTGGTCATTTAGCCGCAAATTTTCCATTGCTTTTGAGATTCAATTTGTCTCATCTTCTTCGAATTGATAATCCCAAACTTGACTTCAAAGATAGGGACTCTTTCGTATGATTGGATGATTCACTTTATCGTTGATTCTTCAATGTCTTCTCCATTTACATTTGGTTCATCGAATACTACATGAATGGATTCCTCTGTAACCATAGTTCTTTTGTTGAGTATTCGTAGGCTTTGCTTTCAATTTGAGTATCCTAAGAAGATACCCTCATCGACTTTAGCATCAAAAGCCTTTAGGTTGTCTTTGCCATTGTTGTGAATGAAGCATTTACATCCAAATATTCTCAAATATGCAACATTTGGTTTTCTTCGATCCAGATCTCATAGGAGTCTTTGTCATTTTGTCATTTTATCATACATCTGTTTTGGGTGTAGCAAGTTGTGTTGATTGCTTCACCCAAAATCTTTTGGTAACCCCTTGACTAACATGGTCTTTGTCGCTTCTTTGAGGGTTTCTGCTCCTTCTTCTCGCAACTCCATTCTGCTGCGGAGTCCTTGTTGGCCGATAGTTCATGACCAATACCATTCTCAACACAAGATCTTGAGTTATTATTCCATTGACAAACTCGGTTCCTCTATCGATCTTATTTTGATAATGGTTTGACTCTTCTCATTTTGAATTCTCTTCATCATTTGTGGTAGTTTTTGTAGGGTTTCTTTCTTCTTGCACATGAATATTGTCCATGTATATCTTGAGTAGTCATCTACTACCACCAAGGTGTATTTCTTTCCACTTATCTTTGGTTTGGTTCCCATGGGCCAAATAGATCCATATGAAGTAGATGCAATATTCTTGTTGAGGATGGGCACGTCTTTTCTTTGAATGACGACTTGATTTGTTTTCCTTCGACATGCATCACATATACTCTCCTTCTTGATATCGAGTCCGGAAGTCCTTCTACAAGATGGCTTCTTGCCACTTGTTAATTGTTTTGAAATTGGTGACTCACTTTTTGTGCCACGGCCCAACTTGATTAATTTGTGCTCTTTGCTAGTAGAAGCAGGTGATGGGTGTTGCGGTTGACCAATCCACTACATACATATTCTTCTGTCTACATCCTTGCAAAGACAACTTCATTTGATTCAATATCCTTGATTTGGCATATACCCATGTTGAATCCAACATTGTAGCCCTTGTCACAGTGATCGATACTCGATAAGTTGAAGTTGAGTCCTTCAACATATGCAACATCTGTGATTTCTAATCCATTCTTCTTGATGGATCCAATGCCTCTTATTTCACCAGAGCTTCATTTCCTCCAAATATGACTTTGGCTCCTTTGACTTCCTTGAATTTTGACAGATTTCTCTTATTTCTGTCATATGTCCGGGAATACCGCTATCCATGTACCAGGTTCCTTGGCACTCATTTGTTCTTGAACTCGCAATCAAGGAAATTAAGTTTTAGGTACCCATACTTATGCGGGTCCTGAGGGGTTAGAATTGTAAGATGATCCAACCAACCTATAGCCAAATGATTTGACTCTAAGAGGTTGCCATCTATCAGTGCCATAATCATAATTAATCCTGGCAAATTGCTTTGGGATTCTAGGTTCATACAATTGTCTCTTTTGTCCGTATGCCTGCATATGTGTTTTAGCAATTTCCTTCCTTGGGTAATTGTGGTGTTTTTGAGTGTAGTGCCTAGGTGCATATGTGTCTTTGATGAAAGCTCTTATGCTTTTGGAATGGCCTTTTTTGAGTTCTAGGCCTTTGCCATTTGGGCTTATATTCCATAAGTCTATGCCGATAGTTCACATTATTCCAATCGGCTTGGCTTGGATATTTTCTACCATTCCCATCATATGTATTTCTTTTATGGATTTTCCGGGGATTTTTGGTAGCTCTGTTTCTTCTTTCTGAGTATTTTCTGCTTTTGGAGTTCTTTGAAGGACTGTTGAATCTCTTCTCATTTGTCCTTTCAAAGACACTCAATCCGGTATTTTCCTTTTCCTTTGTAACCAAGGCCGTTTGCTTAGTATTGTGCTTTGGAGTGAATGTGTGTGCAACATTTAGAGTTTTGGATTTTTCGGACTCTTCATGACTTGAAGATCCTTTTTCCAAAATTACTCTTGAGGTTTGACATGGCACGGAGGAATTAAATCCTAAGCTGTCTTGTCTCCACATTCTCTTTGACTCATAATAAGATCATCCAATGATTTAGATGCCTTAGTGAATGAAGCAATAACATTCTTGAGGTCATTCTCCCTCTTTTCTATAGCAAAGCAATTTTCGCTATTAATTTGGCATTTTCAGCCTTTAACCTTTCATTCTCAATGACTATTTGACTTAGAGTACTCGGCTCTTAGTCGACTTTGAGTTTGACTTTTAGTAATTTTGTTTTCCTCATTCAATAGTGTGTATGAGGATTTAATGTGTTCAAAATCTTTCATCATTTTGCCTAATGAATCATAAAGATCATTGGGTGATGAAGTGTTTGTGTCACGATCACTATCACCGATGTATCCGAGTTTGTTGAGTTAGATTGTACCTCATCTTCTTGATCGAGGTTGATTTTGTTCTTTGGCCATCAAGCGGTCGGGGCTTCTTCTTCGAGTCACTTGAGTAGTCGAACTTCATCTTGCCAATCATTTGTCTCCTTGACTTATTTGTTTGGCCGATCTCTGCAAGCCATCATTGCCTTTTTCCTTTCTTGTCTTCTTTCTCTGAAGATTTTTCTTTCTTCTTCATTCTTGTACTTGTTGACTACGAGGATATGAGCAAATCAATGGCATAGTGACTGGTTGTCTACAATTCCAACATAGATATTCGACCTTTTGATCGACTCTTTCTACTCTTGAGTTGTCACCCTTTGATACTCAACTTGTTGATGACATTCTCTTGGTTTGCCTATCATCCCTTGATTTGGAGGAGGTGAGTGTTTTTACGGAAGATTCACCCTTTCCTCTCTTGTAGTTCTTGTTAAAGAACTTGTTGAATCTTTTAACCATCAGGGCTATTTCTTCCGGGTCAATTGCTTCTTTGACCTCGGCTCTCTTCCCATCTTTGACAATTAGAGCAGCGGTTTGTTTTGGGTACAATTTTGTCTCTTCTGGTCTTTCCTTCTCGGCTCAAACTCGTAGGCTTTGAGGTCCGAGAATAACTCATGATTGGATGTCTTTGATAGGTCCATGGAGTGTCTCGAGTGCCATGACCTTCATTTCCCATTTATTTGGAAGACTTTTTAGGATCTTCATACACATTTCTACTCGTGTATATTCCTTTCCAAGTGTAGACTGACTCATTTGTGATTTACGTAAACCGAGCATCCAGTTGATCCAAGTTCTCCCTGAGATCATTTTGAAATTTTCAAATTTTTGTACCGCTCTTGATAATTTGTTTTCTTTGATTTGCTCACGAGCCTTCACAAATTAATGTCGGCTTGTCCCATTTCTTTAGCCGTTTTGCATGATTTGACTTTATTGAACATGGTTTTGTCCAAGGTTTTGTAAAGGATGTCCTTGGCTACATTATCCAGGTTGTATCTTTTGTCATCATCATTTGTCCACTCAGTTCTTGGTTTTCAACCATGGTCGGTCTAGAGCAAACATCTTCTTCTCCTTGATTTGCAACTCTTAAATGAGTTGTGTTCACCTTTAATATTTGTAGAGGCCCATCTTCTATTACTATCCACATCTCATCATGTAATCTTTGATAGATGAGCTCGCATACGAATTTTCCAATCATCAAATTCCTCAATAGTGAACATAGGGATGCGTGTCAAATTTGCTTCCATGATAATGACTTTTAATGATAAAGAAGAGTTATGAAAGTTCAAGTACTAAAGCGGACTTTGAAAAGTTTAGAGATCTAGTTCAACCGGTCAAGTGCGGAGGGTTCAATGAACCAACCGCTCCGATACCACTTGTAGGTCCCAAGGGGGTGTAAGTGTAAGGTTTAGAAGGGGGGTTGAATAAACCTTACCAAATTTTCGATTTAGTCCTTTTAAATCTACGAGTTAATTCTACAAGTGTGTCCTTGATGGACGATCGAATTAGTCACTTTCGGTAGAGTTAATCTCTCAACATGCACTCAAATTTGAGTACATTGATGGAGTAACTCAATTTGTTGGCTACAATTTAACTCATTTGTGGTTTTATTTTCAGTGGAAGACTTAACACCCTTAAGTTTGATTAAGCAAGATATTAGAGCTTGATTTAGTACTTGTAAATTATCAAATGGATAGCAAATTTATCGTGAGATATAAGCGAGTTAAAAGTGCAGAATTTAAATGAAATGTAAATGACACAATAAAGTTTTTATAGAGGTTCGAAGATGGGGTAATTCTTCTACTCCTCTCTTCTCCAACTCCTGGAGGAATCCACTAAGTAATTATCGGTTTACAAAGCGGTAACAGTCCAGATACAAGTCTTGATCACAACAGCCGACTTGATCCTTAGGGACTCGATCGGAGATGCCTTGATCACTCGGTGGCTTCTCGACGACTCGGCTTCTTCACAGGGCGGTTTGCGCTTGTTACTCTGACTCACTTGCTCAAGCTCTTTGGATTTGATCACGAAGCCCTCCAAAAGCTTAAGACTTGGTTCAACCTTGAACCTTTCTACAATCCTTCCTGGAAAGTAGACCCCTTTTCTTCAAGAGTTTCCTCTTCAACTGATTGAAGTTCTCTTTCCTTCACAGGTGAGTGTTGGATTGATGTACTTCGTAATGTAGGCTTGAGGATTGAGATTGTTTCAGTTTTCTAATGTGCTTGTATATCTCACGTGTGTGTCATTCATGCATCCTCCTCTCTCAACCAAACTCCTCAGCCTTTTATAGCGAACTTTCAAAAATTTGCCCGTTGAAGAGATAGGCTTATTTTTGAAAGTCACTTTGCAGTCGTTGGCTTGCAGTTCTTGGAATTGTCATTTCCTCGTATGAATTGTTCTTTCACCTTTTCGAGTTCGACACGGTGTAGTGCTTCCCATTGGTTCATTCCATTTGCACGCTTCGGGGTGAGCACTCCGAGAAAGGTGGTATGGAGATATTACTTGTTTAAGTAAATCTCTTGATTTCGGCAACGGTTCTTTTACGATTATCTCGACTTGATTGCATTTCCTTGCTTTCCCCAGGTGACTTAGAGTCGACTTCCAATCATGGATGACTCTTTGTCACTTCAACTTGAGACTTGGCTTTTCTTGAGTTGACTTGATCGATGCTCCACCAACATTTGCATCTCACCGCTTCTTGAGAGTTCCGTCTACTCTCCTTTGCCATACTCAACTGTCTCACGCAGAAGTCTTCCTTCCAGGTCTTGATTGTCTTCTTGCATGTTAGGGCGTATTTGTCTTGACTCGGCTTGGCGACTCTATTCATTACAATGCATTTTACAACAAGAATTGGGGTGCCAACTTTCTATTCTAAGTTTTACATGGCATTCATCAAAATCTAAACAATAAAATTCCTAACAGTCGCTGACAATGATTTAACTAGTTTATGGCATATGCGACTTGGACATGTTGGATACAAAAATTTACAAAACATTTGCAAAAACCAACATGTCAAAGGACTACCAAATTAAATTTTGAAAATCTTGGCTTATGTGATACTTGTCAAAAGAACAAATTAGTTAAAATTTTAAGCCCAAAGATGAAATTTCCACAACCAACCATCTACAACTTCTTCACTTAGATTTGTATGGAGATATTGACACATCTAGTCTAAGTGGAAAACAATATACCTCGTTATAGTTGATGACTTTTCTAGATATACTTAGGTTATTTTCGGCTAATAAAAATGATGTAAACATGAGTTTGCTAAGTTGTGTAGATTTATAGAAAATGAAAAAAAAATGATTCTATCGAAACTATAAGAAGTGATCGAGACGGTGAATTTGATGGTGAATTTAGAGTATTATGTGAAACCACGGGATATGCACATAATTTTTTGGCTCCGAGAACTCCTCAACAAAATTATGTAGCCGAAAGGAAAAATCGGACTTGACAAGAAATGTGTTGGTCTATGCTCGATAAATTCTCATTTCCAAAATACTTTTAGGCCGAAGCCGTGAACACCGATTGCTATGTTATAAATTGAGTATATCTTCATCCAAAATTGAACAAAATACCATATAAGCTTTAGAAAGGAAGAACTCCAAATATTAGCTATTTCAAAATATTTGGTTGCAAGTGTTTTATCTTAAACACCAAGGATCATTTGGACAAACTTGATCCTAAGGCCGATAAAGGAATATTTATGGGGTACTCGACTAAGAGCAAGACATACAATGCATATAACAAGATGAACTTGGTGGTCGAAGAATCTATTCACGCCAAATTTAATGAAGCTTCCGGTATTGAAAGAATTCCAAATGATGATAGTGATGAAGAAGATAAAATTGGACCGATTGTTCCATACTACACTCAAAGTGATCAACCTTCTACTTCAAATGTTCAAAAAGGGGATAAGGGTGATACTTTGGATCTTCTCGTGGCACTAAAGTTTAAAAAAGATCATCCAAAAGATCTTATTATTCGGGATCCTTTGACAAGGTCTTGACTAGAAGAAAATTTGCCGAAAAAGCTCTAATATCTCAAAAGGAGCCAAAAAAATTCTAAGAAAGCCATTGAAGAATAAAATTGGTTTCTAGAGATGCAAGAAGAGCTAAATCAATTTGAAAGGAATGACGTTTGGGAACTTGTGCCTTGTCCTTCTTCACAAACTATCATCCCTACAAACTGGGTATTCCAGAACAAACTAGACGATCAAGGCAACATTGTTCGAAATAATGCAAGGTTAGTAGCCCAAGGTTATTGTCAAGAAGAAGGTATTGATTAGAGGCTATTCATATATTACTTGCTTATTCATGTTTCAAACATGTTTCGACAAAGTCGCCCGAGCTATGAATTATAGAACATAAGTATTAGAACAAAGTATTTATTTATTCTGATGATTTCATATAAATGAATTTTAAACCAAAACAATGTCTTTAAAAGTTGTCCAAATACTTCAATTCATTTTACTCATTTTTTACTGAGTATTTGAAGTATTTCTTGAATTCTATTTTTGACAAAAATCGAACAACTTCACTCTGAAGAGGGCGACCAGTCGCTATGGTAGGGCGACCGTTACCTATGTGTTTTAGAGTTTTAATCATAACAGAGACATTTTACAACTTAGGGCGACCGATGCCTGAAAGCTTGAGTATTTCGGCTTTTGTTCTGTTGCAGGGCAAACAATCACTATCCAAAGCAATCGGTCACTGTGGTACAACAACCGGTCACTATATTGGTCGCCCTCTATGCCATCTTGTGTCAAAGTGTAAAAAGCACTAGGCGCTCGATAGGCGGCAGACTGGGGCCTAGCACCAAGGCGGAGCCTAGGCGGGATTAGGCGGGCCTAATCGGAAAAAAAAAACCATAGGCGGACAAGGGGGGCCTAGCACCTAGGCGGGGATTAATCGGGGCTAGGTGGGGATTTTTACAACAGAAGTCAAAACTTTATTCC
This sequence comes from Rehmannia glutinosa, assembly GCA_016081115.2. Lineage (NCBI taxonomy): Eukaryota > Viridiplantae > Streptophyta > Magnoliopsida > Lamiales > Orobanchaceae > Rehmannia > Rehmannia glutinosa. Next base: position 91,655 of record JABTTQ020000484.1, read on the forward strand.
ACGGTTAAATATTTCAAATTTTAAGCATATGCGACCAGTCGCTACAGACTTTTGACTCAAATTTTATCCGTTGCAGCAACACTTCTTCTGAAATTAAGGTTTTATATTAACCATTTTTGGAGATGTTTTGATCCTTCTTTTGTAGACAAAATTCAATTAAGAGGAGCCTATATTGAAGATTACATCTTGGAGCTCTTCTATAAATAGATGAAGCATATCAATAAGAACACACAATTCTACATCACAACAAGAATATCTCAGCAAAATCTCAAAAGCTCTCATTTTCATATACTTGTTGTAATAGCCTAAGCACTACATTTTCACATCTTACTTATTAGGCTTTCTTTCTTGATTACACTGCACTTTCAAAGTTGTATAACTTTCATTTGAAGTTGTAATCTTGATTGATCAAATCATCCAAAACAAGACATACTTGTTGAGTGTTCTTTTGGCAAGAACATGCTTGGTTGATTTATTAAGTGTTGAAGAGTTTGGTGCTCTTCAAAGTTGTAAGAAGAGTTTGATGTTCTTCAAAAGTGTTGGTGTAAGAAGAGTTTGGTGCTCTTCGAGGTGAAGTTGCAATTGTTTGGTATCAATTAATAAACTTTTTCTTTTTGAAATCCACTCGGACTTACCGGGTGGTAGTGGATTAGGCTCTAGGTGATTTGAACCACTATATATCATTGTGTTCATTTTTCTTTATTCTTGAGAATTTTTCACATATTCGAAAAAGAGAAGAAAATTATGAAAAATCAGGAAAATCAACTCAACCCTCTCTAAATTTTCGTAGCCACTTGGACTAACAATAAGTGGTTACCATTTCAGTTCTTCCTTGGCCCCACATGCCTATTAGCTTGTCCTTGACAACTTTCTTAGGCATGCTCTGACATACCGTATCACGCATGGCCATTGGATATGTGCTAAAATAGCGTCATCAAGCTTACAGCTTATGGCATGTTCGATAGTCCCGAAGGGTACAAGAAAATGATATGGATTCACACAGTGACGAAGTAGGGACCCATTCAGTGACTTTCTCATAGGAACTTAATTCCAATCACTCCCCAAGCATCTGACATGCGTACTACCAATTCCAAAATGCCTTTTAGCAGTTCACACATTCAGCTACAAATCAGCTTATAATGAAGTTTGGACACACTTCATAATCGATCAACTCGGATCTCATCTTAGCCTCTAGCTAAGGCGACTGTTAATTGTACTTATTAACCTTCTTCACTACTCTAGCACGAAGGCGGTCATTCACAAACATCCTTGTGCGACATAATCTTTTAAGTCTCATCATGCTCTCTCTTAGCATTAGGGCGATTGACCGTGTGAGAGGGCCAATCAAAGCCTGGTCACAACTCACAAATTTAATATGAAACACATAATGAGAATCCAACATATCTCATTAATCACAATATGTTCTTGTAGGCCACATTGATTCTACTTAATCCCTAATGGCTCACATGCCTTTGGAGCATATCTCCAAACAAAGGCTCGTAAAAGGGATCAGCCTCTACACCGCTCGTAGATGCTTGAGAACAATTTAATTATGCGCAAAACTCTTAAGAGTAATGCCTCGAGTAAGTATGTTTATTCTACCAAAAATGTTCAGCACCCAAACCATACACCAAAGTGGTTTTACTATCACAAAGACAACAAAGTATCTCATGAATATGCGCACACATACCAAATTTGCCTTTAGAAAATTACAAAACAATCTATTAAGATATCTAAGTATCCACATGCCGGCATCACTGCAGTGCATGGATCACTTCGATATCCACTCACCAATCTCATTGCTAAGTACATGACTTATTGAGTACACACATAGCGGACATCAAACATTCGATAGTGCTTACATAAACTAGTTACCATTTCTTTTTTTCATCCTAAGACATTGTTTCTTGACTAAGAACATGATCTTTGATGATGGAGTGTAAAGACCGCCACCACTTAGTGGCAATAACTCCCTGTTCTTTCCAGTCATCACATTTTTGCCATATACAGTGATATACAACTGTTGACATATGTCCAGTGAAGTAAAAGAATATGATCAAGCATGTGTATTTATGTGTTTAACGCGGTGGGTTCAACCCGCTGAACCCGCCAAAATTTTGTTAGTTCTGAATTGTCAGTAGCTTGGCCGATTCACAACTTCATGAGTCATGCAATTATACTCATCATGTTCAGGAATTCAATGGACTCCAAACGTTAAAGGCCCAACAAAATTGAGTTGAATAAACTAGAGCAACAAAAACTCAAGGAAAAAAATTAGATTTAACAAGATACAAATGGTCAGTTTGAGAGGCGTCGCAGAGGCAGCAAAATCGCCGACTTCGACTGGTCACCCACCATTTTTTGTGAAAAAGAGGTCCTCTTGTGGACAAGAGCTGTCAGCGTGAGTGGAATCTTAGGTGAGGACAAGACTTACGGGCTAAAGGTGGTGAGATAGAGAGCGGCCTGAAGTTGACTCGAGAAAGTGAAAACCCAAGTTGAGTTTCTGAACATAGACTTCTAATTTTTCAGAATAAAGATAAATAAATATAGAAATACATATATATATATATATATATATATATATATATATATATATACGGGGTGGTCGATTGGACCCGTTTAAACCCCGGACGGTGAGTTTTCAAAAAATGGGTCCATAACCCGCCCGAGGACCCGTTTGTCCGGTTTAAGCGCCGCCCCTAGCTAAGGCGAGGTTTGGTCTTGGTCGGTTTTAACTCATCCCATTGTCATCCTTAAGCGAACTGTTGATCCACATAACCAGGATTAAGCCCATCTACAAGCCTCCTTTTGATGGAACCACGAACAACCAACAAACTCCATATATTGGTTGAACCATTAATAAATCACGAACAAGATCAAGAACCGTATTTCTCGTTGGTGTAAATGTGCACACCTTAAACCCTTGGAGAACTTTGGTGATACTCAAGAAGAAAACCATCGAGAGAAATTTTAGGAGACATTATTTTTCTTGTAGGAGACGTCATTCTCAATCGTATTGTATTGTAGGGAGAGATGTCAATATCAATATATATATATATATATATATATCAATCTCATATCGATTAGAGTCCTTATGGGAGTTGTTTCTAGATAAACCTCATCTAAATAGAACTCCCTATTATATAATTAAAGTAAATTAAGGGATCTTCATATTTGTGAACGATAATTTTAAACTTGACTAAATAAATACAATATTTATTTCTTTATATATGCCCCTTATGATGAGAATCAAGACTCAAGAGAGTACAATCTTTAGTTTGAGATGGAAGGTGTAGTAATATTTCTCTCAAATAATAGCCATTTTTGCTCCTCCATCTTCTTGTTTTTTTCCTTTTCTCATTCTCCTATGGGGGATGGAGAAGTAATTTCAAATGCTTTTAGTTTTAATAAAATTTTCTCAATCATGTTACTTTTATTTATTCCCAATAGTAATATTTTTCGTATCAGTTTCCTTGGTACGTATTTTGTCCAACGTCTTGTTCTGAGTCTACGATCTGTTAATCTATTTAGGTTTAAAATTTTTATTTTAGATTTGTATAGAATTATAATTTTGTATGGTTTGCAACCATTTTTCAGTCGATGTTGTAATTAGTTGTAAATTTTTTCTAATTAATGAATCAAATTCATGTTGATTCTTAAAAAAATGAAAGAAGGCGTAGTGAAGAGGTTTTGTAAGAGTATCAGTTAAGATGACACGAGATACCACAAGAGTTGATCATGAATAAAATGGTATCTTAAGACAATATGCTTCATACAACAGTAAAATTAAACATTTATTTAGAAAGGAGATGTGTCACACCAATATTATCGCATCCATAGAATATGGATATAAAGTTCGATAAGGAGAAAGTAACAGAATCATATACTTTGTCTATAGAGAAAAAATAAACCTTCGCATCTATTAAATATGGGATGAAAAATGGTTGCACTTGTAGTTACAAATTTGATATCGATTACCTCGAATGATCAAACATTGTCTTTTGTCTAAATTGCAATTTATAATAGATGTAGGTAAAATATGTTGTTTTAAAAAAAAAAGGTAAAAATATGTTAGTTATAAATTTTTATCTAACATTTCAAATTAATATCTTGTTAAAGAAATTAATAGGTGCGAAAATAAATTAATAGATGCAAATATTACTATAAATTTTACTATTCTAGTTCAGGGTTCCAAATTTAAAGATGGCAACTAAACACGAGGGTTGCGCTCATTTCGAGACTTAACCCAACACCTTACATCACGAGTTGACGACAAACGTGAAGTCTGGTCAAAAATTCCTGAAAATTTAGCTTTTTATGATTATATCAGCAGTAATCCAGCAAAAGGAAGATTATTCAGGGTAGGCTCAATAGATAACATAGATGGAATACTAAATTAGTAAGCGGTGAAATACCAAAGACAAAATTTCAGTGAACTATTGAAGCTATCAGTGTGATTGATAAGACAAGTACCCACGGGATGATTGTAGACACCTAAATTTTATTACCAAATATTGTCAAGTATCACAATCTTCAATCTTGGCCATCAAGACAAGATCAGGCAAATAAGGAAGTGATTTACCAATATTTTGGTAAATAAATCAAGTCAAATCAAATCAAATCACAATCTTTTGATTATGGCAAGATATGCAAGACAAATCATGATCGGCCAATCAAATCGCCCCATTTCATCCGACAATTATGGCAAGAATTCTCATCCTACACCTATAAATAGAGGCCCTCTTCATAATTCATAGACACAAAAAAAAAGATCCTAGAGAAGAAGTCTAAGCAAGAGGCGAATTCTCTCAAATCAAGAAGTCCCAAATCCGAGGAAGTCCACGGTGTTCAAAGCGCGATTCAAGGCGTTCATCGCGGATTCGACTCAAATCCGGCGTTTAATTCGGGATTATTTGTCAAGCCCTCGAATTAACGTTATTCCGGCTCAAATTCAAGCTCGAAGGAGATCAAGTGACGAATCTACCTTCGAATATTCAAATATCATCTTGAAGAGAAGAATCAGAGGATCATTAGGAATTGTAATCCTTTTATTTCATTTGATTCAAATATATTTTATTTGTATTATTTTTTCTTGTTTTTATAATATTTACGACGAGAAATTTGTGTTACAGATACATCTCACATCGATAGATCTTGTGGTTAAACTGTGGCTTATAACCCCTTAGTTCCTCCCAAAAAAAAATCATTTTTTCGTGAAACAATTGGAAGTTGTTGAAATGTTATTAAATTTTTTTGGAGTAAATTTTGTTTGGTAAGATTTAGTGATTAAGGTGAATTTTTTTTCATACTATAATTATAGTTTCCGAATATAAAAAATTTCAAATTTCTTATTTTAAGTAAATCGAGTTTTTACCCTTATAAAAACAGTATGATTCTTATTAGTGCCCTATCATAATTTCGGCAAGTTTAAAAGATTAAAGTAGATCTGATTTCACACATGATTTTATACAGTTTTAATTTAAACGTAATAATTACACCTTAATTTTTGTCAATCGGACAATAATTATATAATTTCTTGATTTAAATAATAATTATGGGAATCTCATTTATACTTACCAAAATTATTCTTATGTTGGATATTTATATTTTACTTATCGTAATTTGGGAAATCAGTTTTCAATACTTCTCAAAGATTTGACAATAATAAAATTGTTTTTTATGTAGAAATTAATAATATTCACCCATAATCATCTATCTTATTTTGTTAAAGTCAATATTTGTGCAAATTTAATGTGAAATAATATTATGATCTTCACACAATAGAACAATAGATAATTAAAACTGAACTGTATTATAAAAAAAATCATGATTCAGTTTGAATAAAACTTCCAAAAATAAAAAAGATAAGAATTTGGTACAATAATAAACAAGTCAATAAATAAAGAACCTACCGAAATGGAATCAAGGCACAAAATACACCCAAATTCTCAACATTAATTATCAAATCATAATCATAACTATATATAAAATAGTACAACATACCAAAATTTGGATTTAATATAACAGACGATTTAATTGTTCAATTTTGTTATTCTCTAAATCTGTATGTTTAGTTTTTTTGTCCTATTTTCTAAATTAGTTTTATTTTTCCTCCTATATAAATGAGTTGTTTCTGCGTCCATTGGTTTCTTGGACGTACATCTTTGTTCATGTTCGTATAATTCCATACTCGTTTACTAAAAGCTCGTGAACAAGCTTTTTTAGTGTTCGTTTATAAATGTTCATGAACAAGCTCGTATAATGTTTTTTAACTTGTTCGCGAACAAGTTCGCTAAGGGTTCGACTAATAGCTCGATTATTTAAAAAAAAATATAATTAAAAAGATTTTGTTTAAAACATTAAAAGGACTTAAAGACCCTACAGTTGGCAGTACATTTGGAGCTACAGGGCTCGAGAACAGTCTAAATTTGATTGATGTAGGACACAAAAAGAAAACTTCTATCTTGTAGTTTCTTGGGTATCATAAAAAAATAAAACATCTATCATGGAAAGTTTTATCATGTCCATTCCACAGCTTATCTTTTTGAATAATCTAACTAAGCTTAGTTTGAGTATTTTCTTGTTGGGTAAAATTTTTGGTAAAGGTTTCTGTTTAGAAGAAAATGGCTGGAAATAGTGTATGGTTTAGGCTAAGTCGAGGCCTGATTTGGAATCAGTCTCCGCAAGATGAAAACGCCCCGTATACTAGTGCTTACGGTTTCGGCGCTCGCCTCTAAGATACAACGACTTTACAATCCCGGTTAGCAGCACAGCAAAACCGGAACAACAAAACTGAAGTGTTTTTCGACTTTCAAGCTTTTCAAGGAAGAAGATGAACAATATGCAAAATGTAGTGCTTGTTTTATGTTATCTGGTAATTTCGTATCGATTTTCAGTCACCAGGGATCGACTATTATAGGCTTCAGGCGCCTCGTATGGAAAGAACACGTCTTTTGGCTCAAAAAGACACCTTTTGCACTAAACACTATTCCAGTCATTTTCTTCAAACAGAAACCTTCACCAGAAATTTTACCCAAAAATCGCAAGACGAAAATTTTATTCTGTTTCTGTTGAAGACGATGGCATCCAGTTCGATATCCTTCACACCTATGGTTGCTGCTCCCGCTCACGGCGAAAAGCCGCCCAAGTTTTCCAGTGTCGACTTCAAACGTTGGCAACAGAAGATGCTGTTCTACCTCACCACTTTGGGGTTGGCTCGTTTTCTGAAAGACGACCCCCCTACTGCCGTTGGAGAAGACGAAGTTGACAACAACCGGAGAATCGCTGTGGATGCTTGGCATAACAGCGATTTTCTATGTCGCAACTACATCTTGAACGGGCTAGACGACACTCTCTACAACGTCTATAGCATGTTCAAGACGTCCAAGGAACTGTGGGAGTCCTTGGAGAAGAAATACAAGACGGAAGATGCCGGCACAAAGAAATTTGTTGTCGGCAAATTCCTCGAGTACAAGATGGTTGACACCAAGACGGTGATCAGCCAAGTTCAGGAGATTCAAATCATTCACGACTTAGTGTCTAAAGGGATGATTTTGAATGAATCCTTCCAAGTGGTTGCAATAATCGAAAAGTTGTCGCCATTGTGGAAGGACTTCAAAAATTACCTCAAGCACAAGCGCAAAGAGATGGGGTTTGAGGATCTGATTGTTCGGCTTCGCATCGAAGAAGACAACCGAAAATCAGACGTGAAATCCAGCAAGTCTGGAATGGAGGCTAAGGCTAATCTTGCAGAATCGAGCACTAGCAAGAAACGCAAGCACTCCGGGAAGGAAAAAGGCAAGGCCAAAAAGTTTAAGGGGAATTGCTACAATTGTGGCAAACCGAACCACATGGCTAAGGATTGCCGACATCCGAAAAAGGGCAATCAAGGTGGCAACCAACAAGCCAATGTGACGGAGGACAAATCGGTTCCAATAGACTTGTCGGAGCTCGATCTCTCCGCCGTTGTGTTTGAAGCCAATATGGTGGATAACCCAAGAGAGTGGTGGATAGATACCGGGGCTACTCGTCACATTTGTGCCGATAAGGAGATGTTCTCCTCCTACACGCTGATTAATGGAAGGAAATTGTTCATGGGGAACTCTTCGACTTCCAACATCGTTGGGCTTGGAAAAGTGGTGCTCAAGATGACTTCCGGGAAGGAGCTTACGCTTGTGGATGTGCTGCATGTCCCGAACATCCGCAAGAATTTGGTTTCCGGTCCTTTGCTTAGCAAGGCCGGGTTTAGACTAGTGTTTGAGTCCGACAAGTTTGTAATGACCAAGAATGGTCAGTTTTTATGTAAAGGTTACCTTGATAAGGGCCTGTTCAAAATGTCTGTAATGTCTGTTTTCCGCCAAGAGGCGAAGAATAAAACTATTACTTCTGTTTACTTGTTGGATTGTTCTAATTTATGGCATGATAGATTAGGACATGTAAACTTCAACACAATTAAAAGGTTAGTGAATCTGGAATTAATACCTACGTTTAAAACCGATTCACAAGACAAATGTGAAATTTGTGTTGAAGCAAAATTGGCCAAAGCACCGTTTCATTCGGTAACAAGAAGTACCAAACCACTCGAGTTAATTCATACAGATGTGTCTGATTTAAAACTTGTGCAAACTCGAGGTGGGAAAAAGTACTTCATAACGTTTATAAACGATTGCACAAGATATTGTTATGTGTATCTCTTGAAAAGCAAAGATGAAGCTTTAGTAGCTTTTAAAACTTATAAGAATGAGTTGAAAATCAGCTTAATCTGAAAATTAAGATGATTCGAAGTGATAGAGGCGGAGAGTATGTTGCTTCGTTTGAGGAATTTTGCTCGGAAGCGGGTATAATTCATCAAACGACTGCACCTTACTCACCTCAATCAAATGGTGTTGCAGAACGCAAAAATCGTACTCTTAAGGAGATGATGAATGTGATGTTGATAAGTTCTGGCTTACCCCAAAACTTGTGAGGGGAAGCCATACTTTCTGCAAACTACATTCTTAATAAGATCCCACACAAAGGTAAAAACGAAACTCCATATGAGTTATGGAAGGGACGTAAACCGTCATATAAATACCTCAAAGTGTGGGGGTGTTTGGCTAAAGTCGAAGTACCTAAGCCGAAACAAGTTAGAATCGGTCCGAAGACGATCGATTGTGCTTTCATTGGATATGCAAACAATAGTAGTGCATATCGCTTTTTAGTGCACAAGTCAGCAATTCCTGATATAAATGAAGGTATGATCATTAAATCAAGGAATGTTGTATTCTTCGAGAATATCTTTCCAAACAAAGAAGCGGAAAGAAGAAAGTTCGAGTAAACGGACTTATGATCTTTGCAAGGTTACCTCAAAGTGATGATGAAGAGGAACCAAGACGCGATAAAATGACAAAAGTAGCTAAGTCTTTTGGTCCGATTTTCTAACTTATATGTTAGAAAGCGAACTCGAACTATTCAAGAAGCATTGTCTAGTCGAAGCTCCTCTCGGAAAGAAGCTATCAATAATGAGATAGATTCCATTATGCAAAATCACACTTGGGAGTTGGTTGATCTCCCACCGGGTTGCAAACCTTTGGGATGCAAGTGGATCCTTAAAAGGAAGTATAAAGCAGATGGATCTATTGACAAGTATAAAGCTCGTTTGGTAGCTAAAGGGTTTAGACAAAAGGAGGGATATGACTTCTTTGATACATAATCTCCTGTCACGAGGATTACTGTTAAGTTGGTATTTTACCAACTTATTTGAGTATTTTAGATTAGAATTTGGTTTTATTTTGGGTGTTTTTAGAGTCGTTAGAGTCCAATTTATTTCAATTAGTGTCAATGTAGAGTCAATCTGATTTGGTAGCCGAGAAATGAAGAAAACGATGAAAAATGGCTCGAAGAAAGAAGAAATCGCGTATAAAGAAGGAAAAAATTGCACTTTGGCCAGGACGGGCGGGCGGCTGCGCCGGCCTGGCGCCCTGCGCCACAGCGCCGCGACGGGGGGCATGCGGCAGTGGGGAGCATGCGTGTGGCGCGCAACGCCCAACACCGGTCCGGCGCCGGCGGAAATTGTTGATGTTGTGGGTGGGCTGCGCGCAGCGCCCGCCCGACGCGGCACCGGGCGGTAAGTTGCCTACGTGATTTGGGCGCCCTTGGCCGGGCGGAATTTCCCAGGCTCACCTACCCCTTTCTTGGATTTTTTGGACTATATATACGGCCTTGGGGCTTGAAATTAGGGTATCTTGGAACCCTTGGGAAGACAAGAAAAACAACTACAAACAAGGAAGAAGGATTGGAGCATCTTGAGAAGAATTTGGAGAAGAAGATTGGAGGCTTCTATCATCTAGAAAGAGAGAAGATCCCTCTACTCTTGTTCTTATTTTGTTGCTTTCTTCATATCTTGTAAGATGTATTGTTGTATTTTCATGGATTCATTTTCTTTAATCATGAGCTAAACTCTATAATTCTAGAGGAATGATGTAATCTATGTTTGAACTTATATTTTGAGATTGTGGTTTGTCAATCTAGATCTATCAATTTATTTGTGCTATTTGGATCTATTGCTTCTAAATTACTTGATCAATAATTTAGATTGTTTGGTGTATTTGATTTGACACTTGAGAAAGGTAATTGAATACATGACCTTGGAATATCATAACCTAGGATTTCATAGAATTGAGAGATTTGTGAATCTTTTGAAGTCTTTTATCAAGATTCATAGCTTTTATTGAGATTTTAATTGGTGATTTTTATAGAGATATTGATTTCCCAATTGAATCTAAAATCATTTGGCACTTGAGAGAGGGAATGATTATTGTAGAAATCTTGACTTATAAATTGGTAATTGATGATTGATAAACCATATTGACAACATAAGGGATAACTAGATTCATCATACCTCTAGAATTCATTTAATCATTTGGATAAACTCATTGATATTTTCATATTCTTGATTTATTTTTAGTATTTTTAGTATAATCAACTCCATCATATATTGAATTTCTAAATAAAGTTAGACTACTATATTATAGTACTTAGCAATAATTCGATAATTATTCCCTGTGGATTCGACAACCGTACTACTCTATATTAAAACTTGACACCATAGACTTGCGGTTAGAAAATTCTCTAACAAGTTTTGGCGCCGATTCTTGGGGAATAATTCATCTTATTTGCGCTAATATTACTACTTAGTAGTTTTACTTTAATTTAGATTGGTTTTTTTGTTACAATAGGGTCATTGTCCTTTTTGTTTTTTCTTGTTGATGCAAAAAAATAAAAGTGCTAATTTAATCTTATTTGATCCAGAAATTGAAAGAAACGCTTCGAAAGATTAGAGCGCACGAAGAATCGAATTCACAAAAATGGCGAGGAATCGGTGATGATGAAGAAGCATACCTATTGTTGCACCACTGAGGAAAGGGCCATTCGGGACTATTTTCGACCAACCACGAATCAAAACTATTCGGGCATTGTTCGCCAACCTATCAATGCGAATAATTTTGAATTGAAACCGCCCTAATAAACATGGTGCAACAAAATCAGTTTGGGGTAGTGCCGTAGAGCGACCGAATGCTCATTTGGCTATTTTTCTCGAGATATGTGACACTATCAAAATGAATGGGGTCCCTGGATGAAGCTATTCGGTTGAGGTTATTTCCGTTTTCACTTCGTGATAAAGCTAGACAGTGGCTTCAAACCTTCCCACTGGAAGTATCACTAGTTGGAATGATCTCACTGAAAAATTCATGGCAAAATTCTTTCCACCTAGCAAGACACTTCAACTGAAAAGTGAGATTGCTCAATTTCATCAACTCGACTTTGAGCCACTCTACGAAGCTTGGGAGCGATTCAAAGAATTATTGAGGAGGTGTCCACAACACGAGTGCACTTGATTGGCAAAAAGTTGAGTATTTCTACAATGGTATGAATGGGCATTCGAGAACTATTATAGATGCTGCAGCGGGAGGTACATTAATGGCTAAAACTCTAAGTGAAGCCATGCTTTTACTAGAACAAATGGCTGCCAATAGTTATCAATGGCCTTCTGAGAGATCTACGCCAAGAAAAGTTGTCGGTGTTCTTGAACTTGATACTATGTCTGCATTGGCCTCTAAAATTTCTACCTTGTCAAAGCAAATTGCTACACTAAATTCGGGTGGAAAACAACAACCAGAGGCAGTCATGGAGATAAGTCAAGAAATTGTGAATCCCGATACGGAACAAGCGAATTATGTGAACAATCGGGGTTTCAACAATCGAGGGAATCAATTGCCGACGCATTATCATCCGGGACTTCGCAATCATGAAAATTTCTCGTATAGCAATACGAGAAATGTGTTGCAACCACCTCCGGGGGTTTCAAAACCAAGCAAGTCCAGTACACATGTGGGAGAACAAAAGTCGTCTTTGGAAGAATTACTTAGTTCATTCCTTGTAGAATCAAGAGCAAGGATGAACAAGGCCGATTCTAACATAGAAAATTTGGGTTCAAGGGTTACAACAATTGAAATTCATCTCAAATCTTTGGGAACACATGTGGGTCAATTGGCCACGGCTATTAATTCACAACATAAAGTTGATATGTTTCCAAGTAACACCGAGGTGAACCCACGTGAGCATTGCAAGGCCATTAAGTTGAGAAGTGGAACGGAATATGATGAACCAAAGATGCCTACTCACGCCACCAATGAACCAGAAGCAAGCACTGAAACACTCCACAATGAAGAGGGCATGGACAAGCCATCAGAAAGTGCGAAAAATGAGGTAAAACCAATTTCCAATTCTGATAATGTGTTACCAAATTCTCTTCCTTTTCCACAGAAATTTCAGAAGAAAAAGTTGGACGCGCAATTTTCCAAGTTTTTGGAAATATTCAAGAAAATTCACATCAACATCCCTTTTGTCGATGCACTCGAAAAAATGCCAAACTATGCAAAATTCATGAAGGATGTGATGTCGAGAAAGAGAAGGTTGGAGGCATACGAGACGGTCAATCTCACAGAAGAACGTAGCGCCATTTTACAAAGAAAGCTACCACAAAAATTAAGAGATCTGGGGAGTTTCACCATCCCTTGCACTATTGGTGATTCTTATTTTAATAAGGCTCTTTGTGATTTAGGTGCTAGCATTAATCTTATGCCGTTATCTGTTTTCAGGAAACTTGGCCTTGGAGAAATAACGCCATCCACCATCACATTGCAATTAGCCGATAGATCACTCACCTACCCAAGAGGAGTGATTGAAGATGTGTTGATCAAAGTGGATAAATTCATATTTCCGGCGGACTTTGTGGTGTTGGATATGGAAGAAGATCATGAAATGCCATTGATTCTTGGAAGACCTTTTCTAGCAACGGGGACGAGCTCTAATTGACGTGCAACGAGGAGAGTTAACATTACGGGTAAATGATGATGAGGTACTATTTAACATTTATAAAGCAATGAAATTTCAAGAAGAACCTCACACATGTCATTTTATTGATAAGATCGATCAATGTGATCAAACGGAAGTTATAAAACAAGATTTAAAAGATCCGTTAGAACATTGTTTGATTAATTCAATAATGAAATGTGATGAGGAAGATAATGATGATATTGACTTGCTTGAGTTTATTCTTTCCCTTGAGGCTAAAGAAATTGTAAAGAAAAACAAAAAGAAGCATTAGAAAATGTCAATATTGAAAATATTCAAAGGTACTTTAGAACTAAAGGAACTTAGGAACATCTTCAATATGCATTTTTGGGAAAAGATAAAACTTACCCGGTAATTGTTTTCGCTTCATTATCTTCACCCGAATTGGATAAGTTGTTGCGTGTGCTTCGTGAACATAAGTCGGCTTTGGGTTGGTATATTTCGATTTGAAAGGTATAAGTCCTTCCATTGTAATGCACAAAATTTTAATGGAAGAATCTTATAAACCATCTATTGAGCATCAAAGACGACTTAATCCCGCAATGAAAGAAGTTGTGAGAAATGAGGTTTTAAAGTGGCTAAGCGAGGTATCATTTATGCCATTTCGATAGTTCATGGGTGAGTCCGATGAGGTTGTTCCTAAAAAGGAGGTATGATGATTGTGAAAAATGATAACAATGAATTAATTTCTACACGAATCGTCACGAGGATGGCAGTATGTATTGATTATAGGAAATTGAATAAAGCTACTCGTAAGGATCATTTCCCCTCCCCTTTATTGATCAAATGTTGGATAGGTTGGCGGAGTTACGAATACTATTGTTTTCTTGATGGCTATTCAGGGTACAATCAAATCGCCATTGCTCCTGAGGATCAAGAAAAGACCACTTTTACATGTCCATATGGTACTTTTGCATTTCGCAGGATGCCATTTGGATTATGTAACGCACCTGCTACTTTTCAAAGTGTGTGATGGCGATTTTTCATGGTATGGTTGAGGAAATCATGGAGATTTTTATGGGCGATTTTTTACTTTTTTGGTACTTCTTTTGACCATTGTTTGCATAACTTATCTCTTGTTTTGCAACGTTTGAGGAAACTAATATTGTACTTAATTGGGAAAAATGTCACTTTATGGTCAAAGAAGGGATTGTACTTGGGCATCGTATTTCTTGTACAAGTTTGGAAGTTGACAGGGCGAAAGTTGTGGCTATTGAAAAGCTACCTCCACCTTCAAATGTGAAAGGCATAAGAAGCTTTTTAGGGCATGCAGGATTTTATAGGAGATTTATAAAAGATTTTTCAAAAATTGTTAAACCACTTTGTAATCTCCTTGAAAAAGATGCTATCTTTTGCTTTGATGAGTCGTGTTTGAGGCATTTGAGCAGATAAAAAAGGCACTCGTTTGACTCCGATTATGATAGTGTCGGATTGGGCTCAACCATTTGAGCTTATGTGCGATGCAAGTGATTATGCGGTGGGTGCCGTTCTTGGGCGAAGGGGAGCCAGAATTTTTAAAGCAATTTACTATGCAAGCAGGACCATGGACAATGCCCAACAAAACTACACCACCACGGAAAAAGAGATGTTGGCGGTAGTTTTTGCATTCGATAAATTCCGAGCTTACTTGGTGGGTATAAAGGTGATTGTTTATACGGATCATGCGGCAATCCGATATCTTTTCTCCAAAAATGATGCAAAACCTCGGTTAATTCGATGGATTTTGCTCTTGCAATAATTTGATATCGAGATTCGAGATAAAAAAAGAAGTGAAAATGTAGTTGCAGACCATCTATCCCGCCTTGATCAACCGCACGAGGTAATTGAAAGCCCAATAAAAGAATCATTTCGATGAACAAATTATGCGTGCGAAACATCATTACCTTGGTACGCAGATTTTGTTAATTACCTCATGGGAGGAGTTTTGCCACGGACTTGACTTCACACCAAAAGAAAAAAATTCTACATGATGTTAAGTCTTATTTGTGGGATGATCCATTCTTGTTCAAAAGATGCTTACTGACTCTATCATTCGCCGTTGTGTTCCTAAGGAAGAAATTGGAGAGATTCTTCAACATTGTCATTCCTCATCTTATGGGGACATTTCGACCAACCCGAACAAGCGCAAAGGTACTACAATCTGGTTTTTATTGGCCAACATTATTCAAGGATTGTTATGCTTTTGTGAAGACTTGTGATCGATGCCAAAGGGTTGGTAATATTTCACGGCGTCATGAGCTTCCTTTGACAAACATAATGGAGGTGGAGTTGTTTGATGTATGGGGTATTGACTTTATGGGGCCATTTCCGTCCTATGGAAATTTGTACATTTTGCTTGCGGTTGATTACGTCTTCAAGTGGGTTGAGGCGATTGCTACACCAACGAATGATCTTAAGGTAGTACTCAAGTTCTTGCACAAGCATATTTTCACCCGGTTTGGTACTCCTCGAGCTATTGTAAGTGATGAAGGTACGCATTTTTATAATAAATTATTTAATAACCCTTGCTAAATTTGGTGTGCGCCATAAAATTGCGCTTGGTTACCATCCTCAATCCAATGGTCAAGCCGAAATTTCCAATCGTGAAGTGAAACAAATTCTTGAAAAACGGTGAGTTTTAATCGAAAGGATTGGGCACAAAAGCTCGATGATGCTTTGTGGGCTTATCGCACGGCTTATAAAACACCCGTTGGTATGTCACCATATCGATTGGTGTTTGGTAAAAGCGTGCCATTTCTTTGGTTGAACTTGAGCATCGAGCTTATTGGGCAATTAAGAAATTGAATTTTAACTTAAAAGAGGCGGTGAAAATCGATTACTTCAATTAAACGAAATGGAAGAATTTCGTCAAGAATCATATGAAAATGCCAAAATGTATAAAGAAAAAACGAAAAAATGGCATGATCAAATGATTTTGCTACGTGAATTCTTACCTGGCCAACAGGTGTTATTGTTCAATTCTCGATTGAAACTCTTTCCAGGTAAACTCAAGTCGCGATGGTCCGGACCATTTGTGGTTGAACTTGTGTTTCCTTATGGTGTCGTCGAGTTAAGAGGGAACGATGGGAATTCGTTCCAAGTGAATGGACAACGATTGAAACATTATTTCGGGAACGAAGTAAGGAAGGTTTTAAATCTTCCACTTGGTGATGAAATTTCTTAAGCCCGAATAGTTGAGTCTGGCTAACGACTATAAATTTAGCGCTTCTTGGGAGGCAACCCAAGTGTTTTTCGTGTGATCGAATTTTTTGTGTGATTTTATTTTTTTTTTGTTTGGTGTGTATTTATTTGAATTTTGGTGTGATTTTTGTGTAAATTAATTTGTGTGTGATTCTAAATTTTTAATTAGATTGTGATTTTAAATTTTAGATAAAAAAAAATTAGCGACAAGAAGTCGGTGACACTGCGGCGCCCATGTGACAGCGACAAAAAAAAAAAAAAATTGGGGATTGGCGCGCTGCCAAGTACCCGTCCGGGTGGAGCTAATTAAGGTTGTTGCAGTCTTGTGTTTTAAAACACAACACACACATACCCTCACGCCTCATCTTGCTTTCTTCTACAAAAATCCCACCTAGCATTCACTTTAACATCATTCAAGTGGGCAATTGAACAAGTTGATCATCAAATTCATCTTCTTCATCAATTGGGTAAGTGAGCTTCAATTGTACACCAATTTTCTTCAAATTTTCAAGCTTAGGTTAAAAATGTGGGAATTTTCATTATCATTATAATTTGAAATTCTTGATAAATTCTTGATAAATTGTGATGATATGTGAATAATATTGTGCTTGAATTGGTTAGTGTTGAAAAATGGGCATGAATTGAATTTCAAATTTGGTGTTCCTCTCTTCTTTGCATATATGCCTACAAGGTGTTTGTTAAAATGTCTTAGTGAAAAATATTACACCTAGGCATTTGATTATTGTCATCATTGTGTACTAAAGGTTATTTGATCATGAATTGATGATAAGGAGGCATAATTCTTGAGTAGTTGCAAAATTCCTAACCCCTAACTCGCATTGTGCGTTCTACGTGTTATTTTGCTTGTGTTATTTTCCAGGTGATTTTCAAATCAATTACAATGCCAAGAACCAAGAACCCAAGCAAGGGCAAAAAGGTGGCAAGTACGTCCGAGGAAAATGTTGAAGACTGTTTTTCGTAACTTGGAAGACAATGAGTTGTATTATGACACATTATGCTCGAAGAGTATAACGGTGAACAGGGATTACAACCGGGGCGAAAGATGGTGAACTTGCACAAATGATACATC
The DNA here is from genome assembly GCA_016081115.2 of Rehmannia glutinosa. NCBI lineage: Eukaryota > Viridiplantae > Streptophyta > Magnoliopsida > Lamiales > Orobanchaceae > Rehmannia > Rehmannia glutinosa. Next base: position 109,320 of record JABTTQ020000484.1, read on the forward strand.
GAAGGAATGGAAAAAACTTTGTGCACAACCTAGACCATTCGCACCGAATATAGTCCGAGAGTTTTATGTGAATGCGAAGACCAAAAATGGCTATAACTCAGAGGTTTTCATACGTGGAGTAGACAAGGTATACACTCATACAAGAGCGATAAGAGAATATTATGGACTCCCGGAGGTGGATCACTCACCGTATGTCGAATTTATCTCGCAACCACCGAGTATGGAGGAGATTTGTAATACCTTATGTCGGCCTGGAACTGTGGTACGTCATATAAAAGTTGTGGGAGGTGCTACTGCTTTTCCGCACACGAGTCTTAGTCGATATGGGCGAGCTTGGTACCACTTCATATGCAACAATTTGATACCAACCAAGCATGTCAGTGATGTAACTAAGGAACGAGCCCATCTTCTATATGCAATAGTTACTGACATACAATTCGACCCAGCGGTAATTATTGCAACGTCCCTTTATCACAAAATGCTACACCCCAAAACAGGGGGACTAATCTTACCGAGTTTAATTTGTGGGTTATGCAAAAAGAGCGGTGTTAAGTGGGATAGCTCCGAGGCGTTGGAAAATCCTAAGGGACCTATAGATTCGGCTACTATTGCTTCTTATGACGAGTGGGCAGGCGGTGTGCCTAATCCGAAGGGTGCGGGATATATTCTTGATCCCGAATTTGCTCTACCAGCTATTGAGCCTGATACTCATGCCCAACCACAGAATATCGACGCTCCATCCAGTTCAGCGGCAAGACGTTCTCGTTCTAGACGCTCACATCACGATAACAACCCTTCAGACGCACTAGTTCGCAAGACGAGAGTGAGAAGGGCTTTTGTAGCTTAGCAACGCCCGAGCGAGCGGCACGAGAAGAATATGAGAATGAGCACAACCGAGTACTTGCCCGGATATATAGCCGGACACACCCGATTCAGTTCCCAATACCACCACCACCAGGTCCTATTGCTCATTTTTCACCACACGACTCCGATGAGGAGTCCTAGCGCTCCGCTATCGGGAAAGTTTTCTCACTCTCCATTGAGGACAATGTTCAATTTAAGTTTGGGGGTGTAATCGTATTTGTGTCTTTTGAGTCGTGTCAGAGTCGTGTCAAAAAAAAATCGAGTTGAGTCGAGTCGGGTAGTTTGTTGAACTATAGAACTGCATGACTAAGTAGATTTGTTGATCACGAGTTGAACTGTCACAAGAGCATGCTTTTAAGTGGTGATCTATATTTTATTTCATTGATTTCATATTCATGCATAATTCTGTTAACTTATTTGAAAATGATTAATGAAGTTGAATGTTGCTTGTATGATCCTACCGAATTCTAGAACTTGTTTGATCATTAATTGAGGCGAAATCTTAGGTGAAATAACATAAGGAAATGATTTAAGCCATCTTTGAATAAGCTAGAGCCAAAATGACTACCTTTGTACGATATAATTTCACTAGTGTCCCCTTTTGAGCCTATTAAACCTGTTCTTTGGCAACCAATCTTTTACCTTGAGCTTACATGTGAAAATCCTAATTACCCATCACTCATACACACAAAATGATTGAAGGTTGAGGAGGATGTGATAAGTAAGGTAGATGTTCACTCGCATGAAGTTGCCGAGAAAAAGAAAATATGAAACCCCATGTGTTCAAATATACAAAAGATCAAGTTTGGGGGTTTCGAAAAAAAAAATGTGTTGAAAATAGAGGTTCGTAAAGGGAGAATAATTGAAAATTCAACAAAAGTGAAGGTAGTCATTTTGTTTGGCAATTGGAGTTGAAGAGATAATTGTGTGTTTAGGTGAGTTGAGACACTTAATCCTAAATTTTCCTACCCGACCCTAAGCCACATTACAAGCTTTGAAAGTCCTATTGATCCTTGTGTTATATTAGCCTACATTAGTGGAGATTAGTGTGAATAACAAGCCTATGGAATCCGGTAGTCATTATCTCTTGATACTTAGAAGTGGATCATCTTGATAACGTTTGATTGCGTAAATCAATTTGAATAATGTAAACGGAATTTTCATGAATACTCAACACTTTTGATCACAAATGTTAAAATGCATGCTTGATTGATAGTGAAATGAGTTTTTAGACAAATTTTATTGGTTTATGGAGTTTTGTAGTTGCTTGTGTTGTTGTATTGTTTGTCTTTCATTTTGGAGTTATAATTGTTTGAGGACAAACAATAGCTTAAGTTTGGGGGTATTTGCTAAGTTGGTATTTTACCAACTTATTTGAGTATTTTAGATTAGAATTTGGTTTTATTTTGGGTGTTTTTAGAGTCGTTAGAGTCCAATTTATTTCAATTAGTGTCAATGTAGAGTCAATACAGATTTGGTAGCCGAGAAATGAAGAAAACGATGAAAAACGGCTCGAAGAAAGAAGAAATCCCGTATAAAGAAGGAAAAAAATCGCACTTTGGCCAGGGCGGTGGGCTTGCAGCCCGGCCTGGCGCCAAGCGCCCGCGACAGGGCATGCAGGTGGGGAGCATGCGTGTGGGTGTTGCAGCGCCCAACACCCGGCGCTGCAGCGCCCGGGTGGAAATTGTTGATGTTGCGGGTGGGCGCGCAGGCCAACGCCCGGCAGCGCAAAGACCGGGTGTAAGTTACCTACGTGATTCTTTGGCGCCGCAGGCCAGGAAGGCGGAATTTCCTGGCTCACCTACCCCTTTCTTGGATTTTTGTGGACTATATATACGGCCTTGGGGCTTGAAATTAGGGTATCTTGGAACCCTTGGGAAGACAAGAAAAAAACACTACTACAAGACAAGGAAGAAGGATTGGAGCATCTTGAGAAGAATTTGGAGAAGAAGATTGGAGGCTTCTATCATCTAGAAATAGAGAAGATCCCTCTACTCTTGTTCTTATTTTGTTGTTTTCTTCATATCTTGTAAGATGTATTGTTGTATTTTCATGGATTCATTTTCTTTAATCATGAGCTAAACTCTATAATTCTAGAGGAATGATGTAATCTATGTTTGAACTTATATTTTGAGATTGTGGTTTGTCAATCTAGATCTATCAATTTATTTGTGCTATTTGGATCTATTGCTTCTAAATTACTTGATCAATAATTTAGATTGTTTGGTGTATTTGATTTGACACTTGAGAAAGGTAACTGAATACATGACCTTGGAATAGCATAACCTAGGATTTCATAGAATTAAGATATTTGTGAATCCTTTGAAGTCTTTTATCAAGATTCATAGCTTTTATTGAGATTTTAATTGGTGATTTTTATAGAGATATTGATTTCCCAATTGAATCTAAAATCATTTGGCACTTGAGAGAGGGAATGATTATTGTAGAAATCTTGACTTAAATATTGGTAATTGATGATTGATAAACCATATTGACAACATAAGGGATAACTAGATTCATCATACCTCTAGAATTCATTTAATCATTTGGATAAACTCATTGATATTTTCATATTCTTGATTTATTTTTAGTATTTTTAGTATAATCAACTCCATCATATATTGAGTTTCTAAATAAAGTTAGACTACTATATTATAGTACTTAGCAATAATTCGATAATTATTCCCTGTGGATTCGACAACCTTACTACTCTATATTAAAATTTGACACCGTAGACTTGCGGTTAGAAAAATTCTCTAACAATTACGTCCATTCGTGTTCTCATTGCTATTGCAGCTTTGCATAACCTTGAGATACATCAAATGGACGTTAAGACTGCCTTCTTGAATGGAGAGCTTGAAGATGAGATTTATATGGAACAACCCGAGGGGTACGTTGCACCCGGTCAAGAGCGAAAGGTGTGTAAACTTGTTAAGTCACTTTATGGACTAAAACAAGCACCTAAGCAATGGCATGAAAAGTTTGACTCGACTATGAAGTGCGGTTTCAAGATCAACGAATGTGACAAGTGTGTCTACATTAAAGGTACTACAAATGATTACGTCATAGTATGCCTTTATGTGGATGATATGTTGATCATGGGTAGTAGTCATGATTTAATCATGAATACTAAGAATATGTTGAAGAAGAACTTTGACATGAAGGATATGGGATTATCTGATGTTATTTTAGGGATTAAAATCTCTAGAACTTCAGATGGAATTGTCTTGTCACAATCCCATTATGTCGAAAGCATACTCAAAAGGTTTAATGCTTTTGATAATCCTCCGGCTAAGACACCTATAGATCTAAGTCTACACTTGGCCAAGAATAGAGGCGAACCAGTTTCTCAGCTGGAATATGCAAGGGTAATTGGCATTCTGATGTACTTAACGAATTGTACACGACCAGACATTGCATATTCAGTGAGTAAACTGAGTAGGTTCACAAGTAACCTGAGTACGAATCACCTGGAAAGCGTGAACAAGGGTACTTAGATATTTAAAGTATACCATGAACTATGGAATACTTTATACGAGATATCCAGCAGTATTAGAAGGATACTGTGATGCCAATTGGATATCAGACACAAAAGACTCCAAGTCCACAAGTGGATTTGTTTTCATAATAGGTGGAGGAGCGGTGTCGTGGAAGTCTTCTAAGCAAACGTGCATAGCTCGATCCACTATGGAATCCGAGTTCATTGCTTTGGATAAAGCTGGAGAAGAAGCAGAATGGCTTAGAAACTTCTTAGAGGATATTCCATGTTGGAATAAGCTTGTGCCTGCTGTTATGATACACTGTGATAGTCAATCAGCAATCGGAAGGGCACAAAGCAGTATGTATAATGGTAAGTCAGACATATACGTCGGAGACACAATACCATTAGGCAGTTGATTTCGAATGGGGTTATTTCGGTTGACTACGTGAAGTCAAAGAAAACCTTGCGGATCATTTACAAAAGGCATAAATCGAGATCATTTGTATAAACTGTTAAGGGGAATGGGTTTAAAATCCACAACTTAAAGAATGTTCATAGCGGTAACCCAACCTTGTGAATGGAGATCCCAAGACCTTGGTTCAATGGGACAATTAAGTTATGAATGTTCATTGAACACTTGGAAAATGTGTTAGCTCATTCTCGATACATCCAAGTGTATTTAAACCTGTTGAATGTGGTGAGGTTAAGTTTAAGACTTTTAATGATTCCTATACCGAAAGGTGGAGTATTGCAGGATACTCTTCAATAGGAGATCACCTATATAAGTGAGAAGTAATGGCCGCTTCAAAAGAAACACTTATGAACCTAAGATATGGTCCAGGGTAGAAATGAACACAACGTGAGAACAACAAGTGTTAGAGTTGTTATTGTGTAATCTTATTGTCTTGTCTTAGTTTACACGAATGGGCCGAGTAGTTCAAGACATCGCGTCACTAAGCGTTGACTAGTAAATCCGATAGTATTTTACTAAGGAAGGTTCAAAGCCACAAGCTACCTATCCTCGATGCAATAACGATTCGCCGAGACTTTCAAGCGCTTAATCTGCATATACACGCATGCATTAATTTCATTCATGTGGGGGATTGTTGGAATTGGTCTTTGATAAATGGGGTGTTGACCCGATTTCGACCAATTAATTAAGTGGTTTCCATTTGTGAAAAATAGAATTAAATTATTTGTAAAAATTCTACTAAGAGAGTAGATGAGAATAACATTTGGAATTTCTCAAACCCGATTAAGGTGAATGAGAAATTAATGCTAAGTTAGCCACTTAATACAAATAAATGGTATGGAAAATGGAAAATGTAGGGGAGGAGAGATGCTCCATCCCACATAGGAAAAGGGAGGGAAAGTTGCACACTTAATATATCTCAAGTTGGACATATGGGTTTGGGCCCTTGGGGGCACCCAAGTTTTTAAAGGGGTGAAGACATACATGCTTGTGGGTTTGGTTCAAAGCACACACGTACTCCGCCGCCACCGCCCGCCGGCCGGATCGGCTCGGCCCGGCTCTGGGTCTGGGTCGTGGGTCGTGGGTCGAGGGTCGTGGGCCTGGGCTTGGGCTTCAAGGCCCTTATTCTCTTTGGACCAAAAACCTTTAAAATAATTAATTAAATTAAATGGATTTAATTAATTTTTGTAATTAATTAAATCAGAGTTCAACCTGGGAAAAGGTTCGGCCCCACGCACGGGCGGGAGCACGACCCGTGCGGTCGGGTCGTCTATTTGGTGCCGAGCAGCACGGCCCGTGCATTTGGGTCGTCGCTTTGCGAACCACAAGCGCTGGCGACGGGGAGGAGCACGGTGCGTGCGTGGTCGTCTTCCCTCGTAGTGTGTGCATTCGGTGCAAATGTGCCTTTTCGAGCGTACAGACGCGATTTTCCGTACGGGCACTTCATTGCCTATATTATTGAAGCCCCTGCAGATGATTTTGAACACGAAAAACTCAGATAATAATCGGTCATTCTGCATCAAAGCATATTGATCATTTCCTCCCTTGAAAAGCCTGAAAGTCTAAACACTTCGTTGTTCGCTGTGTTTCGAGTTTGCAAGTGTTGTAAACTCGAGACGTAAAAGTTGTTGTATCTTAGAGACGAGCGCGGGAACCGTAAGCACTCGGTGTACGGGGCGTTTTCGTCTTGTGGAGACTGTATTGAATACAGGCATCGACTTTGCCTTTTGCCTAAACACTATTCCAGCCATTTTCTTCAAACAGAAACCTTCACCAGAAATTTTACCCAACATTTCTCAGATTTGGTTATTGGCTTATCTCATTACATCATACTGAGACTTTTTTGGGTTTCCTTCTACATATGTTGGAAAATATGATTTCTTAATATGATCCAATCTTGCAATGAGTAGCAGTACTATTAATTCATATTTGTCTTTGGAATATTTTTCCAACTATTTCTAATCTAGTTTGGCAGGCTTGTCACTTGTTTAGTCAACTTATGTGTTTTTTTTTTATAACAGTTTATGTGTATTCTCATCTATAAGTTTGAACAAATTTTTGCTTATTTACTTTTCACGAAAGAGTTAATTTTTTTTACTTGTTGTTCGCGTCAAAATTATTAATTGTTCACGAACATAATAAACATGAACTCGAAATGAACACGTTCATGAATATGTTCACAAACACATTCAAGCATTAGTTTATCAAACCCTACCTCAAAAAAAGAAAAAAAAGTTTATCAAGCCGAACACGAACAAGTTTTTTTAAAATGTACATCAAGCTCAAGCCAAGCTTGAATATGTATAAAATTAAACGAACATATGTCAAACAAGTTAAAAATTTCACTGCTCGGCTCATTCTTCGCCATACTTACAATACATAAAAAGAAATCAGCTTTCTCTTCTTCCAAGCTTTAAAAAGCTATAGCACCTATGCTGACACTAATTAAAAATTTAAATATGATCAAACCTAGTGGACGATGAAACTTCGCCTTATGCAACAGTACGAGAAGCATGCTTACAATGATCGGCCGAAGAGACAGAGTTGGAGTGTGTTTTTATGATTCTAAATTTATAATTTATGTTTTTGTTGTCTTTTTAATTAAAATATTAATAGTGTTTCTATAAGAAAAAGGCATAATGCAAATTAAAAAACATGATATAAGAGGGACACGTTTGTGACCTCATATATTTCATCGTGATAAATCAACAGACGAATACAAGACGACCATTACAGAATATAAAATTACATTCTATGGAAAGACACATGTATTATAAATTGATAGCAGATTCCCAAGATTTTTGTATACATTCAAAAGTTTTAAATAGTTTGTGCGGTTATAAATCAAAAAACAAATAGACAAATAGTGTTGTACACAAAAAAAAATAATTCCATAATTTATAATTTTAATGATAGAGTTATTTAACTTTGATATCTTTGAATTGTGTATTATATAGTTTTACATTCCATAAACTTTGTTACTCTTACATGTATAGATTTTGGGTAATTAGACAAATTAAAATACACACCGTGCATTGTACTGTGTGACCAACAAGTTGGAGTCTAGGGCCCTTTTTTTTAATAGTTAAGTATAAAATACTTTGGGCCCCATTTTTTTTCTTCCTTTTTTTGCGGTTAAGTATGCAAACATTTACCCTTCATGTACACAACACAAAAGCGGAATTTCATCAAGAAGCTTAACATTGTGAAAAATGATAAAAATTCAATCGAATATGATGTATTATGTATAGATGAATCCTAACGGAGAATATTAACAATGACAACTTTAGTTGACAATGAGCATTAAACTTTCTAAACACTTTTAGGAAATCCTTCTAAACAAAAAGTTTTTAGGAATATTCTTCTTACATATTCTAAGTTAATATTCCTATTTTTTTCGTTGTGTTAATATTCTTCATTTTGCTAAATTATTTGCTTGTCCTTCAAGTTAATTGATTTAGTTGGGAGTATGATTTCGTATCTGAGCGATTTATTTTGTTTTTTAATGATTCGCGAGTGTTGGATTAATTTGAGGGTCATGTAGTAATTTGTGCAGCTGAAATTTGTTTTTGTTGTTGTCTAATTTTTTTCCCAGATTGGTTTATGTTGAAAATAGGGAAATATAAATTCTATTTACGATATAATTTTTTTTAATTAGTCGTGTTGTCTTGCTAAAATAATTAATTTTCTCTAGTTATTATTAAATTAAATAATTAGTATTACAACACAAGTCCCAGTGGAGAGTAGAAGCTGCTAATTATCCTCTCCATCATCACAACCAAACAGAACAATAGTCTCAGGCTACACGGTAACGACAGGTGAGCCAATCTCGAAGCTTTGCTTCACAGTCTCTCTATCTCTCTACCCCATAGCATAACCCCCTTACATCGCCCCACAATCCCGGCCAAAACCGCTGAACCCACTGTAAATTTTACTCAGATACAATTTTTTTTATCCATTTCCTGCTCGCTTTCCTTCAAATTTGAAGGCCCATACTTTCCTTTTAGCAAAACTGGCAATTCATCTCTAAGGTACATTTATGCAAGCACCTTGTGTTCATTATTTTTCTTGGGTTTAAAAATCCTTGTCTTTATATCCCATTCAAGAGCATTTGGCATCCTTGTTTTTCTATTTATGAAGGTTTGTTTTTTTTCTCTGCACACACTTTTTTTATTTTCTCTGTGTTTTCTTATGTTGGTACCTCTCTGGCTCTGGCTGGCTATTTTTGTGCACCGCTCTCAGCAATTCAGCTCTTAACGTTTGTGAAATCACTTGATTGATCTTATCTTGTTTAAAGGTTGTGTTTTTCATCAAAAGTATCAGGGAAAAATTAGGTTTTGTCTGGGTCGGGGATAAAGAATTATTGGCTGTTAATTTTTCTGCCTATGAACCGTAGCATTTGGTAGTTTTCGAATAAATTGGTCAATAAAGATGCTTGCAGGGTCCTTAATATTTATGCTGTTTCTACTACTCCTGAGCTTTTAAGTAAAGACTTTACCAGGGTAGAAAATGAAATTTTAGTTCTTCTCATTTGCTCACATAGTTTTTATAGTTTGTTGATGTTTCATTCTTTTGTTTTTGGGATGATATATATTGTTCCCAAGTTTGTCTGGAACCATTGACAAAAAATCAGACAAAGATTTTTTTTCATACCTCATTTTAGGTTTCAACCGGGGTAAATTGTTGTTCTTTATTACTAAAATTAGAGTCTGAGGTTTTCTATTAATTGAACCTGACCATTTTCAGTTGCACAATTTATGAATTACAAAAATATTTTTTTGATACAAATAGGGAGATTTATATATTACTTGCCTGCATATGGTGCAGTATTCAGCTTTTCTGTTTCAAGATCATGGCTATGATTCCACTGTAGCTACTAAATGTGTAGTTTGTCTGTAAAGATATTGTTGTTTAAGTTTTCTGCATTTCTCTTGATCATTTGCCGTACCGTGACCTTATTGTTACTCCGGTATTCAAATTGCCTAACTTGTTGCAGTGATTTTCTATGTTTGCAGCTGGTATCTGAATATGACTAATGCCTGTGTTGCTCGACTCAGCGGCGCTCATAAAGCAGCACTTCCACTTCCTGGGAGAAGGAAGTTTAGAGCAGTATTTATAAGAAACTTTTCAACCTGCGCTTCACCATTTCTCTCTTCATCCACACCCCTCATTTATCCCGCCTCTTCTTTTGTGTTGAACGCCCACCTTGCGGCATCAGATGCTCCGCAACGCTCAGACGAATGGTTCGCACTTCGCAAGGACAGGCTAACGACTAGTACCTTCAGCACCGCACTTGGAATGTGGAAAGGCAACCGTCGGTACGAGCTGTGGCACGAGAAAGTGTATGCTCCTACTGTACAATTATCGGAGGGCGCTAAGAAGGGTGCTATGGAATGGGGAGTTCTAAACGAAGCCGTTGCTATAGAGCGATACAAAAGCATTACGGGCCGTGATGTGAGTACGTTAGGGTTTGCCGTCCACTCGGAGGAACGATTCGATTGGATCGGAGCTTCTCCGGACGGGCTACTCGGATGTTTTCCAGAAGGTGGAATTCTGGAAGTAAAATGTCCTTTCAACAAAGGAAAGCCAGAGACGATGTTGCCGTGGTCGACTATGCCGTTTTATTACATGCCCCAGGTGCAAGGTCAAATGGAGGTAATGGACAGAGATTGGGTAGATTTGTACTGCTGGACTCCTAATGGAAGCACTATATTTCGTGTTTGGAGAGATCGTAGTTATTGGGGATTAATACATGGGATTTTGCGAGAGTTTTGGTGGGAGAATGTCGTTCGGCCAGAGAAGCTCTTCTCTTGGGAAAGAGGAAGATGCAAAATCATTCAAACCGACATCGACACACAAACAAACAGGGCTTGTTATATTTAAAAGCTTGAGGTTGGCTGAAGAAGCAAAGTTGCTTTGCAGGGAGATTGCTGGCCATGTTGAATTTTTTCGTTAATTTATTGGCGTTAGGTACCACAAGAAGATTCAATCCCTTTTGGGTAGATGATGAATCTGGTTTGAGTTCTTGCCCATGTTCGTCTATCTTTATGTAGTTTCAATATCTATATGCTGATAAACTATAATGGTTAAATGTCCATTTCTATATATTAAAGAAATTTCTTCTTGCACTTTTCAGCATTGTTGTTGGGATTAATTGCGAAAAATACCTCTGAGGTTCAGTCGAATTACAAAAAAACTTGGGTATCTCTGGAAATTACAAATACCTCCTTGACATTTGTTTATTTTTCACAAATTGCACCCTCAAGAAGGGTATTTGTTAAGCTAATGCAAACCTCAAGGGGGTGTTTGTAATATAACTGGAGCATTTTGTAATTAGATTAAACCTCGGGGGCAGTTTTTGGAATTACCCTTGTTGTCGACTATTCTCCGTTGTTCTTTTTGATTTCCCTATTTCATGTGTTGATATTGGATTTTGTTGAAGGCAGAAGGGTTTCCCAGTCAAATCCATTTTTATGAAATCAGGAATATATTGAGGTCCAAGAAGTGGACTCATAAGGACCTTATAGCTGATTGAGCCCAAGTTACAACAATAGGATGAGAGCAAATTCCTCACTTTCCTAAAATAGTAGCTTGATGACCAATGGACCTAAATCCCTTGGTTCACATTGGAAAATAACCTACATCATCAAAACTCATTGAAAATCTTCTTCCTGTGATTCTGTCTGGACAATCTGGGGAGTTTGAGGAAGAAAAGAAGGTAGAAAATCAACAGAAGGAAAAAAAAAAAAAAAAGAAGAGGAGAAAATGGATATATACAACTCGAACGGGCTGTCGTGGGCGGATCAATGGGACCCTGAACCTCTGCCATCAGAGACACACAATGAGAGGAAGGAGAAAAATGGTTCTGATAAGAGCAAAGGGAAGAAATTACTGAACCTCAAATGGATGAAGAACATCTGCAAGAAATCAAAGAATGACCCTCACAAGGTTTAGATTTCAAGACATGGTTTTTCTAAATTATTGTTAATTTCTCATCAATAAGCCTTTGCAGGTTGATTGCATCTGTGTATATGGTGATTTTCATTTGTGTTTAAGGTTGTTTACATATGATGTAGGTTTTTTATTCCCATGTATTGTTCATCTTGTGTATGTGATTTTAGCAGACACTGACATATCTGTCTGTTTGGAGACAATCCTGAATTTGTGTGTTGTTTTGCTTATTGATTCGGTTTGTGTTGCATGGTTATTTATTTTTCTTTTTAATCAGTATTGTGTAAATTGTGTGGCATGAATATAAATGGCAATTACATGTTCAATTTGTTGAGAGTGGAGCTGATTTCAATTATCATGATTTATAGTTGTAAGGTGGAATGTGGATTTGAATATTAAGGAGATTGATTCATCCAGCAGTTGAAAATCGTTACATTTATTACGTTATTCGTTTTTCATTTAAAAATTATTGACTACGATTTTTTTTTTTTTTGGAAAAGGTATGACTATGAAATGTGAGTGTTGTTTTCTAGTGTTTCATTATATTTTTCTTTTAATTTTGTTTTATTATGGAGAGCGATTTATTACCTCATTCATATTGCGTTCATGTCAACAACGACCAATACTCAAATTGTTTAATTACCTCGTACATTTTATGGGACTTGATTCAAAATATCTAAAATATTGAATCTCAAATTTACCGTCTGAGCAAAAGTAGATAACCACTTAAATTATTATTCTACCGTATTATATAAAAATATATATTAAAATCGATTCCAACCTCTTAAAAATGCATCCTCAGATATATGAATTTGTATTTATGTCTTGGCAATATCAATGATTATTTGCAGAAGAATGGGAAAATAATTCATTAGACAAATGATTGCCTTTTGGGACTTTGATTAGTGGTACAATCAATTTTTATGATCAAGAACATATTATCAAGAACACAGGTTATAATGAACTTTGCTTCAGGTGTAAAATATTTTGTGGAAATATATCAGGAAAATTTTATTATAATGATTAATTTGGTGATCAATTTTCGTATATTTTCTGTTTATCATTATTTCGTTCTGTTATATTTAACATTTAAGTGAATATATATATATATATATATATATAATAATCGAAGTTGATTAGAAGAGTAAATTAATGTACTTTTTATTTTTGAAATCTTCTATACATATAAAAAAGATGTGTATAAAACATATAATAATTGAAGTATGTGTATAACTATGCATATTAGTAGATTAATTATAAAGCTATTTTGAAAATAATTTTTTTATTTGAAAGGATTTTGAAAATAATTTGGGAAAATAGAATTGTGTTTTAGAGAGAAAAGTGATGGGGATATAAAAAGTCAAAAGGGATCCAAAATGAAAACTTAAGAAAATTTATAGATAAGACACAATTACCCCACTTTTCTGGGACAAAAGAAGATTACGCTTTTTTTTTGGACAAAAATACGCTCCTGCCAAAATTCCCGGACTTTTTTACGTTGTTTCTTTGTTGTTTCAAACATGTTTCTTCTAATCAAATTTCAGTAAAAAAATAAATTTTGCCCCCATTAAATAATCCATTTTATACTCAAAATCTTATAAAAAAAAACAAGAAATATACACATAAAACAACACATATTAAAACCAAACAAATTGAAAATAATATAGAAACAACATGAGTAAAAAAACACAATTCAATTTTTAATCCAATGCATGAAAACATAAAAAACATGGAAACAACCAAGAAACAATATAGAAACAAACCAGAAACAATATAGAAAACACTATATTAGCAAAAAGAGCTTAAGAATAGGTAAAAATTATATTTAAATATCGAAAACTACGTGAAAACGATAAAGAAACATAATTACAACATTAAAAATGGTATGAAAACAACCTAGAAATAACGTAAAAAATATTGTAAACACCACATGAATAAAAAGAGCTTAAACATTTTCTCTAAAAAAAAAAGCTTAAACATAGATAAAATAAATGTATCTACACATTGAAAGCTACATGGAAACAACAAAAAAATTATTCGAACAACATTAAAAATATTATAGAACACAGAAACGATGTATAAAACAATACATGAACAAAAAGTATAATAAAAAAGAGGTAAAAGTTGTTTTGAAACATTGAAACAACAAATAAACAAATTTAAAATAACATCGAAACAACATATATAACATATAAAACAATACATGAACAAGAAAAAAAAAAAAACGTAAAAATAATCAAAAAAAAAATGCTGGAGCGAAAAAAAGGAAAAAAAAAAAAGTAGGTACAAAAGTAATAAGAACGTATTTGGTGGTATTTTTTCAAAATCTGAGGTATTTATGGGAATTTCTCAAATTTGTATCCCATTTAAGTATAGAAAATCGAACTCCGTCAATCGCCCTTACAACACAAGTTTCTACTACTGAAGCACAAAATTGATACTCATTAACAATTATTAATTAAAACAACTGGTTATGAAAATTTGTCTGATTTTTTTTTTTTGACAAATAATGGAAAATATATCTCTGACATTTTGGATGACTAGAAGTATTATTATTTTTCGAACGACACAACTCAACAATATTTTATGATATCAAATTGTGATTAAAACTTGTAGCAGTTAATGCGACGAAAAGTATCAAATATTAATTATCTTTTTGTATAAAAATGCATGTTTTTGAAAAAAAAATTCAAAAAAAATCTGCCTTTATCTTTTCGTAAAAAACTGCAGCCTACTCGTAATTATTTAATGTACGAAGACTATGGTTTTATAGACAAGAAAATTAATGGAGGAAGACTGATCATCTTTCATGCATTACACCTTTAATTTGTCCACTGTTTTTTCACTCAAATCTCGTACATAGAACTATTTATTCTCCATAAAATTAATAGCCATCAATTTCCCAAAATCCCAACAAAACTGCATGGAAATGATTGAAAATGTGTGATAAAAGACCATACCAACATTTCTTTCGTTCAAAAAATCCCTGCAATCAGTAAATGGGAATCCAATTTAGGGGTGCCAATTTATGTCGTGTTAATGCATGGGTATATCTGTAATGTCTTTGTTTTGTAATAAATGTGATACATGTATTTTCCTGATAATTCTATTAATTATATCTCCCGACATTGTAATAATTTTAAAATAGCATTAGACAATATGCGGGAGCTACTATTTAATATTTTTTTTATTGATGAAGTCAAAAAAAAAAAATATATCATACTTCAGAAGCATAAAAAATACATTCAAAACTATGTGTTTGTGTTCGATTTTCTAAAGCTAATTTTTCATAAAACCGCTCAAGGCGCAACTTCGTTGCCCATTGTATTTTACTCATGTTTAGATCATTAATAAGTGTGAAGATTGGTGTCATATTATTTTTCAAGGTTGTAGAAGTAATTTCAGATGCGATTTTATATTGGAAAACTATTCTTTTCTGTAAATTGATATTCAATTAAATAAGTATTTTTTTAATTGTATGTACTCACTTAAATTCAATTTTATATAATTGTGAACAAATGAGCTAAACCCAAATAACAACTAAACATGTATTACAAATACCCAAAATACATGAATATACCCGAATGCACAATATTTAAAGCCAATTACAAAATAAACATTGAGTAAATACATTTATATTATTTTATATATACAACGTGGACGTCAAACTGAAGATCGTAAAAAAACAAAAACGATTAATTTGATATATTATACATCAATAATTGATAAAAAAATGAAAAAAATATTAAATTTAAAGAAACAAAACAAAACAACAAATATAATGATTAATGCATTATACACACAGTTTTTGGAAAGCATTTTTATAGTATTTTGTTATTATATATATAGATTTTTCAGAATTAATTCATGAATTACCAAAATTAATGTTACATATTGTAATAATATTTTACTATTTTGGGGGATGGTTTAGGCGGGAAAATTTATGTGCTATTATTTATAAGTGACTCTTTTTATATATACTAGTATATCGCTCGTGCGATGCACGGAGAGTCATATTATAAAATATTGTATAATTTTGATATTAAAACTTGATATATATATATATATATATATATATATATATATGAATAGTAATGGAGCGGGACAAATCGGGGTATCTCAAGGCCCATCCCGACCATGTCCATTAAACTGGGGAATGGTTGCAGGATGATGTCTTGACCCAAATAAAATAATTTAAGAAATTTATTAAATTATTAGTATTATTATACTAACTTAATACAATTTCAAAATATATTATGTTAAATATCCAACAATAGATTAAAACTTTAGAAAAATAAAAAAATTAACGAAAACAAATTGATTATATATTTGAAGCAAGTTTATACACCTTTTGAAAAATATTTGTTGAGTTGTCTAAAACTCTGAAAATTATATGTTTTTATTTGGATAAAATTACAAAAAATTTATTTTTTTCTAGACTTTTATTACTTTTTATAGCAATGAAAAATTGGGGGAGGGGAAGGGGGAATTTTATGGTTACTATTTTGAGAATAATCTCTCTTACATATATATATTCTCGATAATCTTTCAAACTTCAATCATTATACCAATATATTCAATTGATCAAAAATATTGTCAAAAAACAACGTAACAATACACTTAATCTGGTCAAACAAGTTAATGTGTTATTTCAAGTTAAGTCTAACACAACATGTATATTATTCGTGTTATTCAGATCCGACCCAATTCTGACCCTAACCCACCAAGCATCAACCATAACCCCCTAATAAGGTCCCTAACCCACCAAGCATCAATCGTAACCACTTTATAAGGTGTTAGGTTCATGTTTGTTTTCCTCTTGTATCATTGCAACCTCTATTCTCATTTGTATAAAATGTATTAAGCATATCACAAAAGAAACTATTCCTGCAATCAATCTTAAGATTGCATATTATATCCCTTCTCTTTTTCTGCTGAAGCATATTTTGTAATTGTACCACTTTATTTATTAACAGAGGCAAAAGATTCAAGTTCAACAGCCAGACGGTTAAAACATGAATACCAAACCCAAAACTCAGAAAAGAGAACTACAATTGCACCAATAGACATTAAAATTTATGACTGACACAGAATGATGGGATACTCTGATTAGTACTAGTTTTCAAAGGAGATTTAGCATCATTCAAGTCTAACATTAGAAAACTTTGTTAATAACAAAAAGGAAATTACGAACATCGTCACCTCACAATCCGAATGATATGCAATGAAGCATAATATGCACCAAAATGCAATTGAATTAGAGAGTAAACAGAACGATATTCAAGAACGAAGCAGGATAAATCCCAGGAAAAGCAGCCATGATAACTTCACAACGATCATTGCCTAAGCACAGATTTGAAATCTGTGTCGTCCTTGAATTGCGCCAAATAAACAGATCGACTGCACCAGGAAGATAACAAAGGACACCTTCCGCACGGCATTCTCCTCAAAACAGGAGGATAATTGGACTTCAACGAAGGAAATTCAAGGCTTGAAAAAACCAAATTTACAAACCGAACAATTTCTACCTTCTCGTGCAATTCTCCACCCTGACAAATCAATTCCTAATTCTTCTTCCTCCTTTTTCTTTTTTATGGATTCCCTTGCCACACATTTTTTTATTTTTTATTTTTTTATTTTTTTTTTGGCATTTTTTGGTCCGTTTCTTTTTTTTTAATACTTTCTTTTCTTTGCCCATGCATTACATACGGGCTCTGCAAACACCAGATATCTGAAAGCCACACCAAGATAAACATCCCCTATGTTGTAGGGGCCCACAAAAGTGAAGCTAGAAGCTCGAATGGCTTTCCAGTTACATCTTACTTTGAGACTTTAAGGCAGGTCGAAAATGTTCCTTACCCGTGAAGACTGAACTGATAACTGAGACCATGTGGAGCTCCGCATGGGTCGACCTTCTTATCCAGCTTGTCTTGGTACTTGATCAGCTGCTTAAAACAGTCTGAACATAGCAATTCCAAACAGAACGTTTCTTCAAATTCAGTGTCATTAATACACCGGCCACACTCTGCACACCTCGCTATACAGAGAGTACATGCCCTGCAGACCTGGGGGGACTTATCTGTAACCTTACAACCCTCAGCTGGACAATCATAAACCAACCTGAATTTCTCACATCTTGGGCACATTTCAATATCTATTGCACGATCATCATCATATGGTAGATAAAAATTACCTCGATGATAGAAATGTGGCTTGTGATAACTCTCAATCTTCTTGTCGCCAGCACCCAGTAATAACTTCAACTCTTGAAAATGTTTGTGATTCACACCGAAGAGCCCACCAATTCTTATTTGCTTTATACCTCCAACATCTTTATTAGAGTTGAATGCCCTGATACTACTTACTATGAATTCAATATTGATCCTCGTACATCCAGGAACACACAGCTGTATAACAATAACATGGTTTAGAATGTCGAAATATCAGAACGGCATAAGAGTTCACGTAAAGAAGAAGAAAAAAGAATATTGACTGCAGCCTCAGCTGCAGTTGACTAAACCATAACCGCTCACGAGATGAGAAACTTTTAACAAGTGTTAGGTCGCGGGTGCACCACCAAGACCAAATTTGATCACAGCAAAACCAATGCCAGAAAGTAAATTTATAGCTTTCAACCATACCAAACAAGAAATCCAACTCAATCACCTTTTAAAGTCAAAGGCTGTGCCGTATAACAAAGAAAAGAATTTTGTTTCATCAGAAAATAAGAGAAACATTATCAGAGATTACTACAGAAGCAGTAAACATATATCAGGCACCAAAATTTCTCCACTGCAACATATGCTACAGTGTAATGAAGCGCATCAATTCCAGATTCACTTAAGACTATTTTATTGTTAACATACTTCTATACAGTTGAAAGCCTTACATTCTGAAGGAAGAATCTTAAAAAGAGAAAGGAATAATTGATTGGAAAATATAGCTAACTACTAAAAATGTCCTTTATCTTCATCACGATCTAAATGGCATGCAGAAGAGAAGCCACCTTAACATAGCAGCATCAGACCACTTTGTGCTTCCAACAGTTTCACAATTATAATTCAATTGCCCAAAACCTTATAACAATACATGAGAAAATCCTACCTCCAATTATTTCCCATCTTGACCAAATAGCAGTAGACACAAATTCAGATCTCAATACAAGATTTACAAACAGTTAGCTGTGGGACTTCTAACATAAAACACTATGTACAGCAAATAATCACCCTCAACTATATTTTTCCAAGTGTTTAATCTTAATCAGCCTACATATCTTCCAGTTACAACCTTCTCATTCAAATACAAGCAACAGAATCACATGGGACTAAATGATGATGATAATGGTCCTTTCTAAATGTTAAGTAATAAATATGGCATGCTCATCAAACAATTAAGAATTACATTATACAAATAGAGAGAGATACTGAAACTCACTTCAAACATTTAGAAAACAAATTTTGATATTCATGTGATTGGAAAAATTCATTTCTAATCCAATAATGTAACAGAAAGACCACTCAGTCAACCAACATATAAAGAGAAAAAGGCATTAATTTTCTGATAACACAATGATAATACGTAAAGTACTTGTATGGGTATTACGAGTTAGTTTAGAAAATTCTCCACCTGAGTGTGACCTAGTTACTGATAGACTCTAACAGACACCAGTTTAAAAGTGTTATCAGATTCAACAGAATCATACATCATGATTAAATAACATGTTTGCACCACTTCAGAAAATTCAAGAACAAACTGCGACATTTATGCTAACACGCACAATATCAACAATATAGAACCTTGCAAGCACTGGGTAAAACTTAAACCAAACATGGACACGAATGGCTGAAAAAAAAAAATCCATTTAAAACTAATTAATATCACCTGTTTGAACCACTGACCTTAATTAAACGTGGATTTGTTTCAAGTATGTGCCTCAGACCATGATCAGTGACTTTGGGGCACTCCACTAAGCTCAGGCATCGAAGCTCGCCTTTAGCTCTGGTAGCCAATTGCACAAGAACATCATCTGTGATCCTTTCATTAAGAGGCTGATCAATGTGGATAGTCCTCCATAACAACGGATCATCTCGGACAGTAGAAAATAAGGACTTGCAAACCCTTTCCACAGACAAAAGGTCCTTTACTCCCAGATACCTAAGAGCAAAATCTAAAGCTTCATGAGGCACTCCTTCAAAATTGGCAGCACCCTCCACTTTATCTCCATCTAGCAGCTCGGAACTGCAGCAAGCACTCCCATTGTTGAAATTCATATCCCCCATATTGTGGGTCGGTTGTAATCCAGTGTTGAATGGGGCCAACCCAGTCCCCATACCTCTCTCCTCCCGATATGTATTTACTGAACTGGCCGCATTCAATTTCTCATCAAACTGAAATCTGCCCGAGAAATAACTGTTACCCATATTTGGTTTCTCATTAACGTGATGATTGCTTGGAAAGGACTGCATACTCGTATTCGTTTTCTCGTACAACTGAATAGAGCTAGGAAATGGTTGGAACTTTAAAGAATTATTCCAAATCAAATTCCATCCAGCGAATAAACCATAACCTTCTTGACTGCCCCTGCCATTATTGCTTCCCACACACCCTCCACAATCAACCTCTAAGTCCTCGAGCCATCCCGTGATGGCTGTGACAGTAGTCTGTATATCCATCCGAAATGGATCAGAGGGCAAAAGGTCAACAATGTCCTTTGACGTTGACTCTGATGAGTTGCAATGGTCAACTATATCCCTCCCGCGACTGATATTCAGTTCCTCAGCTTCCCAACGGCTCACATGCCATGGCCTCGAGTAACCTTCCCCATTCCTCTCAGGAACACCCTCCACAAAATACCCATTCACGATCCTCACAGGTGATACCAAATTATCTTCAGAAATATGTGCCGGAAACACTGGTCGATGTGAATAATTCAAGGCCATCTCAATATCTCTCAATCACTAGATCAGTTTCTTTTTTCTTTTTTCCTATCCTAAATAACAAAAATACATAGGCAAACTACTAAACTCCAACCCAGAACTATTTTCATTTTTCCTTTTTTCTTTTTCGCTTTTTATGGTTTTTTTTTTACAACTATTATATTTTCCGGAAAAAGGAAGTGGAGAAGGGAATTTTATTCGAACAAGAAAACCCTCAATTTTCAATGACAGACTAAAACGAAGCACCAAAAACTTCACAGAGTTTTCCTTGTAACGAACCTATAATATTTTCAGCTACAATTAATCAAATCAATCAATGAGATGAAACTTCCCTTATATACAAAAAGAATCAAAGAATTCCCAATGCAGCTAATCAAAAAAGGAAAAAAACAAAAACAAAACTACCGAACCTAGGGTTTGAACGAATCATACATATCCTATACTTAAAACCAATTTACACAAGAAGAGCCTAATCGTATCAACCCTATATATACTTAATGAAAGAATTAATCAAATTAAAGGGAAACAGCGAGAAAAAAAACCTGATCTCTTTCTTCAAAACCCAAACCCTATGTTTTTTTTTCTTTTTTTGGCCACAATCGATCGAGAGTGATATTGAGTCCTTGATAGCGTGAACGGGAATTTAATAAGGAAACTGAAATGGAATATGGAAAATAAAATCTGCCGATGGAATTTTCAAAGGAAAGGAAATACCATACTAGAGTGGTGAATGTGGAAGGAAGGAAGGAAAACGAAAGTGGGAAATTGTGGGGGGAGGGAACTGGAGAGAAAGGGGAAAATTGTGAAATTTAGGGGTGTTTGACACGTGTGGGGGAGGCGAAACTATTTTGCCGGTGTTGTCGGGTGGAAAGTGGCGGCGGGAGTTGAAACGGAAAATTACAAGGAAAACATTTACCCTAGTAGGGGCAAACCTTATTTCTCGCATTTTGGCATAAATGAGAGGTTAGAAATTGCTGGTCAAACTTGACAAACTGAAAAATAAAAATATTGTGTATGAATATATATTTTTTTATTTTAAAAAAATTACCCCAAATTTTTTGGTCCACCAATAGAGAGGGCCTGAATGTGAACACAATTTAATAGTTGGGATGAGTGGAGAAAATAGAATAAATCTCAAATAAACTCGTTTTGAATCCCGATTAATATTCTTGCATGTTAAAGGTAAGATAAAGTTATACTATTTGAAGCTGAGAAACAAGTGAAAGCACAATAACAAATATAATGTGACATCTTATGTTCTATTGAGGCTTGTTATCAAATTTATTTTGAAGACAGATTGGATGTCGATATTATTAACTACGAACTTCTGAGTTAAGTGACACACTAAAAATATATTATGACTATCTTCTATTACTCATTACTGAATTTATTCTCCAAGACGGATTGAGTGTAGTGGAACGAGAAAAACATAAAACTTTAAATATATCTATGTTAGTTACTTTTAAAAATGGTATATAAAACATATTTTAGATATTACTTGAACAATATTTGTATCATATTCTAATGAGGTAAATATTTTAATGGATGAATCTAGTAGATGACTTGTAGCCATTGGAATGATATAAATATAGTCATTAGTTATGAAGGTGTCCTAGTATAAATAGAATGATTTTGTTCATTTTGTATTAAGCCAAATTTTAGAATGATCAATAATAAAAAGAAACATTGTTTTCTAAAGATCTCCTTTCCTTCTATCTGTTGTAGTTTAAGCCGTCTATTATTTTGTTTTATTTTAATTTGTGAATAACATTATCGACGTGTGTTGTACTGTTGTTGTTTTATCTATTATTTTATTTTATTTTAATTTATGTTAATAACATTATCGTCCATAAAAAATATGAATACCAATTTTTCATATCATAAGCTCCGGTAAAGACTTCAAAATTTCATGTGCTCAAAATCTCAGATGATCTTACGTGAGGTTGATACTAATAAAAATCTTCAAAAGCTCACGTGTTAAAAATGTGAGGTTGACACTTGATACTAATAAGAGTATTGTAAATTATGTCATTTTGTTAATCTTTATAGTTTATCCTTTGAAATTTTGAAATGAGTAATAAGTGGAAAAACCATAATTGAGGATTTTGACCGGATTGGATTTTTTTTATGGTTGGATTGGTGGAATCAGGAATTATTTGGATTTGGTCAAACCAATGTAAATGATACCTTTTTATTGTGTAAAATTTGGCCAAATGATTCTTTTTTAAGTAAATGGTTAAACTTTTTTGTTGATGAGAGATGAGTAATTATATTAGAAAAGTGAACAATGAGCTATAGATACGGAAAAATTGCAAGTAACGTTAAATTTGAATTTTTGAAATCGTGTATGTATTCTGAACAATTAGATAGGACAGGGTAAAATCAAGTTATCAACATTTTATTTTGGGCAAAATACAACAACAGCCTCTGACTTGGCCCTAAATCTTATTTACCCCCCAAAATTTGCAAATGTAATACTTACCACCCTCAACTAAATTAAAATATAATGTATGGACAAAACTACCCTTAATAAAAACGAATCTACATTATTTTCTGTAAATTTTGAATATTTTGTACCCTATTTAATTTATATTCTTATTAAATTCAAAAATTGATTTTTTAAAGTATACATTAAGTAATTTAAATTTTAAACCTTAAAAAAACTAAAAAGTAATGTAAAATAATTACACAAAAAACTTAAATATGAATGATGAATGAAAAATAACGTATTAACTGTTTAATTTAAATAAACTTTCAATACTAGAAAAATTATGAATGAATATATTTTCTTAAACCTAACTTGGTTATATATTTTACACTTCTTCATTTATTTCTTGTTTATTTAATATGATTCATAGTCCCAAAAACATCAATAATAAATTGCATCTGTAATGAATAATCGACACTATCAATGAAGCGAATCCATAGCACACCCAATTAGTTCTATTGAAATATAATCATGTTATTTGAGTAAAGATTGTTCAAAATATTTAAAAATTACCAAAATAATATGTATTAGTTTTTCTTTCTTGCTAAACTATTACATGTATTATATTGAAAATATAAATTATCAATAATTAATTTTTTGTGTGTATATTCATTATACAAAAATATATTTATTAAGTATTACTTGAAAAAGTTTAAAATTGAAACAAATTATCTAAATAATTCAATGTTTTTGTATGTTTGTTATACTCATCTATTATTAAAATATTTTTAATATTTGAACTAGGTAAGTTACTAATTGCTTTTTCAAAAAAAAAATTGACTTAAGTAAAGAACATAAAATCAAAATTGAGGTACAATTATCAAAACATGCTAAAAACAATTGTCATTAAGGGCAATTTTGTCCATACAGTAAATTCTATTTTTTATTGAGGGGGTAAGTGCTACATTGACAAGTTTAGGAGGGTAAATGATGTTACAAATTAGTTTGTAATATATTAAAAAACAAAATGAAGACATCATTATTATGCAATGTCACAACCGGACGTGTTATTCAAATGGATCATTGTCACTAATTGCAATTTCTCAAATGGGTGCTTACTGCTTAATGGATGGACATGTTGTTTGCAAAAGAACTTCCAGTTACAATGCAAGAGCCAAGAGCTACATTCTTTGGTGAATAGATTCAAGTTCATGTGATGACTTTTAAGACAGTCACATCATTTGGTGAAGAGATGCAATTTCATTTCATGTATTTTGAGCCATTAACGGTTGGTTTAATTATTTGTATAAATATGTGATCAATTTCCAGATTTTGTACTAACTTTTAGCATTCTTATTTTCTTGTAGAAACAATCCAAAAACTTGCTATTTGGTTATTTCATTAGTCTATTGTATCCTAGAAGTAACTTGCCACAAACTCGGTTAGCAAGTAGTGGGGGAAAATAACACTTTAAGGAAAGTGTCCAACACGCCTTAGACTTGTTCATTCCCTTCAGGGTGTAATACAAAAAATCTCGTATCTTTCGCTTTCCTCCAATTTCTATTTCGTGTCTGGTCCATACCCGGTTATATCAATTTATTCATTAATCTTAAAGTGTTATTTGAGTTTCCATGGAGTCCACTCAATAATCTGCAATCAAAGTGATGAATCAAGACTTTGTGAAGTTGGACAGGTTGGATGACACAGGCACTAACTTTAACCATTGGAAGGACAAATTAATATTCTTTTTAACTGCTTTGAAGGTTGCCTATGTTCTCAACCCGGATCTTTCAGAAATCCCTCCACCAAAAAATGACGAATCTGACAAAGTGAAGAAACAAAGGGAGAAGCGTCAAGAGGATGAAGTGATGTGTAGGGGTCATATTCTCATCTTGACGAAGTGATGTGTAGGGGTCATATTCTCAATACCTTGTCAGACACCCTTTACGATTTATTCACCATTGTGAAGAGTCAAGGAAATCGGGCAACACTTGAACGTGAATATGCATCACAAAAGTAAGGAGCAGATAAGTTTTTAACTAAAACGTATTTTGAATTCAAGCTTGATGATTCTTCTTCTCTCATGGATCAAATTCATAATCTGCAAGTGATAGTTTCAAAACTTAAAGATTATGGGGTGGAAATTTCAAAATCTATGCAAGTAGGTGCGATAATTGCTAAATTACCTTCTTCTTGGAATGATTATCAAAAGAAATTACTTCATACTTCTGAATTTTTGACCATATCTAGTATTTTGAAACATCTAAGAATTGAAGAAGGTGTTAGGATTCTTCATAAGAAAGAATTTGATAGTGATCCTAGAGTGGATATGGTTCATGAGAAGAAGTTTAAGAATAAAAGAAAGAATTCTGAAAATGCTGATTCTACAGACAAGAAAAAGAAAAACAGAGTTTGCTATAATTGTGGTAAGAAAGACCACTATAAGGCTGAGTGCAAATCCAACAAGAAGCAAAAATTTGATTTTACTAATGCTTCTAGTGCTAATCTTGTTGAAGATGCTACAGAAATTATAGTAATGTTATCTCTTGGTACTGTGACTGAACTCCCTTGGCTACACCAACCTCTTCTAAGGATTGGTTGTATGATTCTGGTGCAGCCATTCATGTTTGCAATGACAAGGAACAATTCAAAAACCATGAAATTCTGGATGGACAACAAGTAGTTATGGCAAATGGTGCAAGGGCCAAGGTGCTTGGTAGAGGAGATGTTCATTTGGACTTCACCTCACAAGAAGATGGTACTCACTAATGTGCTTCATGTTCCGGATGTTGTGAAGAATCTTGTCTCTGCGGACATTCTTAATAAGAAGGGTTTAAAGGCTGTACTAGAGTCTAATAATGTAATATTGTCTAAGAATGGTATATTTGTTGGAAAGGGATATTCTTGTAATGGACTGTTTAAACTAAGTATCAATAAAGTTAATAATGTTTCTCTTTATTTGATTGATTCTTCTTATTCTTTGTGGCATGGTAGATTAGCACATGTTAGTCATAGAATTTTGAATTACATGTCTAAAAAAGGATTTATCTCCTATAATGACTATGTGAATAAGAAGTGTGAAACTTGTGTTCAAGCAAAAATTACAAGATGACCTTTTCCTAAAGTTGAAAGAAACACACAATTGCTTGATCTTGTGCATTCAGATGTGTGTGAACTTATTGGTTTTCTAACAAGGGGCGGAAATAAATACTTTATTACTTTCATTGATGATTGCTCTATATTTGTGTATGTTTATTTGATGAAATCTAAGGATGAAGTATTTGGTATGTTTAAAGCTTACAAGTCTCTTGTAGAAATCAATTAGTAGAAAAATCGAAATTTTTAGGAGTGATAGAGGTGGTGAATACTTATCTGGTGAATTTTCTAAATTATGTAAAGATAATGGTATTATACACCAATCTAGTGCTCCATTTACACCACAACAAAATGGTTTGGCTGAAAGAAAGAATAGAACGTTACAAGACATGGTGAATTCCATGCTCTTAAGTTCAGTTTGCCAAACAATTTGTGGGGTGAAGCTTTGTTGGCGCCTTTGTTATGTTCATAATCGGATTCCTTCATTAAGGACTAAAGTGTTCCCATATGAGTTATGGAAAGGAAGAAAATCAAACTTGTCTTACTTTAAAGTTTGGGGTTGTATAGCCTATAATAGAGCTCCAGACAATAAAAGAACCAACGTGGGACTTAAAGCACTCAAAAGTGTTTTTGTTGGCTATGCTGAAAATTCTAAAGCTTATAGATTGCTAGATCTTGATTCTAAAGTAATAGTTGAATCAATGGATGTTGAGTTCTTTGAGGATACGTTTCTCAAAGATTCAATGGTGAATGTGAATCCATCACAAGTGTCTAGTTCATCTCAAACTGCAGCTTCTAGTGAACTTAAAAGAAAAGAAATTGACACTCCTATTGAACCCAGGAGAAGTCAAAGACAAAGGAAGGAAAATGAACTTTCTTCCGATTTTATATCCTCTCAAGCTATTGTCTTTCTTGTGGAAGGTAGTAGGAACTCTCTACTTAATAAAACACCAGTTTTATTTAGTGTAGAGGATGATCCTAAAACATTTAGTGAGGCTATGAAGTCTAGAGATGCTGCATTTTGGAAAGAAGTGGTAAATGATGAAATGGATTCAATATTGTCTAACAATACTTCGATTCTAGTTGAATGACCTCAAGGTTCAAAACCAATAGGCTGTAAATGGGTATTTCGTAAGAAGTACGCCACAAATGGAACTATTTTAATTTATAAAGCAAGATTAGTAGCTAAGGGATTTAAACAAAAAGAAGAGTCGATTACTTTGACACTTATGCGCCGGTTGCTAGGATTACCTCAGTTAGAGTACTTCTTGCTTTAGCTTCTATATATAATATGCATGTACACAGGGACGGACGCAGAAATTTATTCTTGGGGGCGAAATCCAGAGACGGCCTTGGGGCGGCGCAGATAGTGCCGCCGCACAGGAGGCCCTCTGGCGAGGATCCCCGAAGTTTTTTTTATATATGTATATATACAATCAATGGCGGAGATAGGGGCCAACCTGGGCCCCGGCCCCCCTCATTTTCTTTTCCTTTAAAAAAAAATTTACTAGGTAAATGTTTTCAAAAAGTTAATATTTATTTGTATTTTTTTAATTTTTTTATCTGGCCCACCTCATTTTCTTATATTGGCCCACCCCGTAATAATTCCTAGCTACGACATTGTATATAATGGCGTAGCTAGGAATTATTATGGGTAGGCCGATACCTAAAATTAGGGTGGGCGGATAAAAACTAAAAAAATAAACATAAATATTAACTAATTTTTTTAAAAAAATTACCTTAATTTTTAAAAAGAGGGTGTCGGGGCGGGTTGGCCTCCCCTTATCTCGCGATTGTATATATATTATTCATTGTTCTAGGTCCTCGAAACCTTGGGGCTGCTCTGGCAAAATCAAATCTAATATAAATAAAAACAAAATATAGAAGATTTTATAACTAAATTACATGGAAATTGGGGGAAGGGGGCAATATATGTTGGTTTATATTTATATATACTATATTAATTTATTAAATAATATATTATAGGGGTTCAATCGCAAGACGAGGGGGGCGGTTGCCACCACCAAACCCCCCTGCATGTACATCAAATGGATGTAAAAACAGTCTTTCTAAATAGTAATTTAGATGAGGAGATGTACATGGAACAACCAGAAGGCTTTGTGCTTCCTGGTAATGAACATAAAGTGTGCAAGCTAGTTAAGTCTTTGTATGGACTAAAACAAGCTCCTAAACAGTGGCATGAAAAATTTGAATTTGTATTACTCTCAAGTGGATTTAGGTATAATAATGCTGATAAGTGCATTTATTCAAAATCCAATGAAGAGTATGGTGTGATTATTTGCCTTTATGTAGATGGCATGCATATTATTAGTACTACTTTTAAAGATTTAGTAGATACTAAGAAGTATCTTTCTTCTAAGTTCAAGACGAAAGATCTTGGTGAAGTTGATACAATCTTAGGTATTAAAGTTAAGAAACATAGTGGGGGTTCCACTCTTTCACAAGCACATTATGTTGATAAAATCTTAAAGAAGTATCAACATTGAATGTGAAAGAAGTTAGTACTCCTTTTGATCCTAACGTTAAGTTATATGAAAATTCTGGCAATCCAATAGCTCAGCTCTAGTATGCTAGTGTAATTGGAAGTCTGATGTATGCAATGAGTTGCACAAGGCCAGATATTTCATATTCTGTTTGTAGACTTGCCAGATATAATAAAAATCCTGGTAAGGATCATTGGAAAGTTGTGACAAGAGTTCTTGGATATCTTAAAAAGACTAAAGATTTAGGACTCTACTATAATAACTTTCCAAATGTACTAGAAGGTTATTTTGATGCCAGTTGGATTACAAGCATAAGTGATCAAAAACCTACTAGTGGTTGGGTGTTTATGCTTGGTGGTGGTGTAGTTTTTTGGGCTTCAAAGAAACACACAGTAATTACACACTCCACCACGGAAGCTGAATTTATTGCTTTATCTTCAGCTTGTAAGGAGACAGAATGGCTTAGAGATTTATTGCTTGATATAGATCTGTGGCCTAGTCCAATGCCACCAACAACTTTATATTGTGATAGTGAGGCTACTATGTCTAGAGCATTGAATAAAGTGTACAATGGTAAATCTAGACATATAAGCCTAAGGCACGGATTTATTAGAGAAATGCTTAATAATGATGTTGTCACTATTGTGTTCGTTAGAACTTATAATAATTTGGCGGATCCGTTGACCAAACCTTTAGCTAGGGATTTGGTGAATTCGACGACATCAGGGATATGATTAAAACCCGTGATGTATAATCACTAGTGATGGTAACCCAACCTTCTTCTAGTACTACCCCTAGACTGAAAAGTTTAAAGGGTAAAACAAGTTGCTAAGTGATTGTGAGCACCTAAGTAAGTGTATACCATTCCAAGTGTAAGGTGCATAATTTGTTACTCTTAAGTGAACAGGTTGATAGTTAATTCTTAATGGAATTATTCTATAGTGTTTTATTTATGTTCAATTAAATAAAACTTGAAGTAACTTCCACCTATATGATCATAAGAAGTGGTGCCTTTTCTAGCAAAAGTTTTGGGTGATCTTTTGTGCATGATCATGAACTAGGATGAGCACATGGCCGATGATAGTGCTAAAAGTATTTGTGAATAAAAGAATGCTATTGATGGTTCATGCGTGGAATATTTCTAACCTATTTTGAGTGTTGGTTTAAGCAACCTAGCCACCAATTACTTAATTTAGATTTGTGAATTATTTACACTAAGGAAAAGTTTAACACGAAAGTTACTTTTCTTATGCATGATATTTAAGTGTTAGTTTGAAATTATATTACAAACTAAGTGGGGGAATGTTACAAATTAGTTTGTAATATATTAAAAAAGAAAATGGAGACATCATTATTATGCAATGTCACAACCGGGCGTGTTATTCAATTGGATCATTATCACTGATTGCAATTTCTCAAATGGGTGCTTACTGCTTAGTGGATGGACATGTTGTTTGCAAAAGAACTGTTGGAAATTTTGGTTTTGATAAAGTAGGTGTCGACCCGACTTTAACCAAATTTTCGGTGGCTAAATATTTAATTCTGGAGGAATTAAATTATATATTATTAATCTACGCTCTGAGTAGATGTTCGTAGTATTTTTTATTTCTCAAAATCGAATTTCGGTGAGTGAGAAATTAATACACGAAGGTAGCCACATAAATGGGCATTATGTAAAGATTATGTAAAGGGAGATGAAAGGCTTTTGCCTTATCCCACATGGAATACAAATCATAGTTTATCCTAGTTTATTTACTAGAAGGTGTTATATGTTGTATAAACTATAACACAAGTGGATGATCACAAGTGGGCCACACGTGCGCGCCGCTTCGGCTTGGCCGGGCACAGGCCTTGGCACGGACCTATTGGGCGGGTCCCGATCCACTAAAGTTTTGCCACTCGAAAATGGGCTTGGCCTAGATTCGTGTGACTGTTGGAGTTAGTAACTCCTACAGTAGTGGTCATCTGAAGAGAGCCCACTACTTGTCTGTTATGGAGTAGTGGAGTGTAACATCTGGGATGTTACAATTGGATTAATGCCCACTACTTTTGTTATCTCCTGCAGGTGTTGGTTGGCTATATATATTCATTTTAGTGCATTGCAGTAGAATACACAACAAATATTCATACACAAAGCCATATTTCTGCATTCTGCACTCAAAGTCCAGCAACCAGTCTTCAACACTTTTTCGTTCGAAGGTGCTTCTGTTTTTTGAATAAATACGAATATATATATAAATGAAAAAGAGTAGTCACGATCAAAGTGATCGGGTAACCAAAAAAGTAAAAACCGGGAACAAAGTCAAAGAAACTAATGAAATGGTCACAAAGGTGACGGATGGTGAATGGTTGGGGCCTCGTTAAAACCTTCAAGGTAAAACCCACCCTTGTGGGAAAAACCCTTGGAAGGAAAAAAAATACCCCCATGATAAAAAGCGTCCAAAAAAGAGAAAACTAGAAGACCAATCGCACTAGCTAACAAACCTATAATTGGCTTGGCTAACATAATCCTGAGTGAGGGACGAGATAATGGCCGCTGGGGGCGCCCCCCACCACGTATCCTCATGCGAAGTCTTGCTAAGAATATCCGCATTTTGCCCGGTTGCCTTCCCGAAGATGTGCGAAACCACCAAGTTCATACGAGAAAGGAGGTGCAAAGTGTATCGCCACATGCTCGGATGTCGCGAGGAACCTCTATGGATCTCTTCATGATAATTCCACCACATAAATCGAGTCCGACTCAACCATAAGTGATTCGGCCCCTTGCGGAGCGTAATGGATGGCCCCATTCTTGCCATCAACTCCGCCTCAAAAGCGAAACCCGATCCGCATCTGTCCACAAAACATCCACGAAAGAACCCTCTGCAATTGCAAAAAACTCCGGAAGTAGTGAGTCGCCCGGGCGAGCCAGAAGCACTACCGTCGGTGTTCACTTTAATCCATCCTGGCAAGGGTTTCTGCCAATTAACTGAACGATCTTCGGGGCCTGTCTTGGGCACCCAGGGACCCGTAGCCGATGGAGAATGAGAAGGTCCCTTTGGTCGTTATGCATGCAACCTCTGTCCAAGAAAGATGACTCAAGAACAAGAACACGAAGGCGCAGGATGTCCGCTTCTAGTGTCCAGATCTTGTCATGGAAGGTCAAGTCATTTCTGATTTACCAGATGAGCCAAATACTGAGGATAACACAAAGAACCCGCCAAAGAAAAAAAACCTGCTCACTGAAATGAAAACTCATTAAACGCACCACGAATTCATTAAAGCTATAAGCCCTAAAGTGATGGATATCAAAAGTGTCGAAAATCCACTTCCATAGGGCCCCTGCAAAAGCACATGAGATAAATAAATGATCAACAGATTCCACGTCGGTACAACAAAGAACACAAACCGGGGGCACGTAAAAAAAGAACCCGTGGTCGTAGAACATCCAAAAGCGCGGTCGATTGTGAATGGCGCGCCAAGTCACAATCAAACGTCTTTCTCGGAATGTGAGGTGATTGTAGGTCCCAAGGGGGTGTAAGTGTAAGGTTTAGAAGGGGGTTGAATAAACCTTACCAAATTTTCGATTTAGTCCTTTTAAATCTCTGAGTTAATTCTACACATTTTGTGTCCTTGATGGACGATCGAATTAGTCACTCAAGTAGAGTTAATCTTTCAATAGACTCGATTGAAGTTGTTGATGGAGTAACTCATTTATTGGCTACAATTTAACTCAAATTTGTGGTTTTATTTTTATTGGAAGACTTAACACCCTTAAGTTTGATTAAGCAAGATATTAGAGCTTGATTTAGTACTTGTAAATTATCAAATGGATAGCAAATATATCGTGAGATATAAGCAATTAAAAGTGCGGGAATTTAAATCTTTGAAATGTAAATGACACAAATAAAGTTTTTATAGAGGTTCGAAGATGGGGTAATTCTTCTACTCCTCTCTTCTCCAACTCCTGGAGGAATCCACTAAGTAATGATCGGTTTACAAAGTGGTAATGATCCGGATACAAGTCTTGATCACAACGGCCGACTTGATCCTTTGGGACTCGATGCGAGACGCCTTGATCACTCGGTGGCTTCTCGTTCGACTCGGCTTCTTCACGGGCGTTTGCGCGCCTGCTACTCTGACTCACTTGCTCAAGCTCTTTGGATTTGATCACGAAGCCCTCCAAATGCTTAAGACTTAGTTCAACTTTGAACTTTTCTACAATCCTTCCTGGAAAGTAGACCCCTTGTTTTCAAAGGTTTCCTCTTCAACTGGTTGAAGCTCTCTCCTTCACGGGTAAGTGTTGGATTGATGTACTTCGGAATGTAGGCTTGAGGATTGAGATTGTTTGAGTTTTTCTAATGTGCTTGTATATCTCACGTATGTGTCATTCATGCATCTCTTTTCTCAAACTAACTCCTCGGCCTTTTATAGTGAACTTTCAAAAATTTGCCCGTTGAAGAGATAGGCTTATTTTTTGAAAGTCACTTTTTGCGATCGTTGGCTTGCGGTTCTTGGAATTGCCGTTTCCTCGTATGAATTATTCTTTTCACCTTTTGAGTTCGACACGGTGTAGTGCTTCCCATTGGTTCATTCCTTTTGCACGCTTCCTCGGGTGAGCACTCCAAGAAAGGTTGTATGTAGATATTACTTGTTTAAGTAAATCTCTTGATTTACGTGCAGCGGTTCTTTTCTGATTATCTCGACTTTTTGCATTTCCTTGCTTTCCCAGGTGACTTAGAGTCGCCTTCCAATCATGGATGACTCTTGTCACTTCAACTTGAGACTTGGCTTTTCTTGAGTTGACTTGGTGATGCTCCACTCATTGCATCTCATTGCTTCTTGATAGTGTTCCGTCTACTCTTCTTTGTCATACTCGGTGTCTCACAACAGAGTCTTCCTTCCGATCTTGATTGTCTTCTTGCATGTTAGGCGTATTTTGTCTTGACTCGGCAGCGACTCTATTCATTACAATGCATTTTACAACAAGAATTGGGGTGCCAACTTTCTATTCTAAGTTTAACATGGCATTCATCAAAATCTAAACAATAAAATTCCTAACAATTTCCCCCTTTTTGATGATGCCAAAACTTAGATCATACAAATATGTAAATAACAAAGATACATACTGAGATAGTGTATTGACATAGAATGTATGCGCAGAATCAATCTTTTTATTGATCATATCATTCTTGTACTTAACACAATACATTTTACAAGGTGTATCGAGTATATAACCTTTGTCTTCACAAAAAAAATTATAACTCTATTTAAGACTTACATTGTATGTATTTACATAATAAAATACATGAAGGGTTGGACAACAACACTTCATCTCCTTCATTGTCTCCTTCTTTCATCTTGATCAACATCTTCTTCTCTTCTTCTCTTTTTCTCGTCGTCATTTGCCTTCTTTTTCTTCTCATATGCCTTCCAAGCGGCGACTTCATCTTTCCTTAGTCTTTCTGTCTCTCCGCCATAGCTGAGTTTGTCTTTTGTTTTCTTCTTCTATTCTCTTTGCATACTCGGCGTTAGTTTTAGCCACTCGCAAATTTGCCACTTGGTCAAGCCCGTGATGTAGATCCCTCCTTTCTTTCCGGGATCTACGTATTCGATATTCTTGGGGCGGAGGCCTAGGTCCAAGCTTCTTCCTCCATCGCCGCTTCTTCCTCTACCTGCGGGTGTATCAGATCTTGGGTCTTCTTCTTTGGTGATTGACTAGCAGAGTGACAAGAGAGTATTCTTGGGAAGTCTGTGTCTGTCGCCTTCTTCACACAATGTGAGACCCTTTTCCCAAAGATAAGTCCCAAGCTTGAGCCATGGACATATTTGCAAAATATCCTTGATTCGAGCGTTTTGAATTCGTCAAGCGATCTTGGCTCTGTCCCGACATCCGAAATGGCATACGTGTCTCTGTCATTTGGAATGCCTCCATGTTCTTTCAAGATGTTCATCACCCTGGCATCCATTCTTCCTTCCACTTCCTTCATCCCCTGCTTCAATTTCTTTTCTCTTCTCGGCCATAGATACAGCAGAGTCTTGGAGTGGCGAGTCACGGGGAGTTTGCCGCTTATAATGTCATTTGTGTGAGGACCTGTTGGGGGTTTGTGCAATCATCAAGGTCATATCTTTTGATCCTTCCCCCTCAGTGATTTTCCTTTCTTGATTTCAAATTTTCCTCGGTGATTTTCCCCTTCTCATTGCTCCTTCTCATTGCTCCTTTCTTTTCGGCTTGATTTTTCTTTGCTTTAAGGTATTCCTCTTCCCCCTTTTTGGCATCATCAAAGGATAGAGGAACCCCTGGTTCAGAGGCGGTGTCCTCGAGTCTTGGGCGGCGGGGGCCGTTCTTTGGTGTTTGTTTCGAGGAGCTGGCCGTCAGGCTTGTCAGTTCTCCTCCTTTTGACGATCGGAGAAGGTATTTGTGAGTCCTTCTCGACCTCTGCTGCGGGGAAGGTGACACGGCTCTTTGGGGCGGGTGACACACTCTTCTGAGGGCGGGGAGCATGTTTGGTTTTCTTTCTTTGCAGGGGGCAGTCTTCTTGGCACTGCAGGGGCATCTTTCTTCTTGTTTGGAGAGGAAGCATTTGTATCTTCGGGGTGGTGATTCCCCCTCAGCAGTGTCGACTCTCTTGGCATAAGCTCGCTTCCGAGCACGAGAGAGGTTAGCTCGAACATCCTCTTGTTAACATGGAAGGCCTTCCCATGTCTAAGAGGTACTCCTTTCACCTCCGATGGCCGGCCAATCACTAGGCCATATCCCGGGGATCCTCCAAATGTGCCATCTTCTTTGAAGGACTTGTTCCCCACGTTAAGTCTGCTGTAGATAAACTCAGCCCAATTTATCTTCTTTTCTTCGATGATTGCGGCCATCAATCGGCTTTGCCTTTGATAGTTGGTCAAAGCCGCCAAATTTGATGTCGATACATTTGGCAACTATGTCCAACAATTTGTGATAATCCTCCTTGTGATCTCTTGTTTGTTTGTGTATATAATTTTATCGGCAAGGTCGGACTTGGCTATTTCTTTCCATCGTCACCAAGTTTACATCGCTTCCTTAATTTGATTTGCTCTTGCGGGTAGTGAGCAATATTCAACCAAATCTTGGCGATAATAAGTAGTTGCTTCCGTGAGCAGATGACTTGATTCCTTCGTCGTGAATCTCGGCATTCACGTAGAATATGCGACCTCCTCCACATAGGTCATAGGATATTCAGCGTTAGAAACGGTTTTAGTGGGGCGTTTCCAACTTTTTCGCGATTTTCTTCACCAGGGTGTCGTCGGACCTCGCTTCACCATTCGTCGAAATCCACCGCGTCGAACCGGTGTGGATTTGCTTTCTAAGCTTGGTAAAGTCATAAGTTGGTGCCATTTCTCGGGATTATATCAAGAAAAATCTCGAGAAATTGATTTGAGCGTTGGTAGGGTTTGAGAGTAGTTTGCCTTTGCTTTTGAGAGAAAAAGATGAGCAGTTTTAGAAGTGTGAGAGAGAAAGCGGACGAAAATGGTTTAAATATGGTTTATGAAAGGGCGTCAGGCGGTTTTGAATTGTGATCGAAATCAGCGGCTTGGATTTCGCACGCCTATTGAGCATTTCACGTCTCGTATTTAATGCGGCGTGCATTTATATCAATCATAAGCTTAGTGTGCGGCTTTATGCGTACACATCATCATTATCTTTGACGTGTTCCTTAAAACATTCCCGCTAAGTTAAAGCATTGCGTTTTTGTCACTTTGCTCATAAGTTATTGACTTATCTCTTAGTTGATTTAACTCTCTACTCTCATGATTCTCTTGGTGACTCATCTATCGGTGACTCGGTGTATTTGTCTTTCCGTCTGGTGATTTACTAAGTTGATTTTTGTTTTGACTCTTTTCACTTCTTTTTCTGTTCTAATACTCTTCTTTGATTTTCCGAGTGTCAGCTCAGCTCAATTAACCCCAACTCATGCTTGAGTTCTTCAAATCTTGACTCACATAATGGTTTTGTGAAGATGTCGGCTAATTGTTTATCGATTGAGATGTATTCCAAGATAATGTCCTTCTTTTCAACATGATCTCTTATGAAATGATATCGACATCTATATGTTTTGTTCTTGAGTGCAACACGAGGATTTTGAGTGATTGCAATGGCACTTGTGTTATCACACATGATTGGAATTTCTTTTCTTCAACTTCATAGTCTCTCATTTGTTGTCTCATCCATAGGACTTGGGCACAACAGTTTGCCCCGCCTATATGTATTCTCAATTTGTAGAGGTGGCTATTGAGTTTTGCTTCTTGCTAAACCAGGAAATTAGTCTTTCCTAGCATTTGGTGCTGAAGTGCTCTTCCTGTCGGCTCTGCATCCAGCGTAGTCAGTCGAATAGCCAATTAGCTTGAATCCACCTTCCTTTGGATACCATAGGCCTACTTCTTGGCTTCCTTTCAAGTATCTCAATATTCTCTTATTTTCTTTGTCATATGGCTCTCTTTTGGAGCAGATTGAAATCTTGCACATACACCTACGACAAAGGTGATGTACGGCACCTTCTTTGTGAGATAGAGCAATGATCCAATAAGTGCTCGTATCTTGTTTGATCTACTGAGGCTTGCCATCTGCATCCATGTCCATTTTGGTGATGTGTTCATTGGTATTTTTCGAGAAGACTTTTCTTCCATACCAAATTTCTTCATTAAATCTCGGTATATTTTGTTTGACTTATGAAGGTTCCATCCTTCATTTGTTTCACGAAGTCAAGGAAAAATGTCGACTCTCCCATCATGCTCATTTCAAATTTGCTTTGCATGAGGTTTGAGAATTTTTCACACGACTCTTTGTTAGTGGATCCAAAAATGATGTCATCCACATATATTTGAACAAGCGAGTATACTCTTTCTTGTCTTGAATTAAGAAAAGTGTTCTATCTACTTTTCCTTTTGTGAATCCATTTTCGATTAGGAATTGTGACGGGGGTATCATACCATCTTCTGTGTGCTGTTTCAATCCATACAAGGCTTTCTTGAGTTTGTATACCTTGTCTCCAAGAGTCTTACTCTCGCTCAAATCCTGGAGGTTGTTCAACATATACTTCTTCTTCCAATAAACCGTTTAGGAATGCACTTTTTACATCCATCGATATACAATGAAATTCTTGTGAGTGCATGGGCAAGAAACATCCTTATAGCTTCCAATCTTGCTACGAGGGCAAATGTTTCATCAAAATCTATCCTTCTTCTTGGCAATATCCTTTGGCTACTAGTCTTGCTTTATTTCTTACCCGAGCCTTCCTCGTTCATCTTATTTCGAATACCCATTTGGTTGCAATAACATTTTGATGTATGGGTCTTTGCACTAGTTCCCATACTTTATTTCTCTCAAACCTGATTGACTCTTCTTGCATAGCTTGAATCAATGTGTGTCATCAATGCTTGTGACACATCTTTTGGCTCTATTTGCGAAATGAAGCATGTGAACATAGCTTCTTGTTGAGTTCGGATCTTGTTTTGACACCTTCTCTCATATCTCCAATGACAAGTTCGTGGATGGTCTCTCGGCCATCTTACATCGAGGTTGGAGTAAGTTATTTGGATTGATCGACTTGCGGTTGTGTTCTTTGTGGTCAGCTCTTTCGTGGTCACTTAGCTGCAAATTTTCCATTGCTTTTGAGATTGGCTATCTCATCTTCTTACGAGTTGATAATCCCGACTTGACGGCGTAGGGACTCTTACGTATGATTGGATGTTTCAACTTATCGGTGACTCTTCAATGTCTTCTCCATTTACATTTGGCTCATCGAATACTACATGAATGGATTCTCCGTAACCATAGTTCTTTTATTGAGTATTACAGTAGGCTTTGCTTTCGGTGAGTATCTAAGAAGATACCTTCATCACGGCTTAGCATCAAAAGCCTTTAGGTTGTCTTTGCCATTGTTGTGGATGAAGCATTTACATCCAAATATTACGAAATATGCAACATTTGGTTTTCTTCGAGTCCGGATCTCATAGGGAGTCTTTGTCATTTTGTCTATTTATCATACATCATTTTGGGTG
The DNA here is from genome assembly GCA_016081115.2 of Rehmannia glutinosa. NCBI lineage: Eukaryota > Viridiplantae > Streptophyta > Magnoliopsida > Lamiales > Orobanchaceae > Rehmannia > Rehmannia glutinosa. Next base: position 148,063 of record JABTTQ020000484.1, read on the forward strand.
TAGCAAGTGTGTTGATTGCTTGACCCAAAATCTTTTTGGTAACCTGCTTGACTAACATGGTTCTTCTTTGCTTCTTTGGGGTTACGTTTCTTCTTTCTCGCAACTCCATTAGCTGTGGAGTCCTTGCTGGCGATAGTTCATGACCAATACCATTCTCAATACAATGCGAGTTATTATTCCATTGACAAACTCGGTTCCTCTATCGATCTTATTTTGATAATGGTTTGACTCTTCTCATTTTGAATTCTCTTCATCATTTGTGGTAGTTTTTGTAGGGTTTCTTTCTTCTTGCACATGAATATTGTCCATGTATATCTTGAGTAGTCATCTACTACCACCAAGGTGTATTTCTTTCTTATCTTTTTGGTTCCTTTGGGCCAAATAGATCCATATGAAGTAGATGCAATATTCTTGTTGAGGATGGGCATGTCTTTTCTTTGAATGACGACTTGATTTGTTTTCCCTTCGACATGCATCACATATACTCCTTCTTGTATATCATCGAGTGGAAGTCCTTCTACAAGATGACTTCTTGCTAGCTTGTTAATTGTTTTGAAATTCGGGTGACTCGGCTTTTTGTGCCACGACCAACTTGATTAATTTGTGCTCTTTGCTAGTAGACAGTCTTTGGGTGTTGCGGTTGACCAATCCACTACATACATATTCTTCTGTCTATTTCCTTGCGGCATAACTTCATTTGATTCAATATCCTTGATTTGGCATACACCCATGTTGAATCCAACATTGTAGCCCTTGTCACGGATCGGCGATACTCGGTAGGTTGAAGTTGAGTCCTTCAACATATGCAACCTCTGTGATTTCTAATCCATTCCTCTTGATGGATCCAATGCCTCTTATTTCACCAGGAGCTTCATTTCCTCCAAATATGACTTTGGCTCCTTTGACTTCCTTGAATTTTTGTGATTTCTCTTATTTCTGTCATATATGTCCGGGAGCGACCACTATCCATGTACCAGGTTCCTTGGCACTTTGTTCCTTGAACTGCAATCAAGGAAATTAAGTTTTAGGTACCCATACTTATGCGGGTCTGAGGGGAGTTAAATTGTAAGATGATCCAACCAACCTATAGCCAAATGATTTGACTTTAAGGGGTTGCCATCTATCGTGCCATAATCATAATTAATTACGGCAAATTGCTTGGGGATTCTAGGTTCATCAATTTTGTCTCTTTTGTGTAGATGCATATGTGTTTTAGCAATTGCCTTCCTTGGGTAATTGTGGTGCTTTTGAGTGTAGTGCCTAGGTGCATGTGTGTCTTTGATGAAAGCTCTTATACTTTTGGAATGGCCTTTGTTGAGTTCTAGGCCTTTGCCACTTGGGCTTATATTCCATAAGTCATCTTTGATAGTTCACATTGTTCCAATCGGCTTGGCTTGGATATTTTCTACCATTCCCATCATATGTATTTCTTTTATGGATTTTCGGAATTTTTGGTAGCTCTGTTTTCTTCTTTCTGAGTATTTTACATTAGGAGTTTCTTTGAGGACTCATTTGAATCTCTTCTCATTGTCCTTTCAGCGTACTCAAGGTCATTTTCCTTTTCCTTTGTAACCAAGGCCGGTTTGCTTAGTATTGTGCTTTGGAGTGAATGTGTGTGCAACATTTAGAGTTTTGGGTTTTTCGGACTCTTCATGACTTGAAGATCCTTTTTCCAAAATTACTCTTGAGGTTTGACATGGCACAAAGGAATTAAATCCTAAGCTTTGTCTTGTCTCCACATTCTCTTTGACTCATAATAAGATCATCCAATGATTTAGATGCCTTAGTGAATGAGGCAATAACATTTTGAGGTCATTCTCCCTCTTTTCTATAGCGGCAATTTCTGCTACTAATTTAGCATTTTCGACCTTTAAACTTTCATTTTCAATGACTATTTGACTTAGAGTACTCGGCTCCTTAGTCGGCTTTGAGTTTTGACTTTTAAGAAAATTTGTTTTCCTCATTCAATAGTGTGTGTGAGGATTTAATGTGCTCAAAATCTTTCATCATTTTGCCTAATGAATCATAAAGATCGGTAGGTGATGAAGTGTGTGTGTCACGTCACTATCACTAGTGTATCGAGCTTGTTCTTTGGCCATTAAGCGGATCAAGGCTTCTTCGAGTCACTCTAGTAGTCGGCTTCTTGCTCTCTGAATCATTTGTCTCTCTTGACTTTTTGTCTCGTGATCTCTGCGACCATCATTGCCTTTTTCTTTTCTTTCTTCTTTCTCTCGAAGACCTTTCTTTCTTCTTCATTCTGTCTTGTTGACTCTAGGATATGAGCGATCAATGGCATAGTGACCTGGTTGTCTACAATTCCAACATAGATATTGACCTTTTGATCGACTCTTTCTACTCTTGAGTTGTCGGCCCCTTTGATACTCAACTTGTTGATGATCATTCTCTTGGTTGGCCTATCATCCCTTGATTTGGAGGAGCCGAGTGTCTTTGGAAGATTCACCCTTTCTCTCTTGTAGTTCTTGTTAAAGAACTTGTTAAATCTTTTAACCATCGGGCTTTTTTTCCAGGTCAATTGCCTCTTTGACCTCAGCTCTCTTCCCATCTTTGACAATTAAAGCGTTTGTTTTGGGTACATGTTGTCTCTTCTGGTCTTTTCTTCTCGGCTCAAACTCATAGGCTTTGAGGTCGAGAATAGTTCATGGTTGGATGTCTTTGATAGGTCCATGGAATGTCTCGGTGCCATGACCTTCATTTCCCATTCAATTTGGAAGACTTTTTAGGATCTTCATACACATTTCATACGTGTATATTCCTTTCCAAGTGTAGACTGACTCATTTGTGATTTTACGTAAACCGAGCATCCGGTTGATCCAGATTCTCTCCCGAGATCATTTTGAAATTTTCAAACTTACGTACACTTCTTGATAATTTGTTTTCTTTGATTTGCTCACGAGCCTTCACAAATTAATGTCGGCTTGTCCCCATTTCTTTAGCCGTTTTGCATGATTTGACTTTGTTGAACATGGCTTTGTCCAAGTTTTGTAGAGGATGTCCTTGGCTACATTATCCAGGTTGTATCTTTTTCGTCATCATTTGTCCACTCGGTTCTTGGTTTTTCAACCATGATGATGCTCGGGAGCAACATCTTCTTCTCCTTGTTGCAACTCTTAAATGCAATGCGTGTGTTCACTTTAAGATTTGTAGAGGCCCATCTTCTATCACTATCCACATCTCATCATGTAATCTTTGATAGATGAGCACTGCATACGAATTTTCCAATCATCAAATTCTTCAATGGTGAACATAGGGATGCGTGTTAGATTTGCTTCCATGATAATGACTTTTAATAAAGAGAGTTTTGAAAGTTTAAGTACTAAAGCGAGACTTTGAAAAATTTGGAGATCTAGTTCGATAACCGGTGCGGAGGGTTCAATGAACCAACCGCTCGATACCACTTGTAGGTCCCCAAGGGTGTAAGTGTAAGGTTTAGAAGGGGGGTTGAATAAACCTTACCAAATTTTCGATTTAGTCCTTTTAAATCTCTGAGTTAATTCTACACAATTTGTGTCCTTGATGGACAAAGTCGAATTAGTCACTCAAGTAGAGTTAATCTTTCAACATACTCGGTTGATTTTGTTGATGGAGTAACAATTCGGTGTTGGCTACAATTTAACTCATTTGTGGTTTTATTTTCAGCGGAAGACTTAACACCCTTAAGTTTGATTAAGCAAGATATTAGAGCTTGATTTAGTACTTGTAAATTATCAAATGGATAGCAAATATATCGTGAGATATAAGCAATTAAAAGTGCGAGGAATTTAAATCTTTGAAATGTAAATGACACGATAAAGTTTTTATAGAGGTTCGAAGATGGGGTAATTCTTCTACTCCTCTCTTCTCCAACTCTGGAGGAATCCACTAAGTAATGATCGGTTTACAAAGTGGTAGCAGTCCGGATACAAGTCTTGATCACAACGGCCGACTTGATCCTTTGGGACTCGATCTGGAGACGCCTTGATCACTCGGTGGCTTCTCGTTCGACTCGGCTTCTTCACAGGGCATTTGCCTTGCTACTCTGACTCACTTGCTCAAGCTCTTTGGATTTGATCACGAAGCCCTCCAAATGCTTAAGACTTAGTTCAACTTTGAACTTTTCTACAATCCTTCTGGAAAGTAGACCCCTTGTTTTCAAAGGTTTCCTCTTCAACTGGTTGAAGCTCTCTTTCCTTCACAGGTAAGTGTTGGATTGATGTACTTCGGAATGTAGGCTTGAGGATTGAGATTGTTTTGTTTTTCTAATGTGCTTGTATATCTCACGTATGTGTCATTCATGCATCTCTTTTCTCAAACTAACTCCTCGGCCTTTTATAGTGAACTTTCAAAAATTTGCCCGTTGAAGAGATAGGCTTATTTTTGAAAGTCACTTTGCGCGTCGTTGGCTTGCGAGTTCTTGGAATTGCCGTTTCCTCGTATGAATTATTCTTTTCACCTTTTCGAGTTACGACACGGTGTAGTGCTTCCCATTGGTTCATTCCTTTTGCACGCTTACGGGGTGAGCACTCCAAGAAAGGTTGTATGTAGATATTACTTGTTTAAGTAAATCTCTTGATTTACGGCGGTTCTTTTCTGATTATCTCGACTTGACTGCATTTCCTTGCTTTCCCAGGTGACTTAGAGTCGACTTCCAATCATTGGATGACTCTTGTCACTTCAACTTGAGACTTGGCTTTTCTTGAGTTGACTTGGTGATGCTCCACTCAAATTTGCATCTCACCGCTTCTTGATAGTGTTCCGTCTACTCTTCTTTGTCATACTCATTTGTCTCGCAGTGAGTCTTCCTTCCGATCTTGATTGTCTTCTTGCATGTTAGGGCGTATTTGTCTTGACTCGGCTTGGCGACTCTATTCATTACAATGCATTTTACAACAAGAATTGGGGTGCCAACTTTCTATTCTAAGTTTAACATGGCATTCATCAAAATCTAAACAATAAAATTCCTAACAGTGACCAAATCCAGGAACCCCATTGAACCACCGGGGGGTGAGGGCACATATATGAGTAAGCCACCTTCGAGGAAACTGTCCCATCATCAGAATGTATCCATGCCCGCGCATCCGTCGAATCTGGGGCAATGGGGATTCTAACAATATCTCGAACCATATCCAAGTATGCCTCTATAAATGATAGAGTGAAGTGCCAAGTCCCATCGTAAAAATAATCCGAGATGCGCTGTCGAAATAAATATCTGTACTCCTGCGGGATACCAATCCTATCTGCAATGGTGTAACCCAACCAATTATCCAGCCAGAATAAAATGCCAGAGTTGCATCAGGGAATCAAGCGGCAGTCCTCCAAGAATCCCGAGATCCCAGGCCAAACCCCCCTCCATATGGAAAAGGGGATGTGCGAACGGCTAGGAAAACCCTCCGAAGTGAAAAAGCGCTTTCTGAGGGTGCTGTAAACCAAAGAGTTTGAAGTCATAATCTTCCAACCCATCTTCATAAGGAAGGCATTATTGGTAATAACTATGGAACGGACGCCCAAGCCTCCTTTCGCCCGTGGCATACAACAACGACTCCAGTTAATCACTACTGAACCCTTAGACTTCACATTCCCAGTCCAGATGAAATTACGCACGGCCTTTTCCATTTGCCGAAGCAATGTTCTAGGCCACTTGTAAACCATCATAGTATGCACGAAGGAGCTGGTAATCACCGAATTCACCAAACAAATGCGACCAGCAATAGATAACGAGGACCCTTTCCACCTCCTGAATTTAAAGATAATCTTATCGAACACTGGCTGAAGATCTGCCACTTTAGGCGCACCCTTGAAGATTGGGGCACCTAGATAGACTGTAGGAAAGGTGCCCATATGCATCCCTGTCATCGTCTGGATACACCCTCGTACATAATTAGAAACCCGACTTCCAAAATAAACTTTAGATTTATTCGGATTGAAAATATGCCCTGAAATGTCCGCATAAAGATTGAGCACCTGAATAATGGAACGTGCATTGCTCGTGGAGGCCCCACACATAATCACAATATCATCCACATACATAATTGACGAAGGGAAGATCACCTGCTTAGGCGCCATAAATGCCTGAATGTGGTTCCTCTTCACCACCTCCTCCACTAATCTACTCAGAACGTCTTATGTGATGCAAAAGAGCAGGGGTGATAACTGATCCCCCTGCCTAACCCCTCGAAAACAAGAGAAATAACCCACAGGCGACCCATTTAGAAGGACCAAAGTGCGGATGAGTGAAGGATAATCTCTATCCGGTGGATGAACACTTCGGAGAAACCAAAGCGACGCAACACGTGAATCAGAAATCCCCAATTAATCGTATTGAAAGCCTTGCAAATATCAATTTTTAATATCATGTTGGTATCATTCCGCCCCTGCAAAATATTAAACCCTTCTGAAACCAACGCGATGCAGTCATGAATTTGCCTGCCCGAGATAAATCCAAACTGAGTCGGAGACAAGTAAAAAGAAATGATGGAGCCCAAACGAGTAGCCAAAATCTTCGTGATAATCATAAAAAGAAAATTACTCATGATAATCGGTCGAAAATCCTCCACTGCATTAGCCTCCTTGGTCTTTGGGATGAGTGCCATAAAACTGGCGTTCAGTCCTACCGGAAAGGAGGCCGTGACAAAGAAATAACGGACAACTGCCAACACATCATCTGACACCACGTCCCAGAAATGCTGATAAAATCTTCCACTGAAATCGTCTGGCCCCGGAGCACTATCCAAACCCATATCAAACACTGCCTCTTTAACCTCGGACTCCGAAGGAATGGCCGTCAAGAGCGCATTATCGATTGTGGTAACCGTAGGTGAAATCAACTGGTCAACCAAGGTGTAATCCGAGCTAAAATGAAATAATATGGTTTCCAAGGACCACCAGATCTTCTGTGAATGTACCATCAACCATCAGTCCCTGAATCCCTGAACGCCCATTTCTAATCTGGCAGCGGTGATGAAAGAATGCCGTGTTGCGGTACCCATCTTTTAACCAAGCGGAGCGAGCCTTCTGCTGAAGAAAATCAGACTACATGAGCAACGTGCGAGAAAGTTCCCTCTGTGTAACGCCCCGCTTTTGTTAAAGGGTTTTTTGAGCGTTACTAAAATAAAGAATGTATTTGTTTTTATAAATGAAACTATTTTATTAATAAATCCAAAAATCCATCACAATTTCGCTGCGCTACTCTGAGTTTATAAAACATAGTCTAATTATAAAGGTTTCACTGTACCACTTACCTTTTTTTTATATTTTAAAATAAAATAGATAACTCGAGCAGAAACAATAATGAAGTTTAAAATAAATTATAACAAAAATAATTATGAAATAAGCAAACTTAGAATATTATCTAAGGTTAAAAATAAATATTAATAATATTATAATAAATTACGAGATAGTACGTCGCATTTGTTTGAATTTGAAAACAATCACCATTTAAAAAGTTAAATAACTAAAGTGTAAAGTCTTTGGCTATCCCCAACATCGGCAGCGCATCCACCCATTTCATCTGAAAATAGTTAAAATGATAGGGGTGAGTAACACATACTCAGTAGGGATTCTAATTGTCCAAATTAAATATAAAATAGCATAATTTAATGAATTCGAGCACATATACTTTGTCATCACATATACTTTGCCATTGGCCGAAGCCTCACATATACTTTGCCATTGGCCGAAGCCACACATATACTTTGCCATTGGCCGAAGCCTCACATATACTTTGCCATTGGCCGAAGCCACACATATACTTTGCCATTGGCCGAAGCCACACATATACTTTGCCATTTGCCGAAGCCACACATATACTTTGCCATTGGCCGAAGCCTACTTTGCCATTGGCCGAAGCCATACTTTGCCATTGGCCGAAGCCACACATATACTTTGCCATTGGCCGAAGCCATACTTTGCCATTTCACATAAATAAATACAGATTATTCACATATAATAGGCACATCAAGTTCAACAATTATAATCACATTGTCAAGTATAAAATTCATAAAATCATACAAGTACATATTTAATAAAGACAATTAAACTTCGTACATAAAAGTGTAAAGAAAAACCCTACCTCAAACATAGTTGATAGTCGTACGAAGCGTGAACTAGAAAGCCTAAACGTCTAGTTCTTCGTCACAAATAAATCTCTCAAATCAGCAATCCCTTCTTCTTCCCGTCTGCCTTCTCGCCCATATCTTTTTTTTTTCTTTTCTTTTTCCAACTCTATTCCTATCTCTCTCTGTAACTCTCCCTGCCTGTCTCTCATCTCACTCTCTGACTCTCTCTTTCTGTCCTGCCGCAACCACACACGCCAGGAGGAGGCCCGATGACAAGCAGTAGAGCGCGGTGGCCAGAAGCAGAGTAGTAGCAAGGCGACAGCGTTGGACTGGTTTTGGATTTCCGGTGGGTTTCGATTCGAGAACTTTCGGGCGTAATTGTTCTGAGTTTAGGACTTTGGATTCTTGGGGACGGGTTCTTCGGCGACGATTGGGCTGTGCAATTTTGGTAGGTTCAATTGGCGGATTAGATAGGTTTTTCGGCGACGGCGAGTGGCAGTGGGTGATTTGGGCTTTTCGAAGGTTACGGATTTTCGGCGGGACCGGTATGGTGGTTGGGTTCTTTTTGGGGCTTGAGGTGATCTCCGATGGGGTTTGGGTTTCTATTTCGGCGGCTTGGAGTTTCGATTTGGTATCTGTTGTTGAATAAATGGTATGAGTTTTGATAGAAATTTGAAAAAATCACTGAATGTTTAACTTTGGATGTGAGATTGTGATATTGTAGAGAGCTTGAGAACATAAGAATTTTGAGATTGATTTTTGAAAACACGTGAGATTGCTAAGAATATAGATATCTGTTAATATATAGGCTTAATATATAGGCTTGAGAGAAACTGAGAGAAATTGAGTTTATGTGGGAGTTGAGATTTTTACGTGTGAAGGAACGTGAGGAGTAGACTATATGTGCAGATAAAACTGAATTCCTATAATATCTGTAAATATGCACTAATATAAGCTTGAAAGAGTGAGAAAATCGATTTTTGAGAAAATAAAATTTGATATATCTGTAAATATGTGAATGCTTATCTAGTTGTAGGCTTAAAAATCCTAATTGCCATGTATTAGGTTTCAAATAGATATACATATAAAATATTTTGATCTTATCTGAAAACGATTTATCTCAATAAACAAAAGACTTCTACTCTGATAAAAATACTACATAATTTTTAAACCAAATAAAATACATATATGAGCTTAATAAAAAGGACTTTTATAAATTAGTCATTGGGCCAGGCCACCAGCTGAAAACATAATTAAACTTGAAAATTCTCTTATATCGGGCCAAGATTTAAAATCCTAAATATAAAAGATTACGGGGTGTTACATCTATAGTTGCTCCTCTGTGTGATAAAATATTAAGGAAATACTATCATAAATGCCAACTACGTAGGTGAAATTATTAGCTATAGCCTATTTGTATTTAAAAATTCAGATAAAAATCACCTCTCAACTTAAAATAAATTATTATACTATATATATATATAAATATAGATCAACTATTATTTTTTATTATTTATTCAAAATGGATAAAAGTGTAGCGACTCAATTTTTTTTCAAAAGTCGCATTCGTTAGAGTTTTACCTTTCATGTTATTTTTCCAATTAATTTCAATAAATAATTCATAAATAGGTTTATTAATTAATAAGTACTACATATATGGTGTTCATTAAATAATGCCTAAGAATAATATTATTGTTAAAAGGAATAACATAAAACCTAAAAAGTATTATATAAAATGTTTTTCTATATATAAAATAAGGTATGATATATATATATATATATATATTATACATATATATATATATATATATATATATATATATGCATGTGATATGTGTACTCACTGAAATGGTTAGGTTTAATATATATACACATATATCTACGTGCATGCAAATAGCAATAGGTTAATCATGAAATATATATTATGTATGTTACTATTGCATGCAAATATACACACACTTTAAGTTATTTATACTAATGTAACTAAACTTCTGCATGCATGAAATTACTTTAGTTACGTGGCATTCAATTACTAATTCCTAGTGCCTAAGTCATTTAGTAAGGTAGCAGATGAAGTTAATCCATTACCACATATACACACACGTGGTGAGGCATGCAATTATACATAGTTTTATATTATGAAAGTTATCAAGTTAAAATAGTAGATAAGTTACAAGTGATCCTAGTAAGCACTTTTGTGTTAGATTAGTAACACACATACACACCAAACATAGCCACATATGATTATGTTTCAGCTTGACTCATCAATTTCCAACTTAAGTTCATCTAATTAAGTAAGCCTATATATATGTTAGGTTACCCTATTCATTTGACGGATGACTAGCTTAAATCAAAGCACCCATCACATCTGAAGTTAATAAAAATAGAGTATAATTAAAACAATAGAATAGCTAATTAGCAGTGCAGCATAGTTGAGTTGTACGACTTTTATATCAACATCATCGATCACTCGTATTTTATCGGAAGCTGTATAAAGGTGGGGTAACTCTTGATCCGTAAGTATGTCGTACTGTTATAATCATTGTTGTTCCATGTGTCGTTTATTTGAACAAATGAATGGACTCTCCTTCGGGAAGTCAAGGAATGAATGAAAGGGATTCACCTTCGGGTAATCCAAATGAAATGAATCCTTCGGGATTAATGCTAGCTAATGGACCGTCTCACAGAGTGGGTCTGGTCAATAAAGAATGAATGGTTCTTATAAACTGTATGCGTGTGACAATTGGTTATAAGCGCTACGGTGTTCCCATCGAAGTTTTTTTTTTTTTTATACTCACGCCATATGTGCTATGTTTTTATTACAGTGAGAATAGGCACTGGCCGATGTGATGTGAACGGGTCTCCTCCACCTTTTGTTAATATTTTGCTAAAATATGGGTTTGTAATAAATAGTAGTACTTTTGTACAAATCCTTTGCTTGGCTGTTTGTTTTGTAATAATATATATAAATATTACGTTATTGGAAAAACAAAAAGAATCTTACCCAGTTTTAAATATTTTATTAATTTATCTATTTCAAGAAAGCTTCCGCAATAATATAATCCTGATACAGACAAGCAAGTTTAGTGTCATTCCGAGCCTAGCGGGTTCGGGGGCGTCACAAAAATAATTAATACGATTTAATAATAATAGCAATAACATTAACATATATACAGATTTAGTGGAACTCGAGCTTATTTAAATGGATTTTGAGTTTTGATAAATCAAAATATATGACCGAACCATTAAATAAGTTTGAATTAAATTGGATTCATGGTAGCCCAATACTATTATATTAATATAATAAGAGAAATATTATTAAGACTAATAATAGTACATGTTATAATATTACTAACAATAATATAGAAGATGATAATTTATCAAATTATATGCCGGGTATTACAATCTATCCCACTAAAAAAAAACATTCGTCCTCGAAATTGAGTTTACCATGTCGAAGGAGAAAAATTCGAATACTTGGGTTGAATTAAATGATGAGTCGGAATCACCCATTCGCGGTGCCATATTTGTGGTGATGATGGAATACTTAAGTTAAACTCAGATTGCAGTATAATACCAAATGTGTTAAATATCCTATCCATTTTAATCAAACGAGTCGTGCTAGAAAATTTACACACTAATCATATAAGTCATTGTATTAACTCTATCACATATCATTTAAATAAACTATGCACGGTTAACTCCTATAATCAATTATAATTCGCCATTTATAAGATTATTTATTTGTATCGTGCCAAAATAAGCAAATAATTGCGAGAAATAAAATTAACAGAAATTTAGCACATAGATAACATTTATGAAAAATAATCACATAATACAAGCAAGTTCATATAACATTACATTTCTCAAGATTTTACAAGTTATTGCAATAAGTAAATTACCTGACTGGATGTCGCGCGATGGAGGGATAGCCATTTTTTTTCTAAATAAAAGAAATTACAGGCTGAGGAATAGGGCAGCTGGGCTGATACCACCTGTAACGCCCCGCTTTTGTTAAAGGGTTTTTTGAGCGTTACTAAAATAAAGAATGTATTTTTTTTTATAAATGAAATTATTTTATTAATAAATCCAAAAATCCATCACAATTTTTTATTTACTACGAGTTTATAAAACATAGTCTAATTATAAAGGTTTCACTGTACCACTCACCTTTTTTTTATATTTTAAAATAAAATAGATAACTCTTGTTTAAACAATAATGAAGTTTAAAATAAATACAAAAATAATTATGAAATAAGCAAACTTAGAATATTATCTAAGGTTAAAAATAAATATTAATAATATTATAATAAATTACGAGATAGTACGTCGCATTTGTTTGAATTTGAAAACAGTCACCATTTCAAAAGTTAAATAACTAAAGTGTAAAGTCTTTGGCTATCCCCAACATCGGCAGCGCATCCACCCATTTCATCTGAAAATAGTTAAAATGATAGGGGTGAGTAACACATACTCAGTAGGGATTCTAATTGTCCAAATTAAATATAAAATAGCATAATTTAATGAATTCGAGCACATATACTTTGTCATCACATATACTTTGCCATTGGCCGAAGCCACACATATACTTTGCCATTGGCCGAAGCCACACATATACTTTGCCATTGGCCGAAGCCTCACATATACTTTGCCATTGGCCGAAGCCACACATATACTTTGCCATTGGCCGAAGCCTCACATATACTTTGCCATTGGCCGAAGCCACACATATACTTTGCCATTGGCGAGAAGCCTCACATATACTTTGCCATTGGCCGAAGCCACACATATACTTTGCCATTGGCCGAAGCCACACATATACTTTGCCATTTGCCGAAGCCACACATATACTTTGCCATTGGCCGAAGCCACACATATACTTTGCCATTTGCCGAAGCCACACATATACTTTGCCATTGGCCGAAGCCTACTTTGCCATTGGCCGAAGCCATACTTTGCCATTGGCCGAAGCCACACATATACTTTGCCATTGGCCGAAGCCTACTTTGCCATTGGCCGAAGCCATACTTTGCCATTTCACATAAATAAATACAGATTATTCACATATAATAGGCACATCAAGTTCAACAATTATAATCACATTGTCAAGTATAAAATTCATAAAATCATACAAGTACATATTTAATAAAGACAATTAAACTTCGTACATAAAAGTGTAAAGAAAAACCTCTACCTCAAACGTAGTTGATAGTCGTACGAAGCGTGAACTGGAAAGCCTAAACGTCTAGTTCTTCGTCACAAATAAATCTCTCAAATCGACAATACCTTCTTCAAAATCGCCTTCTCGCCCATATCTTTTTTCTTTTTTTCTTTTCTTTTTCCAACTCTATTCCTATCTCTCTCTGTAACTATCCCTGCCTGTCTCCCATCTCACTCTCTGACTCTCTCTTTCTGTCCTGCCGCAACCACACACGCCAGGAGGAGGCCCGATGACAAGCAGTAGAGCGCGGCGGCCGACATAGGTAGCAACGGGCGACAGCGTTGGGACTGGTTTTGGATTTCCGGTGGGTTTCGATTCGAGAACTTTCGGCGTAATTGTTCCTGACTTTCCGGACTTTGGATTCTTGGGGACGGGTTCTTCGGCGATGATTGGGCTGTGCAATTTTGGTAGGTTCAATTGGCGGATTAGATAGGTTTTCCGGCGACGGCGAGTGGCAGTGGGTGATTTGGGCTTTTCGAAGGTTACGGATTTTCGGTGGGACCGATATGGTGGTTGGGTTCTTTTTGGGGCTTGAGGTGATCTCCGATGGGGTTTGGGTTTCTATTTCGGCGGCTTGGAGTTTCGATTTGGTATCTGTTGTTGAATAAATGGTATGAGTTTTGATAGAAATTTGAAAAAATCACTGAATGTTTAACTTTGGATGTGAGATTGTGATATTGTAGAGAGCTTGAGAACATAAGAATTTTGAGATTGATTTTTGAAAACACGTGAGATTGCTAAGAATATAGATATCTGTTAATATATAGGCTTGAGAGAAACTGAGAGAAATTGAGTTTATGTGGGAGTTGAGATTTTTACGTGTGAAGGAACGTGAGGAGTAGACTATGTGTGCAGATAAAACTGAATTCATATAATATCTGTAAATATGTACTAATATAAGCTTGAAAGAGTGAGAAAATCGAATTTTGAGAAAATAAAATTTGATATATCTGTAAATATGTGAATGTTTATCTAGTTGTAGGCTTAAAAATCCTAATTGCCATGTATTAGGTTTCAAATAGATATACATGTAAAATATTTTGATCTTATCTGAAAACGATTTATCTCAATAAACAAAAGACTTCTACTCTGATAAAAATACTACATAATTTTTAAACCAAATAAAATACATATATGAGCTTAATAAAAAGGACTTTTATAAATTAGTCATTGGGCCAGGCCACCAGCTGAAAACATAATTAAACTTGAAAATTCTCTTATATCGGGCCAAGATTTAAAATCCTAAATATAAAAGATTACGGGGTGTTACATCTATAGTTGCTCCTCTGTGTGATAAAATATTACGGAAATATCATCATAAATGCCAACTACGTAGGTGAAATTATTAGCTATAGCCTATTTGTATTTAAAAATTCAGATAAAAATCACCTCTCAACTTAAAATAAATTATTATACTATATATATATAAATATAGATCAACTATTATTTTTTATTATTTATTCAAAATGGATAAAATAATTAATACGATTTAATAGTAATAGCAATAACATTAACATATATACAGATTTAGTGGAACTCGAGCTTATTTAAATGGATTTTGAGTTTGATAAATCAAAATATATGACCGAACCATTAAATAAGTTTGAATTAAATTGGATTCATGGTAGCCCAATACTATTATATTAATATAATAAGAGAAATATTATTAAGACTAATAATAGTACATGTTATAATATTACTAACAATAATATAGAAGATCATAATTTATTAAATTATATGCCGGGTATTACACTCTGTGCCTCCAGTTCTCTTTTCCTGAGTTCCTCCGTGAAACCCTCGGATTCGATATCTGATTGAATCTGTTGGACCCTTTCCATTTGATGATCCACCTGACGATTAACATCCCTAAATACCTCCTTATTCCATACCTTAATCGTCTGTCTCAACCTTTTGAGCTTCCACATGACACGTTGCAACTGGCTAGACGACGTGCACGGGAGTGCCCAAGAGGTAGTGACAATACCCCGGAATGAAGCATGATGAATCCACATACGCTGGAACCGAAAAGGTGACGGGCCCTTGATAATGGAAGAAGAACAAGAGACCAGAATGGGATGGTGATCTGAACCAATGCGCGGAAGGACTAAATCATTAGCAACCTGCCAAAGAGCGAAGAATTGACCAGTTGCCAGGGCTCGATCCAGTTTCGCCTGAAGAAGAGCTAGAAGCCTACGAGGGGAGCACCAAGTAAACAAATTCCCCGAAGTCGGCACAACAAATAACCCTGCATCCTCCAAGAAGTCCCTGAAGTCCTTACAAGAAGCCTGGGATAAAGTACCCATGCCAGAACGCTCATGATGTCCCAACACAACATTGAAATCCCCAATCGCAGCTACGGATCGGTAAGACCCAAATTCCTCGGCTCAACCAAAGGGCATGACGTGCAACATGATCACACAAACCAACATAAAACCATAGAACCAAATTGAATTTGCAAAATAATACACTGAGAAGAAGACCAAACCTGATTAAGGACATAAATGGTCGTGTCGTATAGGACCCAAATATCTGGGCGACCGTTCGCCCGGAAGCTCTGAGCAGCGAAGCTGAGCCCCAAGCTACTCTAGTAAGAATCCGAAATGGATGAAATGTCCACCTTAGGTTCACAAATGGCTAAAATAGATGGTTTATGTTTGTGACATAAAGCCTTAAGAACATTACGAGATGCAATGTTCCCAATCCCCCGGATATTCCAGAAGATGCAATCCATTGAGAAGACAGTGGAGGTGGCGCCCGTGTCGATCGCACGGTAAAAATAGGCGTGTGGTGTGTTGTGGAGCCTGACGATTGAGAATTACCAACTTCTTTTGCATAATCTGCCCATCTCTTGGATACTGCAATATTCATTTCATGTGTCTCTGTATGCTCCTGTTCGATAGTTATGTCATGGACCTGCGGCGACGAGCCCGATGCCATACTCCGAAGAATTCTGGATTTCGCCAAGTCCAAGGAGCTATCCCGGAAGGCACGGCTAAGAACTCGAATTGGCTTTCCCAAAGGATACTGAACCATAATAGGCATAATGGTGGAAACCGTTCAGGTGTTGGAAGTCGTGGCCTTGGGAGAGGACTCTCTGGCTGGATAATCGGGCTGAAAATCTGTGGAATGCGGATCCTGGGAGTCATCTGAGCCAATCGCCTCAAATGTGTTACCAAGGCGGATATCCGTGGCGCTAGTGACAATTGTGCGGGGAAGAGATCCAGCGCGCGTAGTAGAGGCCGTATTTACCATTGAGTCATCAACGGCCTTGCCCTTGTCCTGTTGCACATGACGATAAATTTTACGAACCCGTGAGCATCCCCATGACCAGGGATTCGACGCCCCGCCGACGCCCCGCACGTCCCTCGATCCGAGAAACTCGCCTTTCTGTAGTAGGTTTATCTGCTGGACTGAAATGGCAAGAAGCCGTCAAGTGTCCCGTAATACCACACTTTGAACAAAATTCTGGCAATTTTTCATACGTAACTGACACAAATGAGCACTGACCCACCCGTTCAACCATAATGTGATTCTCTAAGGGCTTAGACAAATCGATATCTACCAAGACCCGGATGAAATGACCCAGGGGACCCTCTAAAGATCGATGGTCTATTTGAATCGGGTTCCCAATCGCACTGGCTATCCCCAAGATGGTATTAGGATCCAAGTATTCCAAACCAAGCTCGTAGATGCAAACCCAAACACTTGCTATCAACGTGTGCACTTTGTAGGGATTGAAATCCGGGACCCATGGAGAGAGACGGATAATACCTGGATTGAGCGCCCAGTTGACACGAGCATGAGCTCGAGCACGATCCTGCGCATTAGAAAACTTAACACAAAAAAATCCCTTACCTAAGGGGATTAGTTTCCAGTCAGTGTTAATACCCCATAATTCAGAAAGGCGTTTATGCAAAAGCATTGTCGCCCATGGTTTGTTTCCTTTTCCCAAAATAACCCTACCAATTAACGAATATGAGAATTCAGCGAGACGTTGTTGATACACGTTTTCATCAATAGTGACTGAGTAATAATCACCCTTTCTAACCAGTTTTGAGATAGGATTGGATTTACCAGAAACCGCATGGGAAAATGTTTTGAGATTACCTTGCGCATGCATATTTGAATCCATGTCGTGATGGGTACCTGAAACAATTTTAGCAAAAGAGTGGCCAAAATTGGATTGAGCATTATTATCATGAGCCGAATGTCGAGGTTTTGATACTTGGCGAGGGCCCATGATGGCAGAGCTTCCAGCATGTTGAGAAGAATCATGTGGGAGGGCAGTCTGTTGTTTGGCGCCGAGGATGGCAAAGATTGGCCCAGGGGACATCACCCCCCTGGGAGAGGGCGTCCTAGAAGGAAGGACAGCCGCCGGCCCCTCATGAGGCCCCTTAGAGGGGACGGCCCCCCATGGCAATAGGCGGCCATGGGGGTAAAGGTAGCAGCATATGCTGCTATACCGTATGCGGGGGACGCGCCCCCTTTGCCTTCCTCCTCGTGCACAGGAGGAGAAAGCTTGCGCGGCAAGTAGGAGTCCGATAGGATGAGTCCAGCGGCGAGAGGATGGTGGGTTGTAGACGAGCGTGGGGGGTTTTTGGAGGGGAGGAAGTCCGACGGGATGCCGAAGGCTGAGAGAGAGATCCGACCGCTGCGCGACGCGGACGATGCATGGACCTGCACGACGTGCAGCTGCTGCCCCTCCTTTGTTGTGCACGGTGGTGGATCAAAGTTTGACGTGCAGCCCAAAAAGAGCGGCTCCGCCATGGAGCGGCCGGAGGAGACGATCGGAGAAGTTTCACAAGGGCAGGTCAACGGTCGTGCACGACAAGAATTTTTGTAGAGAGAGAATTTTCGTAGAGAGAGGATCTGTATCATGTAAGACCTGTTCGAAGGTGCTTCTGTGTTAGTGGTGCTACTACACAAAAGATGAAGCCATTTTATCTTTGGAGGCAATACGTCAAACCGTGAGCACTAGCCGGGACATAATTGTCTTGCGGATAGAGATAGTATCTTGACTCGGCTTACAGTTAAGTTCCTAAAGTTCCTGTTTTCTATTTGTAATAGAATAGTTCATTTCTAGTTTGTAATTGAGCCATTGTGAAGGCTTCCCGTTGTAACCACTACACTGTAATAACAATCGCAAGACAATTATCGAACTTCACGATGGCAAGCACAAGTAGAACCCCGATCATCCCTCCTGCTCAAGCTGAGAAACCCAAAATATTCATGGGTTTCGACTTCAAGAGGTGGCATCAAAAAATGTTGTTCTACCTGACTACCCTAAGTCTGGTGAAATATCTGACTGAAGACGCTCCTGTTGTTGCTGAAAACGAAACGAATGCTGAAAAACGCGCTGCATTTGATGCATGGGGCCAGGGTGATTTCCTGTGCCGTAACTATGTCTTAAACAGACTTAGTGATGCACTTTACAGTGTGTATTGTGCTGTGAAATCCTCCAAAGAATTGTGGGATTCTTTGGAAAAGAAGTACAAAACCGAGGATGCCGGCACAAAGAAATTTGTTGTCGGTAAGTTCTTGGATTTTGTGATGGTTGATTTTAAAACCATGATGGAACAAGTTGAAGTTCCGATTGATCCTACATGAAATCTCGCGCCAAGGGAATGGCTTTTCCGGAAGCATTCCAAGTGGCCGCCTTGATTGAGAAATTGCCCCCAAGTTGGAGGGATTTCAAGAATTATCTCAAACATAAGCGAAATTAGATGGGACTAGAGGATCTGATTGTCAAACTCAGAATTGAGGAAGACAATAGGAGGATTGACTCTAAGTCCAAGCTTGTCCCTATGGAGTCAAAAGCCAACTTCATGGAGCACGGCTCGTCAAGTAACTCGAAGAAAAGGCCTAACGATAAAGGCAAGAAACCGACAGTTGGAAAATTCTAGGGACCTTGCTACAACTGTGGCAAACTGAACCATATGGCAAAGGACTACCGTCAGTCAAAGAAAAAGAAAACAAAACCACAGTCCAATGCTAATGTGGTTGAAGAAAGGGAGCTGACAGACGTTGACATGTCGGCGGTGGTGTTTGAAGCCAATTTGGTGGATAACCTGAAAGAATGGTTTGTGGATACCGGTGCCACTTGCCATGTCTGTTTTGATCAGGATGCATTCTCTTCTTACATCCCATCGAGGAAGGAAAGCTCCATATGGGGAATCACGCCTCTTCCGATATTCTTTGGCGTTGGAATGGTGGTGCTAAAGCTTACTTCGGGAAAGGAGTTGAAGATGAAGGATGTCTTTGCATGTCCCGGACATCCGCAAAAACGGTTTCGGGTTCGCTCTTGGTCAACCATGGGTTTAGACTAGTTTTGAGTCGAAAAGTTTGTACTTAGCAAATTTGGACAGTTCCTTGGTAGGGTTATCTAGACAAAAGACTATTGAAAATGAATGTAATGGTATGACGCCGTTTTGGCGAGAATATGAATAAGAATGAATCTTCTTCGTTTATATTCTTTGAGTGCTCTAATTTATGGCATATTAGATTAGGACATGTAAATCTAATGCTATAAAAAGATTGGTAAATTTAGAATTAATTAATTTACTCAAGTAAACTCACAAAGAAAATGTGAAGTTTGTGTTGAAGCTAAAATGGCTAAATTACCGTTTCATTCGATTGAAAGGAGCACTTCACCTTTAGAGTTGATACACACTGATGTGTGTGATCTAAAATTTGTGCAAACTAAAGGTGGTAAAAAATATTTCATCACATTTATTGATGATTGCACAAGGTTTTGCTACTTATACTTGTTAAGAAGCAAAGATGAAGCATTAGAAGCTTTTAAGAATTATAAAAATGAAGTTAAAAATCAACTTGGCAGCCGGATTAAAATAATTCGGAGTGATAGAGGTGGCGAATATGTTGCACCATCTGAAGAACTATGTACCCAGTCAGGCATAATTCATCAAACAACAGCGCCATATTCACCACAGTCTAATGGTGTTGCTGAACGCAAAAAAAGGGACTCTAAAAGAGATGATGAATGCCATGTTGATAAGTTTCGGATTACCCCAGAATATGTGGGGGGAAGTTGTTTTAACAGCTAACCACATATTGAATAAAATACCACTTAAAGGGAAAGATAAGTCACCTTCACTAAGGTAGCAATACCTGAACCAAAACAAGTTAAAATTGGACCAAAGACAGTTGATTGTGTCTTTGTGGGATATGCATAACAAAGTAGTGCATATAGGTTTATGATACATAAGTCAGAAAATCCGAAACTGACTGAAGGTACCATAATCGAATCAAGGAATGATGTATTCTTTGAGGATGTCTACCCTTGTAGAGAAAAGTTAGAAGTGAGTACTAATAAAAGAACTCACGAAACTCCAAGTGGTTCAACACCAATTAGTGAAGAACCAAGATGCGGTAAGAGGTCTAAGACGGCTAAGTCTTTTGGGCCAGATTACATAACATTTATGTTAGATGGCGAGCCAAACTCGATTAAA
The DNA here is from genome assembly GCA_016081115.2 of Rehmannia glutinosa. Taxonomy (NCBI): domain Eukaryota; kingdom Viridiplantae; phylum Streptophyta; class Magnoliopsida; order Lamiales; family Orobanchaceae; genus Rehmannia; species Rehmannia glutinosa. Next base: position 168,804 of record JABTTQ020000484.1, read on the forward strand.
GAGGCTCTAAGTAGTCCAGATGCTCCGCTATGGCAAGAAGCTATCAATAGTGAAATCGAGTCCATTCTGCAGAACCATACTTGGGAGTTGGTTGATCACCCTGATGGTCATAAACCTTTAGGACGTAAATGGATCCTAAAGAAGAAGTATAAAGCAGATGGAACTATTGATAAGTATAAAGCACGGCTTGTAGCCAAAGGCTTTAAACAAAAAGAATGATATGACTTCTTTGATACCTATTCTCCAGTAACGAGGATTGCATCTATTCAGGTGCTTCTCGCGATTGCTGCTTTGCACAATCTAGAGATTCATCAGAGGGATGTCAAGACGGCGTTTCTGAATGGAAAGATTGATGCTGAAATCTACATGGAACAACCTAAAGGGTTTGTTGCACCCGGTCAAGAAAATGCAAGTTAATAAGATCCTTGTACAGACTGAAACAAGCTCCAAAACAATGGCATCTTAAGTTTGACAATACGATGTTGTCAAATGGATTTAAAATAAACGAGTGTGATAAATGCGTATATGTCAAAGGGACATCGGAAGCATTTGTCATAGTTTGTCTATACGTAGACGATTTGTTAATCATGGGCAGTAATCATGATACTATCATGGAGACTAAAAGAATGTTAAAGAGGAACTTTGACATGAAGGATATGGGGGAATTCTTGATGTAATTCTTGGGATAAAAATCAGCAGAACTCCTGATGGAATTATCTTGTCACAATCCCACTATGTGGAGAAAGTGCTCAAGAAATTCAATGATTTTGACAGTTCACCGTCAAAGACGCCCATTGATTTAAGTATAAATCTGGTTTCTAATAAAGCAGAACTAGTGGCTCAGATGGAATACTCACGTATAATAGGCAGTCTGATGTACATCACAAATTGTACATGTCCAGACTTAGCCTACCCTGTAAATATGTTAAGTAGGTTCACGAGCAATCCAAGCCATGAGCATTGGAAAGCATTAACCAGGGTGTTAAAATATACGAAGTATACTTGGATTATGGGCTATACTACTCAAGATATCCAATTGCATGTACTTGAAGGATATCGATGCTAGTTGGATTTCTGATTCGAAAGATTCTTATTCAACTAGTGGATACATATTCACCATTGGAGGTGGTGCGGTATCGTGGAAGTCCACAAAGCAAACGTGTATAACTCAGTCCACCATGAAATCTGAGTTTATAGCTTTGGATAAAGTTGGTGAAGAAGCAGAGTGGCTTCGAAACTTTCTGGAAGATATTCCATGTTGGAGGAAGCTTTGTGCGTCGTGATGATTCTTTGTGATAGCCAAGTGGCTATAGGAAGGGCACAGAGCAATATGTATAACGGTAAGTCTAGACATATTCGTCGGAGACACAATACCATTAGACAATTGATCTCAAATGGTGTGATGTCAATTGACTACGTAAAGTCAAAAGAAAATTTGGCAGATCCTTTGACAAAAGGACTGAATCGAGATCAATTGGGTAAATTGCTAGAGGGAATGGGCTTGAAGTCCACAAAGTAAAAATAACTATCATAGTGGTAACCCAACCATGATGACTGAAGATCCCAAGAACTTGGATCAATGGGAAAACTAAACTATGAAGGTTATGTTGTAACACTTGGAGACAATGTTATAACCCATCCCTAGAAAGCAATACAAAGTGTTGAAACACCTGCAAAGTTGTGGTGAGGCTAAGTCATTTGACTTTTAATGATTCCTACATCTTGTTGAGGTTGAGTATGGCAAGATACTCGGATAGGAGATCACCCATATAAGTGAGAAGTGCGGGCCGCTTCAAAGTAACACTTATGAATCCAAAGTGGTGTCCATGGCCGAAACAGACACAAAACGTGAGAACAGAAGGTGTTGAGACCTTATTGTGTTAATACTTTTGACTCGGTATACACCGTGGAGGAATAGTTCAAGGCATTGCGTCCACTAAGCCGCCAGTGTACCCGATGGTATTGACTATGGAAGGTTCAAAGCCATAAGCTACATTTCCGCATGCAATATTGTCTCCTGAGGACTGGTTTGCGTGTCTGCATTAATGCATACATTAATTTCCACTCATGTGGGGGATTGTTGGATATTTTGGTTTTGATAAAATGGGTGTCGACCCGACTTTGACCAATTTTCGGTGGCTAAATATTTAATTGTGGAGGAGTTAAATTATATATTATTAATCTACGTTCCGAGTAGATTTTTGTAGTATTTTTTATTTCTCAAAACCAAATTTTGGTGAGTGAGAAATTAATACACGAAGGTAGCTACATAAATGGGCATTATGTAAAGATTATGCAAAGGGAGATGAAAGGCTTTTGCCTTATCTCACATGGAATACAAATCATAGTTTATCCTAGTTTATTTACTAGAAGGTGTTATATGTTGTATAAACTATAACACAAGTGGATGACTACAAGTGGGCCACACACGCGCACGCGCCCACACGGCCCGGTCTCGGCCTGGGCCTGGGCCCGGGTCCAGGTCCACTAAAGTTTTGCCACTAAAAAATGGGCTTGGCCTAGATTCAAGTGACTGTTGGACTGTTGGAGCCCAATGAATCTGGACATTGTAGGTATCCAGATTCGTGTGACTGTTGGAGTTAGTAACTCCTACAGTTGTGGTCATCTGAAGAGAGCCCACTACTTGTCTGTTATGGAGTAGTAGGGTGTAACATATGGGATGTTACAATTGGATTAATGCCCACTACTTTTGTTATCTCATGCAGGTGTTGGTTGGCTATATATATTCATTTTAGTGCATTGCAGTAGAATACACATCAAAAATTCATACACAAAGCCATATTTCTGCATTCTGCACTCAAAGTCCAGCAACCAGTCTTCAACACTGTAGGTCCCAAGGGGTGTGAGTGTAAGGTTTAGAAGGGGGGGTTGAATAAACCTTACCAACTTTTCGATTTAATCCTTTTAAATATTCAGAGTTAATACTTCACATTTGTGTGTCCTTGATGGATGACTAAGTTAGTTAATCGTGAGTTAGTCACTCAATGACTGACTCGAGCTGTTGATAGAATAACTCAATTGTTTTGACTAAAGACTTAACTTTCATTGTGATTTGTTTTGATGGAAGACTTAACACCCTTGAATTTGGTTAAGTTTGTTTTAATACTCGGTTTTAGCACTCGTTGATTATCAATTGGTTTTCAAATTAATGAGATATAAAAATAAGATGCGAGAAATTAAAGTCTTTGAAATATAAATGACACAATAAGTTTTTATAGAGGTTCGGAGATGGGGTAATTCTTCTACTCCTCTCTTCTCCAACTCTGGAGGAATCCACTAAGTATTGATCAATATACTGAGTGGTTACGGTCGATACAAGTCTTGATCACACACGGTGACTTGATCCTTTGGGACTCGATCGGAGATGCCTTGGTCACGGTGGCTTCTCGTAAACGACTCGGCTTCTTCTTCCGCAGGCGTTTTGCCTTGCTTTGCTACTACAACCCACTTGCTCAAGCTTCTTGGATTTGATCACGAAGCCCTCCAAAAACTTGAGACCCGGTTCGACCTTGAACCTTCCTACAATCCTCCGTGGAATGTAGACCCTTGATTCTTCAAAAATTTCCTCTTCAAGCGATTGAAGTTATCTTTCCTTCACGGTGAGTGTTGGATTGATTTCCTTCGTGTTGTAGGCTTGAGGATTGATCTTGAATGATTTTAGAATATCTTAGGTTCTGAGTTCAAATGTTTTCTTGAATGTCCGTGGTTCGAGGTAATCAAGGTCACCTCTTCTCAAATAAATTCCTCAGCCTTTTATAGTGATCTTTCAAAAATCTGCCCGTTGAAGAGATAGGCTTATTTTTGAAAGTCACTTGTGGTCGTTGGCTTGTCTTGTTGCGATTCTTGGAATTGCCATTTCCTCGTATGTTGATTCTTGACTTTTCGAGTTCGACATGGTGCGGTGCTTCCCATTGGTTTATTCCTTTTGCACGCTTCGAACCGAGCACTTCAAGAAAGGCAAAGTATGGAGGTATTACTTGTTTAAGTAATTCTCTTGATTTGCGGCAACGGATCTCTTTCGATTGTCTTGACTTAATCGCATTTTCTTAACATCCCCAGGTGACTTGAGTGGTGTCCAATCATTTGATGACTCTTCATCACTTCAACCTTGAGACTTTGTCTTGAGTTAACTTCGATACTTCACTCATTGCATCTCAACTGCACCTTGGTCGAGTTCCCATCTTCTCTTCTTTGCCATACGCAATGCGCTTGCAATGAGTCTTCCTTCTAGTCTCCAGTTGTCTTCTTGCATGTTTAGGCATAGCTAACTTAACTCAGCTCGACCAGCCCTGTCTATTACAATGCAGTTTACAACAAAAATGGGGTGCCAACTTCCTATTCTAAGTTTTACATGGCATTCATCAAAATCTACAAAATAATTTCCCAACAATTTCCCCCTTTTTGATGATGCCAAAACTTAAAACATTCATACAATCATTTAGCAGCAAAGATACATACAGATAAATGTAGAACCACAGAATGTATGTTTAGAATCGATCTTTTATTGATCATAACATCCTTGTTCTTTACGTAGCTGTTTACAGAGTGTATCAGAGCTTAAGCCAAAAAAAAAAAATGTATCAGAGCTTAAATGGGGCTTAGACTAACCATGATGTTCTATATCTACTCACGTATAGATATTGCATAATTTTATTCAATGTACAGAAGACTTACATAAAGTGTATTTACATAGTAAAATACATGAAGGGGTGGACAGCAACACTTCATCTCCTTTTCCTTCTTTTATCTTCTTGACTCTCATCATCTTCGACCTTTTCCTTTCCTTCTCATCGTCATTTTGCCTTCTTTTTCTCATCACGCCATCCGGGCAGCTTCATCTCTTCTTAGTCTTTTTTGTCTTTCCTCCCATAGCTGAGTTTGTCTTTTATTTTCCTCTTCAATTCTCTTCACATACTCAGCATTGTTTTTAGCCACTTGCAGATTGGCTACTTCGTCAAATCCAACCCAATAGATCCCTCCTTTCTTGCCTAGATCTATGTACTCAATGTTTTTGGCGAGAGATCTGGAGTCCAAACCTCTTCCTCCACCACTACTTCTTCCCTCCTCTGCAGGCGTGTATTATCTTGGGGCCTTCTTTTCCCAGCTGAGTGACCAACAGAGTGACCAGCAGAGTGACTGCCAGTGGTTTGCTGCCTGTCAGCTTCTTCACATAGTGTGAGACCTTTTTCCCAGTACAAATCCCAGGCTTGAGCCATGGACATGTTTGCGAAATAACCTTCAGATGCGAGCGTCTTGAATTCATCAACAGATCTTGGCTCAGTTCGGCATCTGAAATGGCATAGGTGTCTCTGTCTATTGGAATGCCTCCATGTTGTTTCAGAATATCCATAACTCGGGCATTCATCCTTCCTTCCACTTCCTTCATCCCTGCTTCAACTGTCTTTCTCTTTTCAGCCATTGGTACAGCAGAGTGTTGGAGTGGCAGAGTCACTGGGAGTTTGTTGATAATATCAGTTGTGACAAGACCTTGTTGGGGGGTTTTAGCAATCATCAAGGTCACATCTTTCGAACCTTCCCCTCAACGGACTTCTCTTTCTTCTCTCTTATTACTTCCTCATTTTGTCTTTCCCTTCACAGCATTTGCTTCCTCCTTCTCAACTTGAGGATCCCTTGGGCGCTTTTAGGTATTCCTCTTTCCCCTTTTTGGCATCATCAAAGGAGAGAGGAACCCTGAAACAAGCTAGCAAGCAAGAAGTCTAGTCTGCGATAGTTGAGTTACGCTTCAATCTGGCTGCGGAGTAAGCGCATGGAACTCGAGTGGGTGGCGTTGGATTCAGCTGCTACCAACTTCATCTCAGCCATGAGGAGACTGAATTTTCGATCCATATTCTCTTCCACACGCACGAGCTCATTCTTATTTTGCTCACGCAATGACAGCTTTATCTCGGTAGTGTGAGATCCATGCATTTGTTCAATGTGCTCTTGCAATTTTGTCTTTGCAGTATTCTCAGCTCGCCAGACCAACAACTTGTTGAACAATGTTCTGAAATATCGAGCTTGTTCCACACGCATTGTTTGTTGCTGTTGCCACCACTCCCGGATCCTGACTATGATGCCTCTCAAATCAGCAGTAAGGTTGGTGTCCCTGTTATCCAGCCTCATGTCCAGTGAGGCCTGGTGCCTCTCCATCCGTTCAATCTCAGCAAATAGGGCTTTGAACACCTCCCGAACTTCAGCTGCTTTCTCTGTTTCAGCTGACGGCCAAACAGCGTCAAAGTCATAGTTAGCTGGAACAATGGTGTCTGATGGAATGACAGGATCAGGTCTGTGAAAGCGCTCGCGATCTTTGTCTGATTCTTTAGGGAGGTCAGGTACCTCCAGAGAGAAGGGAAATGATTCTATGAAAGAATCATCATGTGCAACTGGAATTTGTTCAATGATAAGTGGTGCTCGTGAAGTCCCTTGTGGAGTCGAACCTGCTGCAGCTTGGGGAGCTTGCTTGAGTGGACTCTATTTGGGTGATGCATGTTGTGAAGTCGACCCGACTGCCGAGCCTCACCGATTGTCTCAACAGCTTCGTCGGTCTCAACTGGTTTTCCAAATGAGTTGGTAGTCTCGGCCTTGCTCGAGCGTCATCGGACGATGATGAGATTTCCATGGGTGGCTCATCATCAAAGTTAAATGATTGGCGAATAGTCTTGGTCGACTTACTCGTGGTTGGAACATCCTCGGTGAGTCTTTGGGATCGATCCACGGTGATGACTCGGCTTCATCGCCGTCTTCCGATCCCAGAAAGGTTACATCAGGATTATCCGGGAATCGTGAAGAGCACTTATCTCCTTTTCGATGGATCAATGATAGCGGGAGGGCGTTACGTGCTTGATTTCTTTACCACGGAAGTCTCAACCTCCCGTTGGCCTTCATTACCTCTGGATCTCAAGCTGCGGCGAGGCTGGACATCCCTTTCGACAGTGTCGGTGTCTTAGGGTCTTTCGAGGTGGCATCCATTGGAGTCTCAACTCCATGGATTGCACTTTCATCGCCAGTGTTAACTCCCGGGCGATTCCGTCTGTGCCTCATTGCATCGGTAGCGTCATTAGCTGCGGAGCGATTTGTCACTTCAGTGAGCGATCACTGGCATGCGAGCCTCGTCGATGACAACTTGCGGTATTGTGTATTCTGTAATTGTTCCTTCTCCACTTCGCCTCCTAAATTCATTGTGGAGTCATTGCGGCATCCTCCGACCTTGCTGCGGTGGAGGAGTTTCCCCCTGGTGGGACACCCGGTGAGTGATTTGGAATGGGGTCACTCGTCTCGGACTCATTTGTTCCCACTAAGTATTCGGTAGTTGGGGCGGGTGGTAAGACACCTTCATTAGGGGTTGGCTCGATTTGGGGTCCCCACTATCCCGGTTTCATCGCCAGTTCCCTTAACACCTTCCTCGAACGAGTGGGGAAGTGGTGGCGAACAACTTGATGGATATCTTTGCACCACTCCCATAAGATCTATTTCATTTGTGATTTGGAGGACTCTCCTGGTCCCTCCATCATTCTTTGCTCATGTAGGATTCTCGGACTCTTGCATTGCTTGCTGCATTTGCAACTCTTACGTGGCGACACGGGGTCAGATCCTCATCACTCGATAGGGCGTCAAGGTGAGGGTGTGTATGATTGGTGGTGCGGTGAGAGGCGAGATCTTGGCCTTCTCACGTGCCTCTGCGTCTCGGTTGCTTTAGCCCGTTCGTTTTCTTTTCAAATCTGCAGTATATTGATGCAATTATCCTCATCAAGGGCTTGCAAAGATCTTTGTGTCCACCTCAAGAAACACGAAGAGTTCTTCTTCCTCGGCAATGAACTCGGATTTTCAAACCGCACTCGGATAGGCTCAAACTTCCATTTTCTCCACTCTCGCATGACGATTTTGGATGTCGGATACAATGGAGAGTACATAATTACATTGTCTTCATCATTTTCTTGCTGGCCCTTGTTTCAGGTATTAAGGGTAGAGACCCTTATTTTCGACACTTTCGTAGCCTCTATTCTGGTGGAGAAACAACCCTGTCAACAGTAATCCGGTTGTCTCGTCATTCCTTGTTCCTCGGTTGTTGTCTTTAGCTGGGTCTTCGAGTTGCCTCTGCTGATCGGCTCTCAGACTTGGCGTTTCATCGATCACGCCCGGAGACTCTACTTCTCCAGCTAGTCTCGGGTATCTTCTCCCGGTGAGTGGCGACTCGGGTTTCTCAAGCTCGGAATGCTTGAAAATTCTTCTTCTTTTTTGTTTGTACGAGGGATTTACGGTTCGAGATAAGGTTTCTTCGAGTCTGGGCGGCGGGGGCCGTTGTCTTCTTCTCGAGGAGCCGCCGTCTTGGCTTATCGTTCTCCTTTTCTTGGCAATAGGAGAAGGTATTTGAGATTCCTTCTCGGCTGCGGCATTAGCAAAGGGCGGGAGACACTGCTGCGGCGGAGTGACTTAGGCTGCGGGCGGAGGAAGCGATTTCTTTTTCTTTCTTTGCAGGGGCGATCTTCTTTGGCTTGGTGCGCAGGGCAACCTTCTTCTTTGGTGGAGAGGAGGCAGTTTGTATCTTGAGGGTCGGTGATTCCCCTCACTCGTGATCAGCCCTCTTGGCGTATGCTCTCTTCTCGTGCGCTTGAGGATAGGTTTGATCGAACATCCTCTTGTTTACATGGAACGCCTTTCCATGTCGAAGAGGACTCCTTTTACCTCCATCACCGACCAATCACCAGGCCGTATCTGGGGAACCTACAAACGTTCCATCCTCCTTGAAGGATTTGTTCCCAGCGTTCGCGCGAAGTCTGCTGACAAGACAAACTCATTGGTTCACTTCTCGTTTCTTCAATGATCGCAGCCATTACGATCAACTTTGCTTTGGACAAGCTGCGGTCAAAGTGCGCAAATTTGATATCTATGCATTTGGCAACGATATCCGGCAATTTGTGGTAGTCCTCCTTGGCTGACCCTCTTATTAGTTGTAGAGACTACTTTTCGGCAAAGATAGTCGGACTTGGCTACTTCCTTCCAAGCAAAGCAATCGGTCAACATCGCTTCATTAATTTCCGACACTCCTTTGCCAGTAACAAGCATTGTTACGCCAAATCCTTGCGGTAATGATGAACTCCTTTCCATGAACAGAGGACTTGATGCCCTCATCACGAACCTCAACGTTCACATAGAATTGCGTGACCTCTTCCACATAGGTCCGGAAACTCCATCGTCGAAACGGTTTCACCAGGCGTTTCGATTTCGGCCAATCTTCTTCACTAGGGTGTCGTCGGACCCCTATTTCACCATACCATCGAAATCCCAGTAGACCGGTGTGGATTTGCTTTCTAACTTGACAAAATCATGAGTGGATGCCATTTCTCAAGATTATTTTACCGAACGAAATTTAGAAAATGATCTGAGGATTGAAAGGGTTTTGAGAGAGAATATTTGCTTTTGCTTTCGAGAGAGAGATGAATAGTTTTTGGTAAAGTGTGAGAGAAATGGAAGAAAATGGTTTAAGTATGGTTCATGAAAGGACGTGCGGGTGGTTTTTGAAATGTGATCAAAATTAACGGCTTAGATCTTGCACGCTGATTTGTATTTAATGTCTCGTATTTAATGCGGCAGCATTTATATCTAATCATAAGCTTGGTGTGCAGCTTTTGCCTGTACACGTCATAATTATGCTGACGTCATTCTTAAAAACATTCCCGCTTAGTAAAAACGACTACGTTTTTGTCACTTTGCTCATAAATGACTCAGCTTGTCCCTTAGCTGATTTAACTCTTCTCTCCTCGCATGTAAATACTCATTTGTCGGTGACTATGAGATCTGTTGTCTTTCCGATCTTTGTTTCACTTAGCTGATTTAAGAGTTCAGCTCTTTTTCCTCTTTTCGTGTTTCATTACTTTTCTTTCGGTCTTCTGAGTGTCAACTCAACTCAATTAACCCCAACTCATGCTTGAGTTCTTCAAATCTGGACTCACATAATGGTTTTGTGAATATGCCTAACCGCCTTATCGGTTGAAATATATTCAAGGTGATGTCCTTCTTTTCAACATGATCTCTTATGAAGTGATATCTGACATCGATATGCTTTGTTCTTGAGTGCAACACAGGATTTTGAGTGATTGCAATTGCACTTGTGTTATTACACATGATTGGAATTTCCTTTTCTTCAACTTCATAGTCTCTCATTCTTTGTCTCATCCATAGGACTTGGGCACAACAATTTTGCCGTGATATGTATTGCGCTTCAATGTAGAGGTGGCTATTGAATTTTGCTTTTTGCTAAACCAGGAAATTAGTCTGTTTCCAAGCATTTGTCATGTGCACGAGGTGCTCTTCTGTCAACTCTACATCCGGCATAGTCGAGTCCGAATAGCCAATTAGCTTGAATCCACCTTCCTTTGGATACCATAAGCCAACTTCTTGGCTTCCTTTCAAATATCTCAAGATCCTCTTTTTGCGATCATATGGATTTCTTTTGGAGCGATTGAAATCTTGCGCATACACCTACAACAAAGGTGATGTCCGGCCGCTTGCTTGTGAGATAAAGCAATGATCCAATAAGTGCTCAGTATCTTGTTTGATCTACGGGGCTTGCCATCTGCATCCATGTCCATTTTGGTGATGTATTCATTGGTATTTTTGCGAGAAGACTTCTCTTCCATACCAAATTTCTTCATTAAATCTCGGTGTATTTTGTTTGACTTATGAAGGATCCATCCTTCAATTTGTTTCACTTGGAGTCAAGGAAGAATGTCACTCTCCCATCATGCTCATTTGAATTTGCTTTGCATAAGATTTGAAAATCTATCTGACTCTTTGTTTGTGGATCCAAAAATGATGTCATCCACATATATTTGAACAAGCGGTATGCTCTTCTGTCTTGAATCAGAAGAGTGTTCTATCCACTTTTCCTTTTGTGAATCCATTCTCGATCGGGAATTGTGATAATGTATCATACCATGCTCGGGTGCTGTTTCAATCCATATAGAGCTTTCTTGAGTTTGTATACCTTATCTCCAAGAGTCTTTAACAAATCCTGGAGGTTGTTCAACATATACTTCTTCTTCCAATAAACCATTAAGGAATGCACTCTTTACATCCATTTGATATACAATAAAATTCTTGTGAGCTGCATAGGCAAGAAACATCATTATAGCTTCCAATCTTGCTACAGGAGCAAAAGTTTCATCAAAATCTATTCCTTCTTCTTGGCAGTATCCTTTGGCTACCAATCTTGCTTTGTTTCTTACCATAGAACCTTCTTCATTCATTTTGTTTTGAATACCCATTTAGTGCCAATAACATTTTGATGGGTAGGTCTTTGAACCATTCCCACACTTTATTTCTTTCAAAGCGATTGACTCTTCTTGCATGGCTTGAATCCAATGTGTGTCATCAATGCTTGTGACACATCTTTAGGCTCTATTTGTGAGATAAAGCATGTGAACATTGCTTCTTGTTGTGCTCTGGATCTCGTTTTGACACCTTTTCTTACATCTCCAATGACTAGTTCTGGTGGATGATCTCTCAGCCATCTTACATCGAGGTTGGAGTAAGTTAGCTGGATTGATCGTCTTCTTCTTTTGTGTTGTTTTGATCAGCTCTCTCATCATCACTTAGCTGCAGATTTTCCGGTTGTTTTTGAGACTCATCTATCTCATCTTCATCCGGGTTTATAATTCGGCTTGACTTGAGATAGGGACTCTTTTGCGTGGTTGGTTGATTCAAACTTATCGGTGACTCTTCAATGTCTTCTCCATTTACATTTGGCTCATCAAACACCACATGAATGGATTCTCTGTAACCATAGTCCTCTTGTTGAGTACTCTTTAGGCTTTGCTTTTGAGTATCCCAATAAGATACCTTCATCAGCTTTAGCATCAAAAGCCTTTAAATTATCTTTGCCATTGTTATGGATGAAGCATTTGCATCCAAATATTCTAAAATATGCAACATTTGGCTTTCTCCCTATCCGAATCTCATAGGAGTCTTTGTCATTTGTCTCATTTATCATGCATCTATTTTGAGTGTAGCATCTTTGTGTTTCTTGCTTGACCCAAAATCTTTTGGGTAGCCCCCTTGACTAACATGGTCCTTGCTGCTTCTTTGAGGGTTATATTCCTTCTTTTTGCAACTCCATTTTGTTGTGGAGTCCTTGCTGCAGATAATTCATGACCAATACCATTTTCAATACAGTACTGAGTGATTATGCTATTGACAAACTCAGTTCCTCTATCGGATCTTATTTTGATAATGGTTTGACTCTTCTCATTTTGGATTCTTTTGATCGAGTTGTGGTAGTTTCTGCAGAGTTTCTTTCTTCTTACACATGAATATTGTCCATGTATATCTTGAGTAGTCATCTACTACCACCAAGGTGTATTTCTTCCCACTTATGCTTGCTGGTTCAACTGGACCAAATAGATCCATATGTAGCAGGTGCAATATTCTTGTTGAAGATGGATATGTCTTTTCTTTGAATGATGATTTGATTTGTTTTCCTTCCGACATGCATCACATATACTCTCCTTCTTGTATCGAAAGTCGGAAGTCCTTCCACAAGATTATACGGCAAGCTTGTTAATTGTTTTGAAATTGGTGACTCGGCTTCTTGTGCCACACCAACTTGATTGAGCTATGCTCTTTGCTATGACGGGTGCTTGGTGTTGCGATTGACCAATCCACGACATACATGTTCTTTTTGTCTCGCATCCTTGCAACACAACTTCATTTGATTCAATATCTTGATTTGGCATATACCCATGTTGAATCCAACATTATAACCCTTGTCACGAGTTGGTGATGCTTAGCAAGTTGAAGTTGAGTCCTTCAACATATGCAACATCTGTGATTTCTAATCCATTTTTCTTGATGGATCCAATGCCTCTTATTTCTCCTGGAGCTTCATTTCCTCCAAATATGACTTTTGCACCTCGACTTCCTTGAATTTTGAGAGATATTTCTTGTTTCATGTCATATATGCGGAACAACCACTATCCATGTACCAGGTTCCTTGGCACTCGGTTGTTCATTGAACCCGCAATCAAGGAAATTAAGTTTTAGGTACCCATACTTGTGCAGGTCTGAGGGGTTAGTATTGTAAGATGATCCAACCAACCTATAGCCAAATGATTTGACTCTAAGGGTTGCCATCTATCAGTGCCATAATCATAATTAATTTTGGCAAATTTCTTGGGGTTCTAGGTTCATACAATTTGTCTCTTTTGTCGTATGCTGTGTATGTGTTTTAGCAATTGCCTTCTTTGGGTAGTTGTGATATCTCTACGAGTGTAGTGCTAGGTGCATATGTGTCTTTGATGAAAGCTCTTATACCTTTGGAATGGCCTTTCTTGAGTTCTAGGCCTTTGCCATTTGGGCTTATATTCCATAGGTCTTTGCCGATAGTTCACATTATTCCAATCGGCTTGGCTTGGGTACTTTCTACCATTCCCTTCATATGTGTTTCTTTTATAGAACTTCGGGGTTTTGGTAGCTCTGTTTCTTCTTTACGAGTATTTCTGTTTGGAGTTTCTTTGAGGAACTCATTTGGATTTCTTCTCATTTGTCCTCTCGGCTCAAGACACTCAAGGCTATTTTCCTTTTCCTTTATAACCAAGGCCAGTTTGCTTGTGATTGTGCTTTGGAATAAATGTGTGTGCACCATTTGGAGTTTTGGATTTTGAGATACTTCATTACTTGAAGATCCTTTTTCCAAAATCACTTTTGGAGCTTGACATAGCACAGAGGAATTAAATCTAGCGGTCTTGTCTCCACATTCTCTTTGACTCATAATAAGATCATCCAATGATTTAGATGCCTTAGTGAATGAGGCAATCACATTTTTGAGGTCATTTTCCTCTTTTTATATAGCACTATCTCTGCTATTAGCTTAGCATTTTCAGTCTTTAGACTTTCATTCTCATCACCTATTTGACTTAGAGTACTCGGCTCCTTAGTTGTGAGTTTTGTTCTTGAGTATTCTATTTTCCTCATTTAGTAGTGTGTGTGAGGATTTAATATGTTCAAAATCTTTCATCATTTTGCCTAATGAATCATAAAGATCAGTGGGTGATGAAGTGTGTGTGTCGATCACTATCACTAGAACTGAGTGTGATGAATTAGAGTGTACCTCATCTTCTTGGTCGAGTTGGTCTTGTTCCTTGGCCATCAAACGGATCGGGGGGGCTTCTTCTTCGAGTCACTTGAGTAGTCGCTTCACTACTCTCGAATCAGTGTGTCTCTTGACTTTTTGTCTCGGCCAGATCTCTCGACCAACATTGCCTTTTTCTTATCTTGTCTTCTTTCTCTCAAGACCTTTCTTTCTTCTTCATTCATGTATTTGTTGACTACAGGATATGGGCAATCAATGGCATAGTGACTGGTTACTGCATTCAAAGATAGATTTTCAACTTTTTGATCGACTCTTTCCATTCTTGGATTGTCGCCCCTTTGATATTCAACTTTTCGATGCTCGTTCTCTTGGTTGGCCTATCTTCCTTGACTTGGAGGGAGCCGAGTGTCTTCCGGAGGATTCGCTTGCCTCTCTTGTAGTTCTTATTGAAGAACTTGTTAAACCTTTTAACCATCGGGGCTATTTCCTCTTGGTTAATGACTTCTTTGACCTCGACTCTCTTGCCATCCTTAACAATTAGAGCAGTTGTTTTGGGCACAACTGTCTCCTCCTCAGTGTTTTCTTCTCAAAGACAAATTCGTAGGCTTTGAGATCCGAGAATAGCTCATGGTCGGATGTCTTGGATAGGTCCATGGAATGTCTTAGTGCCATGACCTTCATTTCCCATTCGGTGGGAGACTTCTTAGAATCTTCATACACATTTCCTTCTGCGTATATTCTTTTCCAAGTGCAGATAGCTCGTTGGTAATTTCTGTGAACCGAGCATCCAGTTGATCTAAGGTTTCTCCTGCGATCATTTTGAAATTCTCAAATTTTCAGACAAAGAATCGATAGTTTGTTTTTGATTTGATTTGCTCGAGCCTTCACAAATCAATGTTAGCTTGTCCTGCATTTCTTTTAGCCGTTTTGCATGATTTGACTTTATTGAACAAGGTTTTGTAAAGAATGTCCTTGGCCACATTGTCCAAGTTATATCTTTTTTCTGTCATCATTTGTCCATTCAGCTCTTGTTTTTCAACCATGAGTGTCCGGGAGCAACATCCTCTTCACCTTAGCAACTCTTTCTTATTTGTGTTCACTTTTAAAATTTGCGGTGGCCCATCCTCTATTACTATCCACATCTCATCGTAATGCCGATAGATGAGCGCATATGAATTTTCCAATCATCAAATTCTTCAATTGTGAACATAGGGATGCATGTCAAATTTGCTTCCATGATAATAACTTGTGAAATTTTTTTTTTTGATACATCAAGTACTAAAACAGACTTTGAAAAATTTGGAGATCTAGTTCAAGAACGGTGACGCGGAAGGCTCAATGAACCAACCGCTCGATACCACTTGTAGGTCCAAAGGGGTGTGAGTGTAAGGTTTAGAAGGGGGTTGAATAAACCTTACCAACTTTTCGATTTAGTCCTTTTAAATATTCGAGTTAATACTTCACCGTGTCTCGATGGACAGCTAAGTTAGTTAATCAACGAGTTAGTCACTCAACAGATCTTCGATTTGTTGATAGAATAACTCATTTGTTTTGACTAAAGACTTAACTCGACCGTGATTTGTTTTATTTGGAAGACTTAACACCTTGAATTTGGTTAAGTTTGTTTTAATACTCGGTTTTAGCACTCAGTTGATTATCAATTGGTTTGCAAATTAATGAGATATAAAAATAAGATGCGAGAAATTAAAGTGCTGAAATGTAAATGACACAATAAGTTTTTATAGAGGTTCAAGATGGGGTAATTCTTCTACTCCTCTCTTCTCCAACTCTGGAGGAATCCACTAAGTATTGATCAATATACGAGTGGTTAACAGTCAGATACAAGTCTTGATCACACACAGTGACTTGATCCTTTGGGACTCGGTCTGGAGATGCCTTGGTCACGCAGTTGGCTTCTCGACTCAAAGCTTCTTCTTCACGGGCGTTGCTTTGCTACACAGCCACCCCACTTGATCAAGCTTCTTGGATTTGATCACGAAGCCCTCCAAAACTTGAGACGGGTTCGACTTGAACCTTCCTACAATCCTCCGTGGAATGTAGACCCTTTAATTCTTCAAAAATTTCCTCTTCAACCGGATTGAAGTTATCTTTCCTTCACGGTGAGTGTTGGATTGATTTCCTTCGTGTTGTAGGCTTGAGGATTGATCTTGAATGATTTTAGAATATCTTAGGTTACGCTGATTCAAATGTTTGCTTGAATGTTCGTGGGTTCGATGTAATCAAGGTCACCTCTTCTCAAATAAATTCCTCGGCCTTTTATAGTGATCTTTCAAAAATCATTTTTCTTAATCGTTGAAGAGATAGGCTTATTTTTGAAAGTCACTTGTGGTCATTGGCTTGTCTTGTTGCGTTCTTGGAATTGCCATTTCCTCGTATGACTCGATTCTTGACTTTTCAGAGTTCGACGACATGGTGCAAGACTTCCCATTGGTTTATTCCTTTTGCACGCTCGAACCGAGCACTTCAAGAAAGGCAGTATGGAGGTATTACTTGTTTAAGTAATTCTCTTGATTTCGTGCAACGGATCTCTTTCGATTTGTCTTGACTTGATTTCGCATTTTCTTAACATCCCAGGTGACTTGAGTCAGCTTCCA
Source organism: Rehmannia glutinosa (assembly GCA_016081115.2). Classification (NCBI taxonomy): domain Eukaryota; kingdom Viridiplantae; phylum Streptophyta; class Magnoliopsida; order Lamiales; family Orobanchaceae; genus Rehmannia; species Rehmannia glutinosa. The sequence continues at coordinate 185,526 of JABTTQ020000484.1, forward strand.
ATCATTTGATGACTCTTGTCACTTCAACCTTCGAGACTTGGTTGTCTTGAGTTAACTTGGATCGATACTTCACTCTGTTGCATCTGTTTTGCACCTTGTCGAGTTCCCGTCTTCTCTTCTTTTTATACTTTGCCGCTTTGCAATGAGTCTTCCTTCTAGTCTCGATTGTCTTCTTGCATGTTTAGGCATAGCCGACTTAACTCACTCGACTAGCCCTATCTATTACAATGCAGATTTACAACAAAATGGGGTGCCAACTTCTGTTCTAAGTTTTACATGGCATTCATCAAAATCTACAAAATAATTTTCCAACGAACACTTTTTCATTCAAGGTGCTTCACGTTAGTGGTGCTACTACACAAGACGAAGCCATTTTATCTTTGGAGGCAATACGTCACACCGTGAGCACTAGTCGAGATGTAATTGTCTTGCAGAGATAGAGATGGTATATCGACTCGCTTACGCGATTCGATTCTCCCGAAGTTCCTATTTTTACATTTGTAATAGAATAGTTCATTTCCAGTTTGTAATTGAGCCATTGTGAAGGCTTTCCTGTTGTAACCACTACATTGTAATAACAAGAACTTCCACTTACAATGCAAGAACCAAGAGCTACATTCTTTGGTGAATAGATTCAAGTTCATGTGATGACTTTTAAGACAGCCACATCATTTGGTGAAGAGATGCAATTTCATTTCATGTCTTTTTAGCCATTAACAGTTGGTTTAGTTATTTGTATAAATATGTGATCAATTTCCAGATTTTGTACTAACGTTTAGCATTCTTATTTTCTTTTAGAAACAATCCAAAAACTTGCTATTTGGTCGTTTCATTAGTCTATTGTATCCTAGAAGTAATTTGCCACAAACTCGGTTAGCAAGTAGTGGGGGCAAATAACACTTTAAGAAAAGTGTCCAACACGCCTTAGACTTGGTCATTCCCTTCAAGTTGTAATACAAAAAATCTCGTATCTTTTGCTTTCCTCCAATTTCTATTTCGTGTCTGGTTCATACCCGGTTATATCAATTTATTCAACAAATGAGATATAGGATCAAGTTCAGGGGGTATTAACCACGAGCTTGTAGCTCAAGTGGTATCACTCGCCCTTTATAAGGGTGTTGATCGGGGTTCGAACTCGTATCTTCGCTTTCTTTGAAATTTATCTCCTCCTCCAACCAAGATACTTCCAACTTATTGAAAAAAAATAAAAAATCGGGAAGTATTATTGTATTTTGTCCTTTTATTTATAATGTATACATCCGAACAAATTCATCTAAATTGATAACATAGCATTTCATGTTTATTCACCTGGTGAGACCCTTTTTGCATTTCCGATTTCTGATCATTGATCATGATCACAAACATAAACAATAACGTTAAAAGAAAAAATGAAGGGAAAATATAACGTTGTACAATAAGAAGTGAAAGTTGGAATTGAACGATTGAGGCCGTGATTGTTTGTTTTTCCATTTCGTTCAATTTCATTTTCTGAGTAAATAGTGGCGAGAGGTTTTTTAAACGTGAAAGTTTGATGTATAGAAAAAAAGTAATGAGTGATGTTGTGATGAAAATATATTAAAGATGTTGATTGTTTGTAAAAAAATTTGGAAAATAATAGTGTAAAATATAATGCCAAATAAAATGATAAATTGAACCAAAAATAGGCAATGTGAATCTCATCGTATACCTTTTGTTATCAAATTTAAAAAAAATTAAGAAAGATAGTGATATAAGTTAAAAAGATTACTGAATTTTTTTATATAAATATGAGGGGATAGATAAATAAATAGTATATATTATATTGGAAAGTGTGAAAGAAAAATAGAAAAATGAGTTAATTTTGAAGATAAATGAGATTCTTTTATAAAGAAATCAACAAACAATAACATATTTCACAAAATTTTCACTCAAAGATAAAACTTTGGAAAACTTTTGATAGGCAATCACATGTTGAATATTCATTTATTACACGTGTTTATTGACCTCTTACCAAACATACTTACTTTTATTTCTCTTATGGTATATCAGACAATGACAAAACGCATATAAGAAGTCTCACGGTCGCATGATTTGTGAGACGGTCCCCCATGAACCATGTGTTAGTCTAAGTGGCTACGATAATCTAGAAGGAGAGTGAATAGATTATCCCAATTTTCCAATTTTCGCCCTCTTTTTAGAATATGAGAATGATGACCAAAATAAAAGTGCGGAAATATAAACAACACATGATGATTTATGTGGGTTCAACCACCTAGTGGCCTAATCTTCTACCACCCCTAAGATGTCCTAATAGATTTTAAAAAGGAAAAAGTTTATTAATAGATATCAAACTATTACAACATTTACCTTGAAGAGTACCACACTCTTCGTACAACACCACCTATGAAGATTACCACAATCTTCTTACACCAATGAAGAGTATCATACTCTTCAACACCTAGAATCACCCAAGTGTGCTCTTACTACAAGAACACTAACAAGAATATCTTGTTTTGATGATTGAAAACAATTCAAGATTACAACTCAAATGAAGTATACAACTTTGAAGTGCAAGTGTAATCAAGAATAAAGTCTAGTACTCAAGATGTGCAAGTGAAATACTTAGCTAAATATAACAAGAATATGAAAGTTAAGAACAAGAAGTTTGCTTGTGTTTGTATTGCTTGTATTGTTGCGGTTGCTTCAAGCCCTCATCTATTTATCGAGAGGTCTTGATTTGAATCCCAGCCATAGGCTCCTCCTTGAAATTGAAATCAGAAAAATTGCACATTAAATGGAGAATATAGATGTTCGAAATCAATCCCTTAATTTCATTAAAAATTGTTTGTTGTGCAAACTGATAGTTTGGTCGATAATACCTTAGGTCTACTGGCTGACTTCTAATGTGAAAAATCAAATTTTACTTAGAAAATACATCGTGGACCTGCCCAAGAGAGGTTGACTGGTCGACCTCTAGTTCGACTAGCCGCCTCATGGTGACCGGTCCACCTTCTCAAAATTTGAACAGGAAGAGTCTCGAACAAAATTGCAATGTTCCTGCATAACGATTGATGCGGTCGGACCGGTCGACCCAGAGAATTTTTGGTTCTATTTCAGAAATTCAACTTCGCCACGGGTTGCCCTCTGTAGGCGGTCAGTTGGCCTCGGGCGAAGTTTTGTCCAATTTTTGTCAAAAATAAACTTCAAGAAATACTCCTAGAAAAATTAGTAAAAATCATTTAAATCGATTGGGAGTATTTCGAGAACATTTGGAGACATTATTTTGGTGTAAAACTCAATAATATGAAATCATAAAAATTATGATAAAAACATTTATCTAATAAACTCCCCTTTTAATGATTACAAACCAAAACAATTTTAGGAGGTCGATTTTAAAATAAAATAATTTTTTAGAAAAATATTTATCCATGTGGGCAACACTTTTCATGATTAGAAATCATAAGGATATGAGCAAAGATTTTTCAAAACATTTTATAAAAGCTCCCCTATCAACATGCTAAACAAAAATAGGCATAGAAGAAATAATTAAAAGCTAAAAGCTCAACTTTTACAATTATAGCTTGAAATTCAAGAGCTTAAGAGACCCCCTCACAAAAGAATTCATAAGTCACAATTAAAAGTCCATTATGCATCTATTGGACTAAGTTTCATCCTCATTTTGGTTTTTATCCGTAGCTTATAGCTTTTTCGTGAGCTTTTTCTAGCTTTTGATCTAAACATAAGCTTATGAGCTTATTTCATTTTTTCTCCCCTTTGGAATCATCAAAAAGTCTATTAGCACGATAAAAACATTATAAATACATATCAAATGCGCATTGAATCGAATTATCATGCTTTTGAAAAGAAGCTTAAAATTCCAAATTGTAAGAGAAATTTTGAGTAAAAAAGTTTGTAAGCTTTTGATGGATAAAACATGATCTCTATAAATATATAAAACATTTGTAATCAAGAGATTCATGTAAAAGATGAAATATTCATCGACACATTTTATCGAACGCTCGGCATGCATATGATAAAATCAAAGTTGTATATATTATTTGTAAATGTAATCATGCCCAAACAAATCAACACGAATCCAAATTCTACAATCACAATTCATCAACTTTCATAATTCCCATCACAATCATACAAAAATTTCACCAATTCATCAAGTAAAACACATTCTCAAGGATTCAACCCAATTGAGATTAAAGAGGGAATTAAACTTACCAATTGATCTTTATAAGATGAATAAAATGGAAGATATATGCATTATATAAGTCCAATAATGTAAAATTTACAAGAAAAATCATTTTGAGTAAATTGTGTGTGAAATTAGTGAATGGGTGCGAAAATAGAGAAAAAGACGTATAAATTGAAAATGAGGGACAAAACCGATTTAAACTCGAAATGGACATGGCATCGTTGACCAGGGTTCAACCAAGACAAGGTTTAACACGACCTTCCACCACTTTAGGTCGACCACTTTAGTGACTAGTACTATACTTTGGTCCGATTTTGCTCGAATTTTGAGTTAAAAATGAGATTTTTTACTCTTAAGTTTTAAAACACACAAAATGCAATCATACACCTTATTCGATATGCATTGTGCCTAAACGAGCCTCGAATTGAAGTAAAAGACTCGGCTAAAAGTTTTGTGAAAATATCCGCGAGTTGATCTTGAGACGGAACAAAGCACATCTCAATTTTCCGCTTAGAAACACAATCCCTTAGAAAATGGTGTCGAACCTCAATATGTTTTGTTCTGTTATGATGAACCGGATTTTGAGCAATGTTTATAGCGGACGTATTTTCACAAAAAAATAGAACATTTTCAAAAAAAACATTTGTAATCCGCTAAGGTTTGTTTCATCCAAAGAAGTTGAGAACAACAAAAGGTCATAGAATATATCGGCTTCGCCGTAGATAGATACACAATTTTGCTTCTTTGAAAACCAAGATACTAGACAATCGCTTAAAAATTGACATGATTCGAAGTACTTTTTGCGATCATCAATATTTCCCGCATAGTCCAAATCACTATATCCTATAAGAGAAAATTTTCATTCTTTCGATAAAACAAGCCATATGAAATAGTTCAAATATCGAAAAATTGTTTTAATGATACTCATATGAGATTCTTTAGATTGCTTTGAAATCAGCAGATAGCATACATAATGAAGAATATCGGGTCCCACTTGTGGTTAAGTAAAGTAAAACTACCAATCATACTCGATATTTTTGATTCATCAACCGACTTGCCTTTTTCATCTTTTGTCAAACTTGATATTGGTTGACATTTGAGTAAAGCAACGGTCATTCCTTATTTAATTTCAACTTCTTTGAAGCTCTTTTGTATACTTGAATTGGGATATATAAATGCCTTTTGGCATTGTTTTATTTGAAGTCCAAGAAAGAAATTGAGCTCTCCCATTATGCTCATCTCAAATTCACCTTGCATGAGCTTAGAAAATTTCTTACAAAGAGACTCATTAGAAGACCAAATATAATATCATCAACATAAATTTGTACCAATAAAGTTAATCTTGCCCTTTTCAAAAACAAAGACTGTAGTATCAACTTTACCTCTTGAAAATATATTTTGTAAAAGAAAAGAGCTAAGTCTTCATACCATGCCTCGGGGTGCTTGTTTTAAAACCATATAAGGCCTTTTAAGTTTGTAAATATCATTTGCCTCTAAAAATTTTCAAAACCCTGAGGTTGTTTTACATATACTTCTTCTTGAATAAAACTATTTAAAAAGGCGGATTTAACATCGATTTGGTAAAGCTTGAAATTTTTAAAACAAGAACATGCAAGTAAATTCAATAGCTTCTAAACATGCTACGTGCAAATGTTTCATCGTGAGAAATAATACCTTCTTATTGACAATACCTTGAGCCACTAACCTGCCTTGTTTTCGAACAATGTTGCCGTCATCTAGTTTGTTTCGGAATACCATTTTGTGCCAATTATCATTTGTGATGGAGGACGAGGTACCATTCCCAAACATGATTCCTTTCAAATTGGTTCAACTCTTCTTGCATTTCAAGAAATTGATCTTCATCTTCAATCGCTTCCTTTGCATTTTTGGCTCCTTTTGAGAAATAAGAGCTTTCTCGGTAAATTTTCTTCTAGTCATAACCTTGTTTAAAGGATCCCCAATTATGAGATCTTTTGATGATCTCCTTTCATTTTAATGCAACGGGAAGATCCGAATTGTCACTTTTGTCTTCTTCAGGAACATCGAAGTTGAAGGTTGATCATTTGATGTGGAATGTTGATCACTTTGAGCATCATTTGGAACAATTGGTTCAATTTCATCTTCTTCATCACTTTCATCATTGGGTATCCTTTTTCAACACCCAAGGCTTCATTTAATTTGACGTGAATAGACCTCGCTCATCATGCTCGCTTTGTTATAAACCTCGATATGCCTTACTCTTAGTCGAATACCCCATAAAAATTCCTTCATTGGCTTAGGATCAAGTTTGTCTAATTGATACTTGGTATTCAAAAATAAAACACTTGCAACCAAATATTTTGAAATAACTAATATTTGGAGTTCTTCCTTTCCAAAGCTCATAAGGTGTTTTATTTAACTTAGACAAAGATACAATCGGTTTATGACATAGCAAGCGGTGTTGACGGCTTCGCCCAAAAATATTTTGGAAGTGAAAATTCATTTAGCATGGACCGACACATTTCTTGATGAGTTTGGTTTTTTTTCTAAGAACACCATTTTGTTGTTGAGTTCTCGAGCGAACAATTATGTGCATACCCTTTGATTTCACATAAAATTCTAAAGTCACTATCAAATTCTCTCCTTGATCACTCCTTATAGACTTAATCGTATCTTCTTTTTCATTATCTATAAATCTACACAACTTAGCAAACTCATTAGCGGCATCACTTTTATTTGCAAGAAAAATAGCCAAGTGTATATAAAAAAATCATCAACTATAACAAATGTTTAAAGTTTTCCACTTAGACTTTTGGTGCCAATATCCCCATACAAATCAAGATAAAATAATTGTAGAGGCTTGGTGGTTGAAATTTCATTTTTGGGCTTAAAACTACTTTTAACTAATTTGTTCTTTTGATAAGTGTCACATAAGCCAAGATTTTCAAAACTCAATTTGGGTAGTCATTTTACATGTTGGTTTTTGTAAATCTTTTGCAAATTTTTGTATCTAACATGTCCAAGTCGCCTATGCCATAAACTCGTTAAATCATTATCGACAAGACAAGAAATATTTTTGACTAACCAAATCACTTGTGCAAATTTTGTAAAGATTCCTTTTCTATTTGCTTCACAAATGATTTTATCATTTTTTAGAATAAGACATTTTTCTTTATTAAAAATAAAGATCATAGTTAGAATCACAAAGTTGGCTTAACACTTATCAAATTGAACTTAAGCCCTTCAACTAATAAAACATTACTAAGAGAGAAAGAAGAGTTACCAATTTCTCCATTTCCAAGAATTCTTCCTTTACCATTCCCGAACATGACCATGCCGTATTCTTGGAGCTTGATGCTGTAAAAAGTTCTCTCATTCTCATATGGCATGAACACCGTTGTCCACAAGCCATTTTTGAATCTTTCCGGAATTGTTATAGCCTAAAGACCTACAAACAAATCATTTTTAGGTACCCTATAATTTTGGGAGATAATTATTTTTAACCACCCCAACTTTACCCCTTTTACACTTCGCAACCTATACTATGATTCGTAACACTTTGCACCCTAAACTATGAAAATAATTACACTTTGCACACTATGTACAATTTTGCCCTCAGATTTTATTCTTTAATAACAATAGTTCTAGTTATCCCTCTAAACTCTAATTTGTGGCAAATTACTACATAATAATAATTCTATTGTATTATTTAATAAACATAAAATTTTTACTCCATAATCAATTTGTTTTTCGGATTTTTTGAGAAATAAGAACCCTTATTTTCTCGAATTTGTTTTGTTCGTGCAATTGTTACACCTACTTAAATCCAGTCTCTATTCAAGAGGTTTTAAATGGATCATGTCGTTTTCCAGCCTATAAACTCCACAAGACATACTTCTATCAAGATCTTATTTCAAGTATTTATCCGTATACAAAGTGGGTCTCTAGATTGAAAATGAAAATAGTCCATTATTACCCATATCGTGCCCAACATGCTTTCCGCAAAATTAATAAATCCCATAAAATTCATACCTTCTTTGGTAGAAATAGCACCGGTGAGATGGCTCGCAACACCACCAATCGAAAATCATCGCCCTAGATCGCTTTGACGGTCAGCTTCACACTGCTCAACTTCAACCAACAGGAACATGATCTACAAGTTATTCGACTCTTCAAAGAATCGCCAAAGACAACTTGGTTCATTTCCTACTCCGTGCGATAAAGTAATTCTTCAAAGGGATGAATTAATAGAACATTATGAACACATGTTGAACAAAAAAGCCTTTATTTATTTAGAACTTAAAGAAAAATTTATTACATCAAGAATTTTTGGGATGAGAAACATGTTTATTTCCTCATAAAGGCTATCACACTCTTTGTACATAAAATTAAAAACTAAAATTTCAAAACAAAACACGCGGAAATCTAAAGCACTCAACTATTTTTACAAAGAGATTTTTATTGTAGAAGACTAAGGGAGATGATCGATGCCCTTAGCCTTCAAAAACTCTTCCTTATATAGAGGTAATTGATGCCTCTATTTCGATTCTCCATCCACTTGTTGAAAGTAGTCGAATACTTTATTATCTTCACATGGTTGGGACCTCTCCTTGTCTAGTATCCAAGGCGATTTGATAAGACTCCAAAGCCCGATAACTTTTCTTTTTCCATCTTTTAGCTAGATGAATCTTATGACGTCATTGCAACATCATTTACTTCAATTATCGCGATCTTAATTAGTTCGATGCCAATTACTAGATCCGACCACCTTTTGTCTCTTTGCCGAGTGGGTTGTTCTTGAGTCACATGCTTTCACTAACTTTGTTGGGGAATCTACTTTTTGGTGGTCCCGAAACTTTGATACTTCGTGACTTGTTTTCTCCATCGCCGGTCTTTCCCGATCACTTTTGGCCCAAATCCTTTGCTTAAATTAGCTCCTTCTCGGGGTTTTGACATTCTCCGACAAACCTTAAAATTCCCAATGGCCAATGTGAGCCATATTACAATATTTTCGACGAGCTCTTTACTCCCCGATTACTTGTTTTCCCACGTAAGATTTCTTTTTCTCGAAAAGGTCTTCTCTCAAATCTTGTAGTTTTTCCCGTTATAGATTCAACAGAATGATCCGTTTCACTCGAATTCTTATAAAACTTGAACTTAAATTGACTTTGTCCATCTCGAGAGATACCCACAATCCCCATGCCCTTCTTGTTGTAACGATCAAAGGAAGGTCATGGCCAATTGTACTTCTTTTCCAATTTGCCTCCTTGATATTTTTGAAGGCCCTTTTCTTTTGGTGAAGCTCGATATAATGAAAGGCTTCATGACCGCCTTTTTCGACGCTCTGTGAGTCGCACTTATGAAATACGGGCCCAAGGTATCCCCTTGTTTTGTTGTCATTATTTGACTAACACTCATAAACAGCCTTCCCCGATCCATTTTGGCAATTGCTTGATCTGGGAAGGTCGGGTGAAGTGGTATAGACGGTGCCAAAGGCCCAAACTCATACCACCTTTTCACTTCATGTGGGCCGAATTTGGAAGATCCAAACCCTTGGATATTTTCCAAATATTGATCTTTGTTCTTTTCCGAGATATCCCTTGCCTGGTGATCGCCCTAATTCGCCTGGTATTCTCGCCAAGCAAAGAAACTTTAATCTCGTTAGTATCAACCTTAGAATTGCCCATCATAGGCCCGAGATTGATCTCTTCGCCTTTACCCGAACGTGTTGGTTGATGTGATAACTCGGATTTGATTAGGAGTATCGCTTTTTTCCTCGGGCCAACATTTCGCCACCAGACTCAGGCTGAGGTAGACTGGAATCCTGCTACATGTTGGGGAGCCCTCGCGCTTCTAAATGTCTGCTTGCTTATTAGCCGCCCGGAGGAATGGCCCTTGAAATGCAGCTCTCAATCGAGAGTGAGATCGGACACATGCTCGTATACGACGGTTACTTGTCCCGATCATTCCTTTGTAATTTTCCAACCAAATCGGATTGATGACCGTGGTATCAAATTCTTGGAGTAGCATTTCAAGTCGGTCTCCAAGATGTCAGGCCGTGAGGATGGAATCGCCTTCAATTCCCTACATCTCTTGTTAAAAATCAGTAAGAACATTTTCATGAGATTTTATAATGACAATATCATAATCATAATATTGACATTCAAACTTTTGCCATCTAAGTATTATTCTAGCTTTTTCTCGGTTTTGGTTCAATTTTGTTTTTCGTAAAAGCTTTAACACTTGAATTATCAATTTTTAAGATAAACTTTTTAGCCAAGTGAGAAATAAAGGCCATTTTTTGAAAGCCTTTCGACCGCAAAGAATTCTTTTCGTTGATATGCCACCGGTTGCTTCATCGTATGTAAATAGACAGAATATCCGCATGACACTTCTCCATTTAGTGTGGCTTTGTAAGGATCTTTGCCCACCTATAATTACAAGATTGTAAAGAATCATTTAAATTTTCATCCTATGGAATTGCAAGTTTAGGAAGCTTTTTGCAAACTTCTTTAAGTCGCTTAATTCCTTCGATGTTCATCCTCCCATTTGAATCGCATCTTTTAAGCAACGGGTTAAACACCTTCTCAGTAATGTCTTAGATTGTTTTATGAACATTCCAGCAAAATTAATAACTCGAGGAAACTTTGAAGTCAGGCTTATCTTTCAACTTATCCGGAAATCCCTGTATATTTTCTACACATGACTTTGTAGGATGATCCTGCATTCATCGATTTCAAATTAGGAATTCAACCCATCTTGTCGCAATCATCAGCATCTTCTCCAAAAATTAATCCTTTCGTGGACAAACATCTAAAATATTTCCAAATGTTTGAGATGCTTTCATGTTCTTTGATGCGATCAATGTCATCAATATATACGAACATGAAATCGAAATAATCTTTGAAGAGATTATCCATCTTCCTTGATATATCTGGGGTGCGTTAGCCAATCCCATGTGCATCACGTTCAAATATAATGACTCAGGTGGAGAAAGTTTGTCAGAACTTCGGCTTTCCTCATCCATCTTAACTGCAAAATTCTTGAGAATACTTGCTTTGATGCGTAACTGAGAATATCTTGGGATATAATATTCGTCAAATTCCAAATATTATTAATCCTCTTGTAATTAATAACAATTAATTTGCTTTCCTTTTGATTTCTCCATGGTTTCGACTAAGAATCCTAGATCATTGTATGGAGAACTCTGGTGAAATTAATCTTGGGCGTCCGAGATGTTCCTTAAGTTGTCGTGATATCCCCACGATCATCCTGACCATAAGGATTGGTTTCAATCTCACGAACTCGCATCTCTTTCCTGGTTTAACTTTAAGAAGCTTTGAGCTCGTTTTTATCCCACCATGCAAAGGATCTTCATTATAGTTCCTTTGGATCATCTTCTTGATATCCTCAGTGATATTTATTCTTCAATTGTAACATCACTTGCGGATTCTCCATTGTGCTCATCATCAATTTTGCGGTGCCTTCCTCGGAGGTACTGGCTCTTCTCCTTGTATTCTCAATGAATACTGAGTTATTATCCCGCATTTTCTTATCTTTTCGTTCAAACCAAATTGTCATGGGATAATAATGCTTCACCAAATTCTTCGACCGCCATCTTTGGATTCCGGTTTCGCTTAATCACCACGCTTCTTTGCAAAAATTAATAGGCATTTTTTCAGAAATGCTTCCGCATCTCCGACAATGATCTTATGATCACATAACGTTTTGAAAATAAGTCTTCTTGTCTCATTTTCCCCGTGTACACGCTTGAATGTTTGTAGGAAATTGTTTCCTAGAAACACATCCGCTCTCGTGTTACGGAGATAGGCCGTGGCGTCTTCACTTACCATGGGTACCGCTCCACGCCTCCGATCATGATTCTCGCTTGTTTAATTCCTCTCGTTAAGAATAAACTTCTTTAGAAATCTCTTCATCATTATTTATTAAATCTTTCTCCAACTTCTTTAGGAAAAACATCCCGGCTTTATAAAGTACATATTCCGATTCGAATCAATATAGGCGGCAAAATACTCACCTTGATTCAGCGTATAACATTCCGGAGAAATGTATATGGAGAATGGACTAGTGGTCATCACGATTAACATCTTTTATTTGCAGCGAACTCCGTTCTGCTTTAATCATTCCGAGGTTTATGATCCTCAAAAATTGATTCCCATTATTAATTGTTCTCGGGAATTCTTCCTCGCCACTCCCGAGATATTGACTCGATTTCACCTATCTTGGGCTTCCTGATACCTTCCAACTATTGGTTGTTGGAGATAATATAGAACATCACAAGGAAAAATATTATCCTTTTGAGTGATGTCGAATATTACTTCCAACTTCTCGCTTATCTAGGACTTCTGGGGCTCCCTGTTGTTTTGAAATCTTCTAGGATGCTACCAATACTTGGTCTCTTTTTCTTCCTGAAGTTGCTACTTTCATCATTCTCGTCTGTTGGAAAGGCGTCATCCTTCGCTCAACTCGAGAACGACTTTTTGGTAAGAGCATGTTGATCTTGTATTTTATATCTATCTCCTTTATAGTTGGAGACTCAATGATTTACCGTAGATCCACTTTGTGCAAAGTCCTCGAAGACTTTTGGGACTTCAATAAATTCCTTTCTCAAGAATATCAATGATGTGTATTCGAGAAAGCATAGGATATCTTGTATGTGATCGAGTAGGTTTGTTCCCTTCTTTCATCAAATCATCTATTTTGAAATCTTGATGAAGGATTAAGACTCATGAAATCTCGAGCTCCCATTGTATGCAAGTCTAGGATAAAATATTTAAATGCTAATTTTCCCGCATACAAATTTCTCAATGTCTCCCAAAGTGCATGAATCTTTGAGGTTTGAGATTCACTTGTCAAAGATCAGCATTGAGTGGCGAAATCTATCACTTCTTGAATGTTGCTTTAATAATGACTCTTATGGCTTCAATGTGAATCTATGAGAGTGTATTTGCTAACTTCTTAACTCGCTTTTGATCTCTTGGATTTCTGCAGGACCAACTCGCATCTCAATCGGAGTTCGATAGAAACTCCACTCGGAATGGCAAATTCTCCGATTTGTTACCTCCTATGGATAATTTGGTGTTTTACATTAAAACCAATCTTATCCAAAGCGGCTTTTCCATAGCTCCGATTGTAAATCCATCATATATCCAAGCTTTGGATCTTCCATGGTCATAATTTCCTTGAGAGCTTATGAGTGTGAGAGAGGTAATCACGACATATCCTCCTCGACTATCTCGTCAAGAATTTCCTCTTCCACTCGATTAACTCGAGTCAACTTCCATCGTTAGAATAGATCTGCTTCTTCATAGTTGCTTTTATCCGAGGGTATATCCTCAAGTGTGATACACTTGTATAAGATCTTGATAGAGACAACCCCCTCAATTTTTGGTGTAGCTTGGTATGCGACTCTCGTTTAGTTTGTCCGGACAATCAATTGAGATATGTCCTCCGCCCGCATGTCCAACAATTACAATCTTTCAAACTTTCATTAGCTGCAGTATGAGCTCGCTGAAAGTTCCTCCTTTTCTCCACTGGGGTTCTCCGCTGTACTTGCTTGATTAGAACCCGATGATGAGTTCTTACTCTTACTGTACGGTCTTTGCCCCGATTTATAACCGGGCTTTTGTTTTGACTAACCTCAGAGTCTCCGTGAAGACCTCTTCTTTTGTTGATCTTCCCGTGATATGGATGGCTTCTCTCCTTCTTCTTCTATCTTATGCCGCCCTCGCTGACCTCCCACCACCGTTGGGATATCATCGTCTGTCAACATAGAGGAACTTATTTATTAACTCGTTATTCAGAATTTTGGTATAGTGATCTTGGTAGCACCATTCGGGATAACTGGACTTGAGTACATTCTTCTACCAACCTTGTTTTGTATCTAAACCCTTCCTTTTATTCTCTAATAAGCATTTCTCTCCAGGAAACTTTAATTTTTGCAAAGAATAGATGTGAAGTTTGGTTTCCAATGCTGACTTCCACCGATACTTGCAGGAACAATTCTGATATATTTGTCATTACGACAAATATCATGTAACACGAGGTCATATAGAGGCTTGTTTATATCTTTTTCTTTTTACTTCTTCTAATCCCTCAAAGTAACATGTGCATAGATAAAATGGATTTTGACTAATTTTTCCATATCATCGACAATTCATTTTAATGATTCTCCCCGCGGATCGGCTTTTCATTCGCTTTCCTGGGTCATATCCTATGCAATCTTTATGGATCCTCAAGACTCATTTCTTTAAATTGCGAGTAAAAATAAAGGAATCTTTGGTAAGATCAAGGTATGCTGCAATCCCATGAAGCATGCCATTCATCAATGAGAACTTCTCGATTTTTAAAATGCGGGGATATCCAGATTTAGCATCAACACATATGGATGTATTGGGTCGAGATGTGATCTCCCATAAGGCGTTTTATAAACATTTGGCCTTCTAGAAGGTTGTCCAGTTCCCCCGCAAGCAGGGCCGAGCTCATGTTCCTAAAAGTGTTTCATCCCCTCGTGGTGAAATCTCCAACGTGATGCGTTCTCTCATCTGGGTTCCATGATTTGAACCGCACTTTCTCGCGACGTTGGGATTTACTTGTGGCGGTGGTGGAATTGGTCTACCTTGTGGGTCATAGGTAACCAAAGTTGTTCCATCTCCTCAGAAACATCTTTAAATCTACAATTCCTAATCCCGCGAAGGATTCCGCAAGGTCATGTAGATCTTTAAGATTCATTTTCCCATATCCATCACTTTTAATTTATGATGGATTTTCCTTTGATGATAGCAAAAGCTTTTTCATCATCTCTGTCATTTTTCGCACTACACTTCTCTTGGCCGTTTTTTCCTTTTGTGTAAATAGGGTACTATTAAGAAATCAATATGTTTCTTTCTCCTGTGATGAACATGGTTTGGTCTTCCATATTTCGACTCGCTTGCTTCAATATCATGAAGGGGATTGCAAGAGTCTCCTTCTCATATTTCACCATCGCCTCCATCTCGCTCGATCTCATGAACTTGTGATAGTAAACGAATATGGTAGTTGCCATAATTCCCTAACATTTCCTTTTGAGATATTGACGATCCGTAAGACTGCTCCACCGTACTCCATCGCTAATCATTATTCTCGAAGGGCATTCTCATGGATCGCTTCCTGAAGCAATACGTAACTGAAGTACATCG